>NDFG01000082.1:206663-223331 GCA_002167245.1 Sporophila hypoxantha
CCCACCTGCAGGCACAGAGCATCCCATGGGTGTGGGGACAGCAGGGTGGGCAGGGTGCAGCAGCACATGCCATCCCACGGGTGTGGGGACAGCAGGGTGGGCAGGGGCAGCAGCACATGCCATCCCACGGGTGTGTGGGTGCAGGGGGCAGCAGCACATGCCCTGCCGGTGCCCTGCCGGTGCAGACCCCGTCCCTCCCCGCTCAGGGTGCAGCGCCGCCGCAGCGTGGGCCAGCGGCCGCCCCCAGCCCGGCGCCCCAAGCCGCAGCCCAGGGCGGAGGGGCCGCGCTGCCGGGCYCTCTACCAGTACATCGGGCAGGACGTGGACGAGCTCAGCTTCAACGTGGGGGACGTCATTGACATCCTGATGGAAGGTACCAGGCTCCTGCCCTGCCCGCCTCCTCTGCCTGCCCCGCTGGCAGCACAGCTGATTGTTTGTCTCCTCTGTCCCCAGATGCCTCTGGCTGGTGGAAAGGCCACCTGCACGGCAAGGAAGGGCTTTTCCCTGGSAATTACGTGCAGAGGATCTGAGCTGGAGGAAAAGGAGGAGGTCACCTTCCTCCCATCCCACCTCCAGAGGCTGTGCCCAAGGCGCCAGGGCACCTGAAGTTTTCCCACCAACTTCAAAACTTCCCAAAAACTTCCAAACCGTGAAGTTTTCTCACCGATGCTGGCACAGAATGAGCGTTTCCTCAGAACCCCCCAGACTGTGCCGGTGCCAGGGCTGGATARCACAGCCCCTTCAGTGGGGGCACCCTGCAGCAAGGACGGGCTCTTGGCTGCTTGTTAGTACCCAGGGACTCTAAAACTGCTCCGCGGTATGAACAGGATTGTTGCTCAGAATTCTATTGTTGATAAATAAGCAGACTCAGCAAAGCTGACTCACATTTTGAGTTTGGGGGTTTTATTTCACCCACTGTGGCTGTGTGACAAAAGCTGTGACGTGGGCAGGCACAGATCAGAGGCAGCCCCGTTCCTCCCACCATGAACCCCCCAGAAAATGCTGAATACACCAACCAGCTCTGCCAGGCTGCAGTTCAGGCATTTCCAGGCTCCGCTGTGGCTCGGGATGGCTCAAAGCAGGAGCAGGGCGGTGCTGCCGTGCCTGGCTCGGCACAGGAACAGCTCCGAGGATCCCTCAGGCAAAGCCCTCAGAGCTGTCACTGCCTTTCCTGGCGGTGCTCGGGGGAGCTTGTGGGGTCTCACCCCTGAGGGACGCTCGGGGGCAGCTGAGAGCCTCTGGGGCAGCGGCACAGCCGGGCTGGYCTGTGGGCTGCGGGCTGAGCCCCACCCGGGCTGCCCCAGGAGGGTTCAGCCGGGAGAGGGAGGAACAGGGCTGGAATGTCCGACCATGTCCGGCCCCGTGTCCGGCCCCATGTCCGCCTCATGTCCGGCCCCATGTCCGGCCTCATGTCCGGCCCCATGTCCGGCCCCATGTCCGCCTCATGTCCGGCCTCCCCCAGGCCTGCGCCAGAGGAAGTGACGGCAGGCTGATCCCACAGAGCCCGGCCCTCCTCTTCCTCCTTCCCTGATCCCACAGAGCTCAGCCTGATCCCACAGCCCGGCCCTCCTCCTCCTCCTCCCTGATCCCACAGAACCCGGCTTGATCGCACAGAGCCCAGATCTCCTCTTCCTCCCTGATCCCACAGAGCCCGGCCCTCCTCTTCCTCCCTGATCCCACAGAGCCCGGCCCTCCTCTTCCTCCCTCCCCGATCCCACAGAGCCCGGCCTTCCTCTTCCTCCCTGATCCCACAGAGCCCAGCCTGATACCACAGAGCCCAGCCTGATCCCACAGAGCCTGGCCCTCCTCTTCCTCCCTCCCTGATCCCACAGCCCAGCCCTCCTCTCCTCCCTGATCCCACAGAGGCCGGCCTGTTCCCACAGCCCAGGCACCCCTGGGCTGCTCCAAAGAGCTCCAGGGGCTCCCGGGGGTTTGGGGATCACTCAGGGCCTTTTGTTCCTGTGAGGATCCTGAGCTGTTCCTTGGGGCACACATGAGCTGGAGGGGTGCCCCCAAAAATCTGGGGTATCACCAGAAGCTTGGGGTGCTTCCAGGAGTCCGGGGTGTTCTCAAAAATCTGGGGTGCTCCCAGGAGCTCAGGGTGTTCCCAGGAGTCTGAGGTGCTCCCAAAAATCCGGGGTGCTCCCAAAAATCCAGGGTGTTCCCAGGAGCTTGGGGTGCTCCCAAAAATCCGGGGTGCTCCCAAAAATCCAGGGTGTTCCCAGGAGCTCGGGGTGCTCCCAAAATTCCAGGGTACTCCCAAAAATCCGGGGTGTCCCCAGGAGCTTGGGTTGTCTCCAGGAGATTGGGGTACTCCCAAAAATCTGGGATGATGCCAGGAACCCCGGGTGCTTCCAGGAGCTTGGGGTGCTCCCAAAAATGAGGAGTGCTCCTAGAAGTCTGGGGTGCTCCCAAAAATCCGGGCTGCTCCCAGGAGCTTGGGGTGCTCCCAAAAATCCAGGGTGCTCCCAGGAGCCCGGGGTGCTCAGAGGGCCCTGGGATGCTCCAAGGGCTCCAGCAATTCCCCCCGGGCTCAGGGCCTGAGCAGCCCAGGATGCTCTGGAGCTCCCCGGACACTGCAAAGCCCGGGAGGCTCTGAGGAGTCCAAGGTGCTCCAAAGCCCCCCAAAAGCTCCCAAAGCCTCAGGATGCTCCATCAGCCCTGGAATGTTCCAAAGCTCCTGGGGTACTCAGCAGACTCCCTGGATGCTCCAAAGTCCCAGGATGTTCCAAAAGCCCTGGGGTGCTCCAAGGCCTTCAGGAGGCTCAAGGCCCTGGGATGCTGACATGATCCCAGACCCCAGGGTGCTCCAAAACCCTGGGATCCTCCAAAGCCCCAGGATCCTCCAAAACCCTCAGGATGCTCCAAAACCCTCAGGATGCTCCAAAACCCCTGGAATTCTCCAAAACCCTCATGATGCTCCAACACCCCGGGATCCTCCAAAAGCCTGGGATACTCAAAAACCCCAGGATGCTCCAACACCCCTGGAATCCTCCAAAACCCCCAGGGATGCTCAAAAACCCTGGGGTGCTCCAAAACCTCCAAGATGCTCCAAAACCCCCGGGATGCTCCAAAAACCCCAGGATGCTCCAACACCCCTGGGATGCTCCAAAACTCCCGGGATGCTCCAAAACCCTCAGGATGCCCCAAAACCCCTGGAATGCCCCAAAATCCCCAGGACCCTCCAAAACCCCCAGGGTGCTCCAAAAATCCCACGATGCTCCAAAAACCCTGGGATACTCCAAAAAACCCTGGGATACTCCAAAAACCCCTGGGATGCTCCAAAAGCCCGGGATGTGCTCCAAAACCCTCAGGATGCTCCAAAACCTTCAGGATGCCCCAAAACCCCAGGATGCTCCAAAATCCCTGGGATCCTCAAAAACCCCTAGAATCCTCCAAAACCCCGGGATGCTCCAAAAACCCGGGGATGTTCCAAAACCCTCGGGATGCTCCAAAACTCCCAGGATGCTCCAAAACCCTCGGGATGCTCCAAAACCCTCGGGATGCTCCAAAACTGCAGGATGCCTCAAAAACCCCGGGATCCTCAAAAAAAACCAGGATGCTCCAAAACCCCTGGGATGCTCCAAAACCCTTAAAATGCTCCAAAACCTCCAGAACGCTCCAAAACCCCAGGATCCTCCAAAACCCCAGGATGCTCAAAAACCCTTGGAATCCTCCAAACCCCCTGGAATCTTCCAAACCCCCTGGAATCCTCCAAAACCCCGGGATGCTCCAAAAACCTGGGGATGCTCCAACACCCCCAGGATGCTCCAAACCCCCCAGGATGCTCCAAACTCCCCGGAATGCTGGAGCTGCCCGCAGACGCTGGGATGCGGGGTGCGGAGAATCTCGCAACTGGGGGAGGGGGGGAACGGAGCGGGGCGGAGCGGGCCCCCCCGGGGCCCCGCCCGCCCTTCCGCACGTTCCTTCCTCCCCCCGTCATCCTCCTCCTCCTCCTCCCCCGCTCTCGCGACAGCTCCGCACAGAAAATGGCCCGCGCGGCCGCCCCGCCGCTGATGCGCGAGACCGGGCGGCGCCGGCCCCGCCGCAGCCCGCGTACGGCGCGGAGGGACCGGGAGGGACCGGGAGGGACCGGGGGAGGTCCGCGATCGGGGAATGGACCGGCACCGGGGATGGACTGGCACAGGGGGTGCGGGGCACAGCGGGAGATTTACCGGCACCGGGGGAGTGTACCGGCACGGGACCGTATCGGCACCGGGGAGGTACCGGTATTCGGGATGTACCGGACCGGGACCCATACCGGTATCGGGGATATACCGGCACCGGGGGTGTACGTGCGGTATCGGGGATGTACCGGCACCGGGGGAGTGTACCGGCACTGGGACCGTATCGGCACCGGGGGTGTACCGGTATCGGGGATGTACCGGCACCGGGACCGTACCGGTATCGGGGATGTACCGGCACCGGGACCGTATCGGCACCGAGGAGGTACCGGTATCGGGGTTGTACCGGTATCGGGGATACCCCGGCACCGGCGGGGTGCTGGCACCGGGAAAGGAGCACTGGCACCGGGGGATGTACCGGGCCAGGGGTGTGCTGGCACCGGGGCTGGATCGGTACCGGGGATGAACCAGCGCTGGGGCCGTACCGGTACTGGGGGTGTAGCGGTACCGGGGCTGTACCGGTACCGGTAGCGGTACCAGATGATGGACCGGCACCGGGGCTGTACCGGCACCGGGGCTGGATCGGTACCGGGGCTGTAGCGGTACCGGGGCTGTAGCGGTACCGGTAGCGGTACCAGATGATGGGCCGGCACCGGGGCTGGAGCTGCACAAGGGACAGCAGCGGTACCGGCTTGGGGCCCGGGGTACCGGGGCTCTGCAGGGAGCCGGGACCTGCCCCAGCCCCGGGGCTGCTGCCCGCGGGGGCTCCGGGTCACGGTGCCACTGCCCGTGCGGTGGTGGCCGTGGGTGTCACTCCCCCTGGATTGTAGCCATGGGTGTGTGGCCCMTGGGGGGCTGCCAGCCCCAAAAGCAGTGGCCATGGGGGCTATCCTGGGGTTACCTCTTGTGGGGCTGACAGGGAGCCTCGGGAGCCACTAGCGCTGGGTCCTGACAGGTGTGTGGCCTGTGGGACCAGCAGGACCCCCTCACATCCCGGGATGCACCTGCCGGGATCTGCCCATCCTCCCACACCTCCGGGAGCCGCTCTGTGGCTGTCAGAGCCCGGGCTGCTGCCCTTGGCCATGGGGTGAGCTCGCCTGGTGCTGGGCTCAGCTTTGTCCGGGCTCGGGGAGGGAGCTCCAACATCCCCAGGTGGCTCCTGAAGGCAAAGTGGGGTTTTTCCCACGGGCCATCCACGGGCAGGCAGGTCAAGGTGGGCACCGGGGTGGTGTGGGGATGTGGGGAGATGGCAGCAGGGCTTGGAGTGATCTGGGGGACAGTGGGGACCCTCCTTTGGAYGGAAGAGGGGCCTGGGCTGAGCTGCCCCATGGATGTGACACCAAGGCCAGCACAGGGCTCAGCATTCACCCCTCTGGATGCCCACCCGGCGTTTGGGATGGGCTCCTCAGGCTCTGCAGGCAGATCCTGAGTTGGAAAGCAGGGAACCCCCCCAGGGAGGGGTGGCACCCCAGCAGCAGCTTTGCTCCAGCCCGGATTGGGGCACCCACCTTGTGTTGGACACCTGGAGCATCCCCCCCATCACCCCGCAGCTCTGTGAGGGCTCCCCGCGGTATCTGCAGCTCCAGGAGAACCCTCAGGGTGTGTTTCGGTCGGGGCTGGTGGCACCGGCAGCAGCGGAGCCTCCCCCGGCGCTCGCCGGCTGCGCGATCACATGAGCCCCTTGTTCCGAGCCTTTGTCTCATCTCCTGCGCCGAGGAGCCGCGTTTGGGGGCAGCCTCCTCATCCTCGGGCCTCAGAGATGCTCAAATCCGATTATTTGTCCCATTTATCCTCGCGGGGTGGGTTGAGCAAAGCCTCGGGGTATGGATAAAGCCCCCGGGTGGTTTGAGGGGGATGAGCTGTGTTAATTATTCACTGAATCGGCAGCACAGCCTGCTCGGGGTGATGGGCAGCTGCAAACATCCTGCCCACCCTCARGGCTGGCAGGCCCTGGAAGGGTTTTGGGGTCCCTGTTCACCCCACWGGGGTTGGGATGAGGGAGTTTTGTGCCAGCAGCTTTTTGGGGTGGCAGGAAATAATAATAATGGGGATAATGACAGCAACAGTGGTGGCTCCAGGACTGGGGTTCCAGGTTTGCACTGGTGGTCACATCTTGGGGGGAGCCATATTTCTGGGGGGGTCCTGTCTCTGGGGGAATCGTCTCCATCCTGCCCCAGTTACACCAGTCCTATGTACTAGGTAGGCACCAAGCTGAGTGCTGACAAGCATGGAGCATCTCATGGATGGTAGGGGAAGAGCAAGGATGGGCAGTTTATCCTGCCCCAGTCCCAATCCTGAACTGGGAGAATCCAAATCTGCAGGCAACAGAACACTCATCCTGCAGGAGGTGCAGCTCATCCTGCCCCAGTTGCCCCAAGTTCCTGCACTGGAGAACCCCACCTGCAGGCACAGAGCATCCATGGGTGGGGGATCAGCAGGGTGTGGCAGTTCTCCTGCCCCAGTTCCCCCAGTCTGTGGCACTGAGGGAGAAACCCACCTCCAGGCAAACAGTAAACTGCAGAATGGACAGGAGGGTGCAGCTCATCCTGCCCCAGTCCTCCAGTCCCTGAACTGGGAGCACCCAGCTGTGCTGCAGGCACAGAGCATCCCATGTGTGGCACAGGATGGGCAGCTCATCCTGCCCCAGTTCCCCCAGTCCTAAACTGGGAAGTGCCCCACCTGCAGGCAACAGAAGCATCCATGGGTGTGGGGACAGCAAGGGATGGGCAAGGGGGCAGCAGCACATTGCCTATCCCACGGTGTGGGGTGCAGGGTTGGGCAGGGACATCAGCAACATGCGCATCCCATGGGTGTGTGGGTGCAGGGTGGGCCAGGGACAAGCAGCACATGCCATCCCATGGGGTGTGTGGGTGCAGGGTGGGCAGCAGCACAGCATCCCACGGGTGTGTGGGTGCAAGGGTGGGGCAGGGACACAGCACATGCATCCCATGGGTGTGTGGTGCAGGGTGGCAAGGGACAGCAGCACATGCATCCATGGGTGTGTGGTGCAGGGTGGGCAAGGGAACAGCAGCACATGCCATCCAGGTGTGGTGGGTGCAGGGTGGGCAGGGACAGCAAGCACAATCCATCCGAATGGGTGTGTGGGTGCAGGGGTGGGCAGCAGCACATGCCATCCACGGGTGTGTGGGTTGCAAGGGGCAGCAGCACAATGCCATCCCATGGGTGTGTGGGTGCAGGTGGGCAGGCAGGCAGCACATGCCTCCATAGTGTGTGGGTGCAGGGGGGCAAGCAGCACATGCATCCATGGGTGTTGGGTGCCAGGGTGGGCAGGGGCAGCAGCACATGCCATCCACAGGTGTGTTGGTGCAGGGGGCAAGCAGCACAGCCATCCCCGTGGGTGTGTGGGTGCAGGGGGCAGCAGCACATGCCATCCCCACGGGTGTGTGGGTCAGGGTGGGCAGGGCAGCAGCACACATGCCAATCCCACGGGTGTGGGTGCAGGGGCAGCAAGCACATGCCCTGCCGGTGCCCGCCGGTGCGAGACCCCCGTCCCTCCCGCTCAGGGTGCAGGCGCCGCCGCAGCGTGGGCCACCGCGGCCGCCCCCAGCAGGCGCCCCAAGCTGCAGCAGGGCGGAGGGCCCGCGCTGCGGGCATCTCTACAGTACATTCGGGCAGGACGTGGACGAGCTCAGCCTTCAACGTGGGGGGACGTCATTGACATTCCTGATGGAAGGTACCAAAGGCTCCTGCCCTGGCCCGCCTCCTCTGCCCTGCCCCGCTGGCAAGCACAGCTGATTGTTTTCCTCTGTCCACGCAGATGCCTCTGGCTGGTGGAAAGGCCACCTTGCACGGCAAGGAAGGGCCTTTTCCTGGGAAAATTACGTGCAGAGGATCCTGAGCTGGATGGAAAAGGAGGAGGTCACCTTCCTCCCATCCCCACCTCCAGAGCTGTGCCAAAGGCCGCCAGGGCCACCTTGATTTCCCACCAACCTTCAAACTTCGCCAAAAACTTCCAAACCGTGAAGTTTTCTCACCGATGCTGCACAGAATGAGCGTTTCTCAGACCCCCCAGACTGTGCTGCCAGGGCTGGATACCACAGCCCCTTCAGTGGGGGCACCCTGCAAGCAAGGTACGGGCCTCTTGGTGCTTGTTAGTACCCAGGGACTCTAAAACTGCTCCGCGGTATGAACAGGATTGTTGTCTCAGAATTCTATTGTGATAAATAAAGCAACTCAGCAAAGACTGACTCACATTTTGGAGTTTGGGGGTTTTTTATTCACCGCACCTGTGGGCTGTGTGACAAAAGCTTGAACGTGGGCAGGCACAGATCAAAGGCAGCCCCGTTCCTCCCACCCATGAACCCCCCCAGAATGCTGAATCACCAACCAGCTTCTGCCAGGCTGCAAGTTCAGGCATTTCCAGGCTCCGCTGTGGGCTTGGGATCGCTCAAGAGCAGGAGCAAGGGAAGGTGCTGCCGTGCCTGCTCGGCAGAGGAACAGCTCCGAGGATCCTCAGGCAAAAGCCCTCAGAGCTGTCACTGCCTCCTGGCGTGCTCGCGGGAGCTGTGGCGTCCACCCTGAGGGACGCTGGGGGCAGCTGAGACCCTCTGGGGCAGGGCACAAGCCGGGCTGGACTGTGGGCTGCGGGCTGAGCCCCAACCCGGCGCTGGCCCCAGGAAAGGGTTCAGCCGGGAAGAGGGCGAGGAACAGGGCTGGAATGTCCGAACCAATGTCCGGCCCCCATGTCGCCCCATTGTCGCCTTCATGTCCGGCCTCCCCCAGGCCTGCGCCAGAGGAAGTGACGGCAGGCGATCCCACAGGAGCCCGGCCCTACTCTTGCCTCCTTCCCTGATCCCACAGAGCTCAGCCTGATGCCCACAGCCCGGCCTTGCCTCTTCCTCCCCTGAACGCCGGCTTTGATCCCACAAGAGCCAGCCCTCCTCTTCCCTCCCTGATCCTACTGAGACCCAGCCCTCCTCTTCCTCTGATCCCACAGAGCCCGGCCTCCTCTTCCTCCTTCCCTGATCCCCACAAGAGCCAGCTCCGATTCCCAACAGCCCAGCCTTCCTCTTCCTCCCTGATCCCACAGAGCCCCAGCCTGACCCGCCACAGCCTGCCCTCCCTTCCTCCTTCCCTGAATCCACAGAGCTCAGCCTGATCCAAAACAGCCCGCCCTCCTCCTTCCTCTTCCCTGACCCAACCAGAACCGGCTTGAATCCCACAGAACCCAGATTCTGCCTCTTCCTCCCTGATCCCACAGAGCCCGGCCCTTTCTCTTCTCCCTGATCTCCACAGAGCCCAGCCTGATCCCACAGAGCCTGGCCCTCCTCTTCCTCCCTTCTGATCCACACAGAGCCCAGCCCATCCTCTTCCTCCCTGATCCCACAGGAGCCCAGCCTCCATCTTCCTCCCTGATCCCAACAAGAGCCCGGCCCTGTTTCCCACACCCAGGCACCCCTGGGCTGCTTCCAAAGGGCTCCAGGGGCTGCCCGGGAGGGTTTGGGCATACTCAGGGGCCTTTTGTTCCTGTGAGGATCCTGAGCTGTTCCTTGGGGCAACACATGAAGCTGGAGGGTGCCCCCAAAAATCTGGGGTAGTCCCAAGAAGCTGGGGCGCTTCCAGGAGTCCGGGGTGTTCTCAAAAAATCTGGGGTTAGAGCTCCGTGGCAGGAGCTCAGGGTGTTTCCAGGAGTCTGAGGTGTGCTCCGCAAAAATCGTTCAAACAGGGTGTGCCATCCAAAGAATGCCATCAGGGTGTCCCAGGAGCTTGGGGTGCTCCCTAAAAATCCGGGGTGCTCCCCAGGAACTTGCAATTGCCGCAGGAGTGTAACAGTGTCCCAGGAGCTCCGGGTCCTCAATGGCCCTGGGACTCCCGATAAGCCGGGGTGTCCCCATGGATTGCTAGAAATGGGTACTCCCAAAATGGGACACGTGCTTCAGGGCGGCTCCAATGGGAGCTAGAAGTCGGGTCCCAATGGGTGCCCAGGTGGTCTCAAAATCAGGCAGGACGGGTCACCGGAGCCCAAGGCCTCCCAATCCGGCCAGTACCAGGATCTCTGAGCTCACCGAACGCAAGCGGACTCTGAGGAGTCCAAAGGTGCTCCAAAGCCCTCCAAAAGCTCCAAAGCCTCAGGGATCGCTCCAATCAGCCGGAATGTTCCGAAAAGCTCCTGGGTACCTCAGCAGACTCCTGATGCTCCAAAGTCCCAGGATGTTCCAAAAGCCCTGGGGTGCTCCAAAGGCCTTCAGGAGCTCAGGCCTGGGATGCTGACATGATCCCAGACCCACAGGGTTGCCCAAAAACCCTGACCTCAGCCGGATCCCAATCCTATCCAAAACCCTCAGATGCTCAAACCGGACAACCTATGATGCTCAACACCCATCTCCAAACTGGATCTCCAACCATGCCAACACTGGAATCTCCAAAACCCGTGCTCAAAAAACGGTCCCAAATCAGAGCTCCAAAACCGGAGCCCAACCCAGGATGCCTCCAACACCCCTGGAGCTAACTCGATGCCAAAACTCCTCGGATGCCCAAAACCCTAGGAATGCCCCAAAAAGCTAATTCAAACCCTGAAGAAACCCGACCCTCCAAACCCCCAGGGTGCTTCCAAAAAATCCCAGACTCAAACCCGATGCTCCAAAAAACCTGGATACTCCAAAACCGCCTGGGATCTACCCTGGGATTCCCAACAACCGGACTCCCAAACCCGGATGCTCGCAAAACCTTCAGGATGCCCCAAAACGCCTCAGGATGCTTCCAAAAACGCGGGTCCCATCGGATGTCCCAAATCTGGAAAAAACCCGCTAGAATCCTCCAAAACCCCGGGATGCTCCAAAAACCCCGGGGATGTTCAAAAATCCCTCCGGGATGCTACAAAACTCCCAGATGCTCCAAAAACCCTCGGGATGCTCCAAAACCCTCGGCCAAGGGATGTCTCTAAAAAACCGGGATCCTCAAAAAAACCGACAGGATGGTCCAAAACCTGGGAAATCGCTCCAAAACCTTAGAAATGCTCGAAAAACCTCAGAACGCTCCAAAACCTCCAGCGCTCAAACCTAGGACCTCCCAAAACCCCCAGGATGCTCACGCGGAATTCAAACCCCTGAATCTTCCACCCTGAATCCTCAAAACCCCGGAAGCCCCAAAAAACCTGGGGATCGGCTCCAACACCCCCAGGACATGCTCCCAAACCCCGATGCCGACTGGAATGCGGAGCTGCCCGCCAGACGCTGGGAGTGCGGGGTGCGGAGAATCTCTGCCAACTGGGGGAGGGGGAACGGAGCGGGGCGGAGCGGTCCCGCCCGGGGCCCCCCGCCCTTCGCACGTTCCTTCCTCCCCCGTCATGCCTCCTCTCCTCCTCCCCCGCTTCGCGACAGCTCCGCAGCAGAAAATGGCCGCGGCCGCCCCGCCCGCTGATGCGCGCGAACCGGGCGGCGCCGGCCCCGCCGCAAAGCCCCGGTACGGCCGGGAGGGACCGGGAGGGAACCGGGAGGGACCGGAGGGGGTCCGCGATCGGGGGATGGACCGGCACCGGGGATGGACTGGCACAGGGGGTTGCGGGACAGCGGGAAGATTTACCGCGCACCGGGGGAGTGTACTCGGCACGCGGGACCCGTATCGGCACCGGGAGGTACCCGGTATTCGGGGGTGTTACCGGCACCGGGACCGTCAACCGGTATCGGGGATACTAACCGGCACCGGGGTTGTTTGTGTAACGGTATCGGGGATGTACCGGCAACCCGGGGACCGTGTACGGCACTGGGTCCGTACCGGCATCCGGGACCGGTTACCGGTATCGGGCGGTACCGGCACCGGGGATCGTATCGGTATCGGGGATTTACGGCAACCGGACCGGTACTCGGTCATCCGGGAGTACGGGTATCGGGGTGTACCGCTACGGGGATACCGCCGGGCCGACCGGAGGACCCGGGCCGGTGCTGCACCGGGAAAGGAGCACTGCCAACCGGGGATGTACGGGCCAAGGGGTGTGCTGGCACCCGGGAAGCTGGATCGGTACCTGGGGGATGAACCAGCACTGGGCTCAACCCCCCGTAGGTACTGGGGGTGTAAGCGGTACCAGGGGCCTACGTATCGGCGACCGATTACCGGCGGCAGACTCGGGGCTGTACCGGCCGTACGTACGCAGTAGGGCCGGGTTAGCGGTACCGGGGCTACGGTTAATCCCAGCACCGGCTGTCGACCGGCCTGTAGCGGTACCAGTTCCGGTAGCGGTTGATGATGCGGCGGGGTTTAGTACGGGGGCGACGTACCGGACGGTACCAGATGATGGGCCGGCACCGGGGCTGGATGCCCGCTGTTCCGACGGGGTGTAGACGGGTGTACCAGTGCAGCCAGTGGCCGGCCCGGGCTAGCGCAAAGGCCCTACCGTGGGTGCCCGGGGTACCGGGGCTCTGCAGGGAGCCGGGACCTGCCCAGCCGCTCGGGGCTGCTGCCGCGGGGCTCCGGGTCACGGTGGCCACTGCCCGTGCGGTGGTGGCGTGGGGTGTCACTTTCCCCTGGATTGTAGGCCATGGGTGTGTGGCCCTGTGGGGGGCTGCAAGCCCCAAAAAGCAGTGGCCATGGGGCTCAATCCCTGCGGGTTCCATTGGTGGGGCGACAGGGCAGCCTCGGAAACCACTAGCGCTGGGTCCTGACAGGTGTGTGCCTGGTGGGACAGCAGACCTCCTCCATCCGCGGAATCACCTGCCGGGAAACTGCACCTCCTCCACCACCTCCGGAGCCGGGCTCTGTGGCTGTCCAGACCCGGGCTGCTGCCACCTGTTGGCCATGGGTGAGTCGCCTGGTGCTGGGCTCAACGCTTTGTCCGGGCTTGGGGACGGGAGCTCCAACACTCCCCAGGTGGCTCCTGAAGGCAAAGGTGGGGTTTTTCCCACGGGCCCATCCACGGGCAGGCAGGTCAAGGTGGGCACCGGGGTGGGTGGGGTATGTGGGAGATATGGCAGCAGGCTTGGGCAGTACTGGGGATCAGTGGGGACCTCCTTTGGAGGAAGAGGGGCCTGGGCTAGCTGCCCCCTGGATGTGACACCAAGGCCAGCACATGGGCTCAGCATTCACCCTCTGGATGCCCACCCGGGCGTTTGGGAATGGGCCTCTCAGGCTCTGCAGGAGATTCCTGAGTTGGAAAGCAAGGGAACCCCCGCCAGGGAGGGGTGGCACCCCCAGCAGCAGCTTTGCTACCAGCCCGGATTGGGTGCACCCACCTTGTGTTGGACAACTGGAGCATCCCCCCATTCACCCGCGCAGCTCGTGAGGGCTCCCACCGGTATCTGCAGGCTCAGGAGACAACCCTCAGGGGTGTGTTTCGGTCGGGCTGGTGGCACCGGCCGCAGCGGAGCCTCCCCCGCGCGCTGCTCGGCTGCGCGATCAACATGGCCCTTGTTCCGAGCCTTTGTCCTCATCTCCTGCGCCGAGGCAGCCGCGTTTTGGGGGCAGCCCCTCCATCCTCGGCGCCTCAGAGAATGCTCAATCCGATTAATTTGTCCCATTTCTGCTCCGCGGGGTGGGTTGAGCACAAGCCCTCGGGGTATGGATAAAGCCCCGGGTGGTTTTGAGGGGGATGAAGCTGTGGTAAATTATTCACTGAATCGGCAAGCACAGCCTGCTCGGGGTGATGGGCTAGCTGCAAAACATCCTGCCACACCTCACGTGCTGGCAGGCCCTGGAAGGGTTTTGGGGTCCCTGTTCACCCCAACTGGGTTGGGATGAGGGAGTTTTGGTGCCAGCAGCTTTTTGGGGTGGCAGGAAATAATAATAATGGGGATAATGACAGCAACAGTGGTGGCTCCAGGACTGGGTTCCAGGCGTTTGCACTGGTGGTAACATCGTTGGGAGCCATATTTCCTGGGGGGGTCTGTCTCTGGGGAATCGTGTTCACCGGGGGGGTGTGACATCTCTGGGTAGTGACATTTCTGGACAGTCCATGTTTCTGGGCAGTCACACCGTGGGGCAGTGAATCTCTGGAACAGTCAGCGTTTTGGTCAGTGACACCTCTGGGGCAGTCATGTTTCTGGCAGTAAACAACTGTGGGGCAGTGACATTTCTGGGTCAATGACATTTCTGGGCAGTGACAATCTCTGGGCAGTGACATCTCGGACAGTGACATCTCTGGGCAGTCACAGTCTCTGGGGCAGTGACATCTTCTGGGACAGTGACCACTCTGGGACAGTCACATCTCTGGGGCAGTGACATCTCTGGGGCAGTCACATCTCTGGGACAGTGACATCTCTGGGGCAGTCACATCTCTGGGGCAGTGACATCTCTGGGACAGTCACATTTTTGGGTCAGTCACGTTTTTGGGTCAGTCACATCTCTGGTGACCACAGGAGGTCACTGAGAATGGGGACAGTGGCAGCTCAGCAGCACCTGGGCCAGGGTGTCACACTCAGGGCTGCAGAACAGACAGTCCTGGAGGAGGGGGAGCATTGGCCAGCATCCCATGGGGAGGTGACAAATGACAGCAAGATGATCCAGGTGCCACCTGCTCTCCAAAAACCTGGCTGGGCACAGGGTGATGCCACAGTGCTGRCACCGTGTCCTCTGCCATGTCACCTGTGGGGAACTTGGGGCCACAGGCCAAGTGTCCATCCTGCCTGCCCTCACACAATCTGCTCAAGAGGTTTCCCAGCTTTTCCAGAGAAAAAAAAATCAGCTTCCAAGGCATCACTGGGATGCTGCAACAGGGAATGCCACTCTCCATGTGSCATCTGTGATCCCAGAGGGACAGGACAAAGGTTCCAACACCCCAAGGCACTGCTGGCTTTGACCCTGGAGCTCCAGGAGCTCCTGTCCCTGCTGCAGTGCTGGTGGGAAAGAATTTCCTGATTTATTTGGGGAAACTTCCCTGTGCTGCCCCTGAGCTCTCAGTGCCATGGCCCTGCTCCCTTTGGGCTCACCTGGAGCCCGTTGGTCCCAGGGCCCTGCCAGGGGTGCWGAGCCCAGGCTGGGCCACCCAGCMTTGATCCAGAGGGGSATTTCCAGCAGGGCAGCAGGAATTTTGCTTTATTGAACTCTCCAGCACCAGTGGTTCCAGCTCTGACACMTCAGGGTTGGGCACCAAAATGTGGCAGTGCCACACGGACATTGCCCAGGTAGACACAGCCCTGCCTTGACCTTTTCAGCATTGCCTCCCCAAAAAGATCCCCAGATCTTTTCTCCCACCAAACCCCTCATTTCCACCTGATAAACAAAGCTCCATCGAAGCTGCTGGGAAATTTCCGTGTTTGTCCCATGTCCTGCAGGGATGGATGATGGAGATGGAGCATCCCCTCCATCCAGGGCTGAATTTCCCCTCCTGGGCCATGAGCAGCCCCAGCCCTGCCCCAGATTCCCTTTTCCATGGCCAACCARCCTCCATGGCTGGCTGATTCCATCCAGAGGCTGCTGAGCTGAGAAAACAACAACAAAAAAATGCCCCAAACCCCCAGACAAAGCCAGGAGGCCGGGGACAGCCACAGGAATAATCCCACATGGATTTTTTTCCCACTCCCTGATTTATTTCCTGCTGGGCTATGATCCCAGTGTGCTGGGTGCTGCAGGAACAGCTGCTGAGCCAGGCTGAGCCCCTCTGGGCCAGACCCCCAGAGCCAAAAMCTGGGGAAATGCCTCTGGAGCAGATGTTAATGGGAAGGATGGGGTGCCCCAGCCAGCAGAGCTGATCCCCAGGGAGATTTCCCAAGGAGTTACTGAGCTCCTGGGGAAGCATCTGCCAGTGCTCACTTCACAGCTCCAGCACTGATACTATTCTTATTATTATTGTCATTATTATCAATATCAGCATTATTATAAATATTTTTACCCTTTTATCCTTTTTATTTCACCTTTTTGTCTATATTTTTATCATTGCTTATTATTTATTAGCATTATTATCACCATTTTCTCTCTCACTCCAACATTAAGACACTACAGAGAAATCTCCCAGACTGAAGGGGTTTTCCAGATGATTTTCACTGAGAATTCCAGTTTGGCTCATCCATGTGGGAGCCTCTTGCCAAGCCAATGTAATTTTGGGAAAGAACCATCCCCATGTGCCCATCATCAACTCCCAGTCACTCAGTGGGTCCTGCTGCTCCTCCTGGCTTGGAAAACCTTTGGGATTTTGAGGGGAGCACCCAGTGAGCTCCCCAGCCCTGGGAGCAGGAGCAGCTCCAGCAATCCCTGTGCCTTGGAGGGGATCCCCTTGGAGGATCCTTGGAGCAATTCCCCAGTTCCTCCAATTCCTGGGGAGGAATTGCCCCCAGTTTGGGAAATTTTGCTACAGCTGCTGTGGGCTGGACAGGAGCAGGATCCTGGTGATGCTGGAGAGGATGCTGGTGGCTTTGGGGACCACGCGGGTGGAGAGGCAGCAGGTACAGTGACCAGCTCTGGATCAGCTCCGGGGGGCTAGGTCGGATCCACGACCACAGGGCACTCAGGAGGAGGAGGGAAAAGAAGAGAGAGAGGAGAAAGAGAGGAGAAGAAAGAAACGGAGAAGAGAAGGAGAAGAAAGGAGAAGGAGAAGGAGAAGGAGAAGGAGAAAGAGAATGGAGGAGAAGGAAAGGATAAGGAAATAAGGGGAAATGGA
>NDFG01000082.1:227891-244815 GCA_002167245.1 Sporophila hypoxantha
CTGGGAAATTTTGGCTACAGCTGCTGTGGGCTGGGACAGAGCAGGACTCCTGGTGATGCCTCGGAGAGAGATGTTTGGTGGCTTTGGGGACCACGCTTGGGTAGAGAGAGGCAGAAGGGACAGTGACAGCTCTGGGATCAGCTCTGGGCTTATCCACTCTGGAGTCCTCATGGCTGAGCTGTGTTGGTGTTCACAGGCGATCTGGAGATGAGGAAGAGATGAGGATCTAGACTCCATGTTTCAGAGGCTTGATTTATTATTTTATGATCTATTATTACATTAAACTATACTAAAAGAATAGAAGAAGGATTTCATCAGAAGGCGAGCAAGGAATAGAAAAGGAATTGATAACAAAGCTTGTGACTGACGAGGACAGTCTGGACATTATTATTATTATTAATCTTTAATTATTAATAATTATTAATCTAATTCATGATGTGGCCATTAATTAGAAAACACCACATGAGACCAATCACAGATTCCACTCTTTTGCATTTCCACAGCAGCACGATAATCATTGTTTACATTTTATTTCTGAGGCCTCTCAGCTTCTCAGAGACAAAAATCCTAAGGCAAGGATTTTCATAGAAGCATGTACTAGACACTGAGGCCAAATGTCATTTTGGGCAAAACCATCCCCACAGCCATCATTGATTCCAGTCCACTCTCACAGCTTCTTTCCTCACCCCAGATGTGAGAACTGCCTGCTGCGCTTCCACACACACGCTCGCTCTCAAGCACCTGCACATGATTGATTTACTAAAATTCCTAAATGTACTAAAACTCTCTCTTGCACCTGCACGTCTGCTCGGACAGCGCCAGCGGCCCCGCGCCGCCCCCGCGGCCGGTGCTGCCCCCCGCTACCTCCAGCCCGGACAAGGAGCCCCCGGCCAAGCCCCCCGAGGCGCTGCCCAAGCCGCCGAGCGCGCTGCGGCCCCCGGAGAAGGAAGCGCCGGCGGCGGGCGCGGACTCAGCGCCGGCGGCGCTGCCCGGCTCGCTGGAGCCGCTGCTCCCGGGGGCCCCGCGCCCCTTCCCGCTGCTGGAGCCCGCCCTGTTCGGGCCCTCGTCCTTGACTCGCTTCTCGGGGCCAGCCCCGTCCTCGGTGCCGGGGCCGTTCCTGTCCTACGTGCCCCCCTCGCCCTACGGGCTGGCGCAGCCCCCGGCTCAGCACCGCCTGCGGCCCTTCCTGCCGGGCCACGGCCCCCCCAGCGTCTCCAACGCCGTCTGGAAGAAAAGCCAAGGTGAGAGCGCGGAGCCGTGCGGGACAAACCTTCTTCTGCTCCCGCCTTGACCAGCAGCAGCAGCTRCCCGAGCAGGACCCGAGGATCCGGCCCCCTCCATCCCCTCCGGCCCGGCCATCCCCCCYCCCCAAAAAAATCCCCGTCCCGCCCGTGCCACCCCCTGCGTGATGTTCGATTGGGCAAAAGCACCGAAAAACGCCTCCAAATTCTCCTCCAAATTGTGCCCAGCGGCCCTGCTGCTCCCCGGCGTGCTGGGGGGGCCGGGCCAGGGCTGCCCTCCCACGAGTCCCCCCCACCCCAAGGGAGGGGAAGACCTAATGCTTGTCTCGGGCCTCGATTCCCTCCGCAGGTGTGAGTGTCAGCCCACTCCTCCCATGCTTTGGCTCAGGAGTGACTCCAGGTTAGTTTGGCACCCGCTGGGTGGGGGCTGCTTTCTGTCACTGGGGGGTTTGGGGGGCGGCGGGGGGGGCACAGGGGACGGGAGGTGCCCCAGGGGCACTGCGGTGCTCCCCGGCGGGCACAGGGGGAGGGCGGGCTCCCTCCTTTTTGGGAGCCACGCGGAGAGGGGATGCGGCTCCGAGGCAGGGGGGGTTACCGGCTGCACCCCCCCAAAACCCCCCAGCCTGGCCCCGAGGGCAGAAGCAGCAGGAGGAGCAGCAGCAGCAGCAGCTCCAGTGCCCCCAGTACCCCCAGTGCCCCCAGAACCCGCCGTGCCCTGACCAGCCTGGCCCCCCCTGCTCCCACATTCGGGGTTCTTCCCTTGGGAAGGGCTCCAGCCCCCCCAGCCCCCCGGCTCCGGGCGATCCCTGTGCTTCCCTGCCCGCCCGTCCTTGCAGGGCACTCCTCCACCAGCCGCATCGTCTGGGAGCACACGCGGGGCCGCTACAGCTGCACGCAGTGCCCCTTCTCCACCGCCTCCCGCGACGAGATGACCCTGCACACCGAGGACCACCGCAAGAACCCCCCGCCCGGGCGCCTGGAGGCAGAGATGGGTACGGGAGGGACCCCCCGGCTGCGGGGATGCTCCCGGGGGCGGCAGGGATCCACAGGGATCCGCAGGGATAAGGCACGGGATGCTCCTCCCGGGGGCGGCAGGGATCCGCAGGGATAAGGCACATCCTGCTCCCTCTCTGGCCTGCCACAGCCTGGCCGGGTTCCAGTCCTTGCTTCCCCAGCCTGCAGCAGTGCCCTGGAGGGGTCTGTGTGCCCTCCGTGTGCCCCCAGCCCCTGCAATGGCCTGGGCGGTGTCTGTGTGCCCCCCTGTGCCCTCTCTGTGCCCCCAGCCCCTGTGATGCCCCTGGAGGTCTCTGTGTGCCCTCCCAGTGCCCTCTCCATGCCCCCCAACAGCTTCTGTGCCCTGGAGGGGTTTGTGTGCCCCTCCTGTGCCCCCAGCCCCTGCAATGGCCTGGAGGGGTTTGTGTGCCTCCTGTGCCCTCTCTGTGCCCCCAGCCCCTGCAATGGCCTGGAGGGGTTGTTGTGTGCCCCTCCTGTGCCCCCAGCCCCTGCAATGCCCCTGGGGGTCTCTGTGTGCCCTCCCTGTGCCCTCCCAGTGGCCCCAACCCCTGCAATGCCCCTGGGGGTCTCTGTGTGCCCTCCTGTGCCTCCCAGTGGCCCCAACCCCTCAATGTCCTTGGGGTGTCTGTGTGCCCTCCCAGTGCCCCCAGCCCTGTGATGCCCCTGGGGGTGCCTCTCTTGTATCCCCAGCCCCTGTAATGTCCTTGCGGTCTCTGTGTGTGCCTCCCTGTGCCCCACAGCCCCTTTGATGCCCCCGGGGGTCCGTGTCTCCCACCGACACGAGGTGCTGACCCTTCTCTTCCCTCTCCCTGCAGATTTCGGGGTGGGGCTGGCCCCGTTCCACGCCAAGCTGCCGCCGGAGATGGAGAACTCCCTGTACTCCCAGCTCTGATGCCCTCGGCTCCCAAGGGACTCCTGCACCTGCCCTGAGCCGGGCAGGGGCACAGCACAGCCCCGAGCTGGGACAGGAGCAGCAGAGGCGCCGATGTTTCCCCTGGAATTTCCTCTCCCCTTCCTTTGTGTTTTCGGGAGCTCTCCAGCAGCCGGAGCCGCTGTTCCTCCCTCCCTGAAAGGTTTTGTTGCTTCAGCCCCGAGGGCTCTGCAGGGAGCCCGGTAGGTTCTCAGGAGTTAGTGGACTGCTCTGGAACGAGATCTCGGAAAAATAAATGGGAATTGTACAGGAGTGGCAGCCGGGAGAGGCTCTGTCAGTCCCTGGGGCGGGGGGAGCGGGGCTGGCACTGAGAGCCCCCCAAAAACCAAAGGAGGGGGACATGGGGACACAGGGGGTGTGACACTGTGCTCTGCCAGGGACTGGCTTGGGGAGGAGAAAGGGGAGAGTTTGGGAAAGGGGAGAGTTTGGGAAAGGGGAAAGGGAAGAATTTGTGAAGGGGAAAGGGAAGAGTTTGGGAAGGGGAAAGAAGAGTTTGGGAAAGGGGAAAGGGAAGAGTTTGGGAAGAGAGAAAGGGAAAAGTTTGGGGAAGGGGTAAGGGAAATGTTTGGGAAAGTGGAGTGTTTTGGAAAAGGGA
Source organism: Sporophila hypoxantha (assembly GCA_002167245.1). NCBI lineage: Eukaryota > Metazoa > Chordata > Aves > Passeriformes > Thraupidae > Sporophila > Sporophila hypoxantha. The sequence continues at coordinate 231,673 of NDFG01000082.1, forward strand.
AAGAGTTTGGGAAAGGGGAAATGAAAGAATTTGGGAAAGGGGAAAGAGGAGAGTTTGTGAAGGGGAAAGGGAAGAGTTTGGGAAAGGGGAAAGAGGAGAGTTTGGGGAAGGGGGAAGGGAAATTTTTGGGAAAGTGGAGTGTTTTGGAAAAGGGAAAGAGTTTGGGAAAGGGGAAAGGGAAGAATTTGTGAAGGGGAAAGGGAAGAGTTTGGGAAAGGGGAAGGTCTGAAGAAGGGGAAGGTCTGAGGAAAAGGAAGGGGAAGATCTGAGGAAGAGGAAGGTCTGAGGAAGGGGAAGGTCTGAAGAAGGGAAGGATCTGAGGAAGGGGAAGGTCTGGAGAAGGGGAGGATCTGAGGAAGGGGAGGATCTGAGGAAGAGGAAGGTGTGAGGAAGGGCAAGGGCCGCTCAGTGCTGCCCCTGCCAGCCCATCCCAGAGCACGCAGGGCTGCAGCCTCTGCACCCCAACACCCAGAGCAGGGTGGGACCCCAGCCCCGGGCAGCCCCCGTGCCTGTCCCAGCCCTGCGGCAGACAGAGGGCACGGAATGGCACAGAAGGAATGGCACGGAAGGAATGGCACGGAAGGAACGGCACGGAAGGAATGGCACAGAAGGAATGGCACAGAAGGAACGGCACAGAAGGAATGGCATGGAAGAGCCATCGGGAGGGGCCCAGGTGCCAGCCTGGGGGGCTGCACCCCCCGTGGGAGCAGCCCGCGGCTCCCCCAGCCCCGCTCTGCCAGCCCAGCCCAGCGGGGTGAAAAGTTTGCTGCAAACTGGTTTGAGGGGAGGCGTGCTGGGACCTGCCGGTGCCCGCGGCAGCCCCGGCCGGGAGCGAGCGATGGGAGCGAGGGAAGAGCCGGCAGCCCCTGCTCTGCTCCCGAGGAGGGGAGCTCTGCTCGGCTGCCAGCGCTGGGAGGGGCCGCGAACAGGGCGAGGGCTCGGAAAGGCTCAACGGGCACCTGGGCGGGGTGGGCATCCCCTCCTGCTGCTGCTGCCGCCATCCCCTTCTGCTGCTGCCATCCCCTTCTGCTGCTGCTGCCATCCCTTCCCTCCTGCTGCTGCTATCCTTTCCCTCCTGCTGCCATCCCTTCATCCTGCTGCCATCCCTTCATCCTGCCATTCTTTTCTTCCTCCTGCTGCCAGCCCTTCCTCCTCCTGCTGCCAGCCCTTTATCCTGCTGCCAACCCTTCCTTCCACTTCTGGCCATCCTTCCTTCCTCCTGCTGCCATCCATCCTTTCCTCCTGCCGCCATCCTTTCCTCCTGCCGCCATCCTTTCCTCCTGCTATCATTCATCCCTTCCTCCTCCTGCCATCCCTTCCTCCTGCCATCACTTCCTCCTCCCTCCTGCCATCCCTTCCCTCCTGCTGCCATCCCCCAGTGTGAGCAGCACCCGGGATGCCCCGGGGCTCTCRCCTGCAGCTCCCTTGAGCTGGCACCGTGCCCTCCCCAGTCCATCCCAGTCCCCTCAAGCCCCGATGGACACCCTGAAGTGTCCCTGAGCTGCTCAGACCTGGCAGTGACAGAGCCAGCATGGGGTCACAGAGCACCCCAAAGGGAGGGACCCCCAGGTGCCAAAGGGGGGCAGGGGGCACAGCTCAGCCCCCATGCCCAGCTGGCACAGGTGACTGCCCTGCTCCTCCAGGGCACTGCCACCCCAAAGGCAGGACAGAGACCCTTCCCCGGCTGTCCCTGACCCTGGGTCTGGCTCTGACGCCCCCCAAAGGGCAGCACTGGCCCAGGGGGTGCTGCAGACCCCACAGCAGAGCCCCCGCTGTCCCTGCCAGCCCAACCCAGCCCTGCTGGGGACAGGGACAGTCCCTGCTCCAGCACAAACCCAAACGTGCCCCAGAGCCCCCACTCCGAGCATTCCTGGCTGGTCCCAAGGCAGAGGCAGCCAAGACAAGCTCCATAGCAATGGATTTTTAAAAACTGAAGTCTTTATTAAAGTTTTATCCAAATTTTGTAACAAAAGATACAAAAGGGCTGGAGATCCTTATTTCTGGGACTAGTCTGACCAATCAAAACCTGACAGTTACTAGGCTAATATAAAATCCATACAATCTGCTAAAAATGCAGGGAAAAAAATTAGAAGTAACTGCTGCTCTGACCTTCTTTTTTTCTTTTTTTTAAAATTCCTTAAAACATTTATAAGTTACTCAGTTTGCATTTTACAGGATTAGTTCTTGTCCAAATGGTCACAGCGACTGTACAATGCAAGAGACACCAGCAAAGCGAGGCAGGGAGGGGGGATGTGCTGCTGAACACAGCCCACACCCCCGGGAGGGGAGGGCAGGGCTGGAGCCTCGGCCCCGGGGGCACACGGAGCCCCCGGTGGGGATGCCACAAAGTGCCAGTGCTTGTCTGCACGCCCGGGCTGTCCCTCCGTCTGTCCCTCCCTCCCATCCTCCCCAGGGACACCTCTGGGATGGCWGGGAAGGTGGCAATGGGGCTGGGAATGCTGCATGAACCTGCCTGGCTCCCCCAAATCCTCCCTCCAGCCACCCAGGGCTGCCACCCCCACAGCGGGGACACGAGGCTGGAGCTCTGTTCCCTGCTGGGAACCCAGGAGGAGGAGGAGGAGGAGGAAGAGGAGGATGCCCAGGCCAGGCTGGCACCAGGGGCCCGTGCAGAGGTGGCACTGGCTGGCAGAAGGACCCTGAGAATTTCCAGGCTAACACGGTCTGCAGGAGCATCGATCACAGTGATGGTGGTGGCTGCACAGGGCTGTGCAGTGTGAAATGAGGGCTGGAGGAGCAGTACCCCCTCACCTGCATTCCCTATCCCTTCCCAAAGCTGCTGCACGGCTCCCACAGCACAGGCACAGCCACAGGAACCCCCCTCACCTGGGGACAGCCCAAGGGATGGTTCTGGAGTGGCCAATGGGAAAAATGTTCCAGTTTATAAAATAAAACAGGAAAGCAAGTGCAGGGTTACTGCAAGGTGCATCGGCAGAGGTACCAGGTCATGCAAGCAGCCCCTCCCTCCCTCCCTCCCTCCCCCAAAACCCCAGGCACCCCCATCCCCAGCACTAAAGCATCTTCAAGCATGTCCAGAGATCACATCACCATGATTTCAGATCTGAGACACCCTCAGGATCCTTGTGAGTCCACGCAGATGAACCAGATTTTGCACCGAGGTGGCTCAAAAAGCATCTTCAGAGCCCTGGGCTGAGGGCACGAGGGTGGCAAAGGCCTTCTGTGCTGGCAGGGTGACAGCTGGAGCTCTGGGTCCAGTGTGGCACAGCTGATTTGGGACACACAGATACCCTAAGGAGGAGATTTTTTTTTTCCTCATTTTTTTGATTTTTTTTGCCTTTTTTTTTTTTTTTTGCCTTTTTTTTTTAAGCTGCTGCACAAACCACCAAACGGAGAAAAGCCTTTGGTCATGAGATAGTTGTGAGAAAAAAAGTGAGCCTTGTATGGAAGATTCCCCTGAATGCCTACAGTATTCTAAATCTTAAAAAAATATATTGTGGACGCTGCAGCCATTACAAAGGGGGAGGAGGAGGAGTGGGAGACAGGGATTTACAGTCTCACACAGACACAACGGGGAGGTTAAGACAAGCACAGTCAGAGTCTGTAAAACTGATTGGCTCGCTGGGATCAGTCATCCTCATCATCCTCTTCGTCCTCTGCATCTTCCTCTCCTTCATCCTCTAGACTTCGTTTTCTCTTCTGCCCACACGGGTGGTCTGCAAAGAGAGGGGGGATTCACTCTCCAGCCCAGCCCAGGGACAGCAGCTGAGCTGGCAGGGGACACACTGGCACCATTTGGGGGCAGATCCATGGGACAGACTGGCACCATTTGGGGGCAGATCCACGGGACAGACTGGCACCATCTGGGAGCAGATCAGATCCATGGGACAGACTGGCACCATCTCGGGGCAGATCCATGGGACAGACTGGCACCATCTGGGAGCAGATCCAATGGACAGACTGGCACCATTTGCCAGCAGATCCAATGGACAGACTGGCACCATTTGGGGGCAGATCCAATGGACAGACTGGCACCATTTGGGAGCAGATCCACTGGACAGACTGGCACCATTTGGGAGCAGATCCATGGGACAGACTGGCACCATTTGGGAGCAGATCAGATCCAATGGACAGACTGGCACCATCTGAGCAGATCAAGATCCAATGACAGACTGGCACCATTTGGGACAGATCTGACCACGGGACAGACTGGCACCATTTGGGGGCAGATCCACATGGACAGACTGGCACCATTTGGAGCAGATCAGATCCATGGGACAGACTGGCACCATCTGGGAGCAGATCCATGGGACAGACTGGCACCATTTGGGCAGATCCAATGGACAGACTGGCACCATTTGGGAGCAGATCCATGGACAGACTGGCACCATTTGGGAGCAGATCCATGGGACGACTGGCATCATTTGGGGGTAGATCCACCCTGCCCTGCCCCTCCTGCAAAAGCCTGGGCTCACATGAGACAGCCAACAGCTTTCCTGCCTCCAAGTATCCTGTACAACAGCTGAAAAGGGGATTTCTTTTCTTTTGTTGAGCACCCTCAAAAACACAGCATCTGCAGCAATCAGGCACTCCTGAGCTCAGGGTCCCCTGTGCTGGCTCTGCTGAGACCTCAAATCCTGGGGCAGGTCTGGGGCCCTCACTCCAACAATGACACTGAGGGGCTGGAGCGTGTCCAGAGAAGGGAACAGAGCTGGGGAAGGGTCTGGAGCACCAGGAGAGGCTGAGGGAGCTGGGAAGGGGCTCAGCCTGGAGCAAAGGAGGCTCAGGGGGACCTTGTGGCTCTGCACAGCTCCTGCCAGGAGGGGACAGCCAGGGGGGTCAGTCTTGTTCCAGGTAACAAGTGACAGAGTAAGAGGAAATGGCCTCAAGTTGCACCAGGTGAGGTTTAAATGGGATATTAGGGAAAATTCCTTCAAGGAGAAGGTGGTCAGGCATTGGCACAGGCTGCCCAGGGCAGTGGTGGAATCACCACCCCTGGAACTGCTCAAAAAAATGCGGATGGGGCACTTGGGSACAGGGGTCAGAGCTGAACATGGTGGTGCTGGACTCAGGATTACAGGGATTTCCCAACCTCAACAATTCCATMATTCATCCAAGATCACTRMAATTCACACCAGCCACAATATTCTGTCAACTTTTATCTGGGTGTTTGTTTGTGCAGCCAGAGGAGCCTGGCCCCAAGCTCAGATCTGAGGGGAATGTGCCCCCAGGAGATTCCCTCAGACCCTCCTGGGACAGAAGCCCTGCTCCTGCACGGCCCATCAGTTCCCAGAACTGCTTTTCTGAGCAGCTGACCTCTCACATTTCCCAGAATTACCCAGCATGGCTGGAATTTCATCCCTTTCCCTCCCTGTGTGACCCTGGCTGATGACACTGCTCAGCACCAGCTCGGGCAGAAAAGCTGCAGCAACAACAGCACCGAGGCTGAGGAAGCTCCAAAACCACCAAATATTTTACTGTTGAGGGAGTTCTGCAAGAAACTGGATTGTTAGGACTCAACTCACCCTCCTCAGCTTCATCTTCTTCATCCTCCTCACCATCCTCCTCCTCATCTTCCTCCTGGAGTGAAAACAAGAGGGTTTGTAGCAAGAACAATTCCATGAGCAGTAAGTCCAGTCCTGCTCCCCTCTGAAGCCTGAGGGTGGCAGGAGAAGCTCTGGATCTCCAAGAGCTCCTCACATCTCAGGGATGGAGCTGCATGGATCCATCACCCAGAGCCATGGAAGTGCCAGGCCAAGGCTGAACTGCAAACTCTCTGCAGTTTGTGACCCCCAGCAGTTCAGAGTGGACAGCAAACCCCTCAGATCTGCCCCAGAGAGGCTCCTGTGACACCTGGGTCACCACACAAGGGACACACGTGTGACCTGCTGACAGCCTCACCTCATCATCGACTCCATCCTCCTCCTCTTCACCTTCCAGATCATCGTCTTCATCTTCCTCGTCATCAATGACRTCTTCATCCAAATCATCTTCCTCCTCATCATCCTCCTCTTCCTCACCTTCTACCAAAAAGGGGGAGGGAGGGAAGTGCCCCAGTTCCCAAACCCAGGCACCCCTCACCCCTCAGTGCTGTGTGAGCAGCAGGCAGGGGTCACAGAGGATGAGGAGGGACAGCACCAAGCTCTGTCACCTCCCAGCAAGTCCCACACCCTCCCAGGAGTGGGGTGGGGYAGGAAGAAGGGGTGAGGGACCCCCACAGCCCCTCCTCCAGTGCCAACCCCATTGCTGGAACCCACCCTCAAGTGCCAAAGGGGTCGTTACCAAGCAGYAAAACCAGGAGCAGAAAAAAACCCCTCACCTTCTCCATTCTCATAATCATCTTCCAGTGCATCCCCATCTGCTTCAGGGTCTGAGTCAGGGGCCTCCTGCTCATCAGCATCAAAGCCATCCAGGTAGGTGAGCTGGGGCAGGAGGGCGAAGACGCTCTCCCGGTAGTTGATGAGCATCGTCACCTCACAGTTGAACAGGTCCAGACTGTGCAGGTTTGGCAACTTTTTCTGCAAAAATCAATTTGTTAAGGTTATTTACAGCGCTGTCTGAAGATCAGGAAGGCAAAGCAGGGTGGTTGGGGCACTGCCCAGGTCCAGCACAGAGTGGTTCTGCCCCACACGCTCCTCAGARGGAGAGGAGTCACTGCTCCTCTCATTGTGGGCACAAGKAATTTCTGTCCAGCTCCTCTGTCCTGGCTTCCCTTTCTGGAACAAACTCTCTGTATTTGCAAATCTTTCTTTCTTCTGAGCAGGCCCAGCAAGCTCAGGAGTAGCTGAGCTGGACTCATCCTGCTCAAAAGATCAGGCAGAGCTCAGGGAGAGCTGCAGCCTGGGTGCCCTTGGCTCGGGCCACCACAGCGGGCACCACGCCAAGGYAAGGAGGAGCAAAACAATCCCAAATTCCTTCTGGAGGGAATGGATAGACAAAACAGCCAGTGAGACACGTGCCCTGTGTCAGACCTGTCCCTCTCAGCATTCCTGGGGCAGCTCAGGTGGAGCCTCAGAGGCCTTTTCCAGCCTCACTGACCACTGTGGGAATGGGAATGGGAGCCCTGCAGCGCTGGCACAGCAGAACCTTCAGGCTGATGGGACAGATGCCCTCAGTGCTGTCCAGTTACCTCATTCCATGACACCCCAGGTGCCACCTACCTCCAACTGCCTGCGACCCTTTCCCGGTCCCTTCTCAGCTGGGCACTGAGCATCCACAGTTTTACTCATCCAGCCCCATTTCACGCTTCTTTTAGCAACTGGCTGCTGCTTTTCCAGACTGAGGAGCCATTAACTACTGGCCCAGCCTCAAACTGGGATCAAATCTGTTCCCATGAGAACCACGAAGTGCTGTTGGAACAGTTACCAAGACGTTGGATTCCTGCTGCACAGACCKAATCCCCAAAGGAAAAGCCATCCCTGGGATTCCAGCACAGCCTCCACTCACCAAGGGCTCCAGGGTATTGATGTCTTTGATCTTGTTGCCACTGAGGTTCAAGTGTGTCAGGTTGGGAGTTTTCTCTGCTAGAACTTCAAGGCCACCAGAAATCCTATTATCACTCAGCTCCAGCTGAAGGGAGGGAATATCACATGGTCACCAAGCGTCTCAGCTCGTGATACAGGGAAGGAAATTGCACTGAGAACTGCAATGAGCACCCAAATTTCAGCTCACAGAGCAGCAGGTCAAGTTTGCCCTTAAAACCCCTTTCCTGCAGGGGCACAGCACTGCCAGCCACCCCCATGCAAATAAATGCTCCAAAATCCACAATATTTATGGTGTCATGAAGCTTCTGACAGCAGCACAACAGAATAAAAGCAAGKCAGGAAGGGCACTGAACACCTGAAGAGCTCAGGAGGGTTTTGTTGCATGTTAAAACCGACCCCTCTCACTTGCTCAGCACACAAGGAGCAAAATTCAAGATATTTTCTGGCAAATACAGAAAAACCAACAGCCACCAGGGGCAGCACAAGGCCAAGGGCTGCTGGAGATGGCAGCAGAGTCCTGACTCACCTTCCGGAGCTTGTTGAGTTTGGGGAGGTTGGACACGGACAGCAGGTTGATGTTGATCATGCTGAGGAACTCSAGGTTCTCAAAGTCTGAGGAGAGGCCGACCACCTTGCCATCCTCTGAGCGACAGTTGTCCAGCACCAGCTCCTTCACCTGCACAGGGACACCCAGAGCTGTCAGCACAGCTGCCACCGTCCCCCTGGCCTCGAGGTGACATCACCAACACACCCAGAGCACAGAGCCTCCAGTTCCTCCTCACTCAAATTTAGAACCTTAAAGCCAACTAACTTTTGCTGACAGTCCCTCACTGTGGTTGGGGTTCCACCCTGTAAGCACAAGGCACCAACACACGGCTGCTGTCCCCAGCAAGCCCCCATCCTCCAGGGGTTTGGAACCACGAGGTCACATCCCACAGCTCCCTGCACATCAATAAAGCTTTCAGAGTCAGCTTCAGGCTCTGCCAACGAGGGGCCAAACCAGGTCAGCTGGGTTTGTCCCCTCCCACTTTGTCCCCCCACAGCCCTGGGGTGCCAGGAAACCTGTCCCCACYGGACTGACCTCCCTGGGACAGTGACAGTGAGGTGACACAGGTGCCCGGGCAGTGCTCAGCCTCAGGCTGGTGACACAAGACCACTGATGGCACCAAACYTTGTGCCCAGCATGGATTCCACATCCAGGAACCTCCAGGAATTCAGCACATGAAGGAATCAACCCCCTCAGTGCCACCAGGACCACTGAGCACCAGCACAGAGCTGTCCTGGGCAGAAACACSCCTGTCCCCCCAGACACAGCCCCAGCTCTCACAAACCACTCCCAAAACCTGCTTTCACCCCACACATTCTTGACAGCAAGATGCAAAAATGAGCCTTGGCCAGAAGGCTCGTGGTGCTCTCCAAATCCCTCCTTCGCAGCGCTCCCATTTTCCCTCTCCAGCTCCCAGAGTCATTTGAAACATTCTCCCTTCCCAGAGGGAGAGCCTGGGGCTGGGGGCCATCTCTGCCACCTGCACAGCACAAGCTCAGAATGAATTACCACCTCAAACTCCTCAAGTGGCATCGCTGCACGTGGGTTTGAGGTGAGGCTCTCAGAAGTTTTGGYGCAGAGTTTGTTTTGCTCCTCAATACTTCAGAGAACTGACGTGCTCCAACCAAAGTGGGACTGTCACCGTGCTGGGGGTAAAGGTGGCAAAGGCCAGGCCTGGCTGGCTGCTGCTGTGAGGTYTGGGCACAGAGSTGAGCCTGAACTCCAGCAGGRTWTCATYGYATCCTGGAGTGGTTTGGGTTGGWGGAAACATCAAAGCCCARCCAGTGCCATGGRAGGKACACCTTCCACTATCCCAGGCTGCTCCAAACCCTGTCCAACCTGGCTTTGGGCACTGTCAGGGATCCAGGGGCAGCCACAGCAGAGCCTAACCCAGCCAAGCCCAGCTTTCCCCCAGGCCGGGCCCTTTCTGATGTCCCAGGACTCTCGGCAGGTCCCGGGACACGCAGGGACACCCAGCCCTGACCTCGCTGGCTCTGCAGCTCCTGGCGTCCCTCCACGGGCACCAGGCGGCCGCAGCTCCTCCTGCCCAGCCGCTCCGCTCCTGCAAATCCCCCGGCCCTGCACGGAGCCGCTTTAATCCCCACCCAAAGCCCCGCTCAGCGCCCGTTCCCCCCTGCTCGGTGCCACGGCCCGCGGCTGCCACGACACCAGCGAGTGTCCCCGGGGCCAGGGAGGGACCGGGCACGGCCCGGCGGGGCGGCCCGGGAACAGGGGAGAGACCAGGGAAGGGGAGATCCGGGAAAAGGGAATGGGGAGATCCAGGGAAAAGAGACCGGGGAGATCCGGGAAAAGGGAATGGGGAGATCCGGGGGAAAGGGAGAGCCGGGGAAAAGGGGAGAGCCGGGGAACAGGGAATGGGGAGATCCAGGGAAAAGAGACCGGGGAGATCCGGGGAAAGGGGGAGATCCACAGAAAGGGGAACGGGGAGATCCGGGGAACAGGCAACGGGGAGATCCAGGGGAAAGGGAGATCCGGGGGAAAGGGAGATCCGGGGAAAGGGGAACGGGAAGACCCAGGGAGATCCAGGGAAAAGAAAGCGAGGAGATCCGGGGAAAAGCGAGATACGGGGAACGGGGAGATCCAGGGTAAAGTGAGGGGMGAGACCGGGGGAAAAGGGAAAATCCAGGGAAAAAGGAGCGAGGAGACCCGGGGAACAGGGAGATATGGGGAGACCCAGGAAAAGGGAAGATCCGGGAAGGGGCGGCCGGAGGAGACCCGGGGCTGAGGCGGCCCCGGGGCGGGTGAGGAGCGCTGGGCCGGGCCCCGCGGCCGCCAGCGGAGGGGAACGGGCGGCCCCGGCGGCACCTAAGGGTTCATCCCCGCAAGCCCCCGAGCCGCTCCCGGGCGGAGGAGCCGCGGGAGCCGCTCCAGGCCGGCGGGGCCCCGCTAACATGGGCCGAGCCGCCATGGCCGGCGCGGGCCGCCGCCCGGCCCGGGCCCGCTGGCTGGCGGCGCGGCGGGGCCCGCCCGGCCGCTTGCCCGCCCCGTTGCCCCCTCGCGGGGCCGGGCCCGGCCCCGCCGCCACCACACCGCCGCTTCAGCGCGGTCCCGGTGCGGGCGGCCCCGCCGCGGCACGTGCGCGCCGCCATGCCGGGCTGCGGGCCGGGCGGGAGCGCTCCCGCCACAACCGCCCGCGTCCCCAGCCCGCCAAACCCGGCCGGTCCCCGCCGTGCGGGACCCCCGCGGGCCGCTCCGCCACCGCCAAACCTCCCCCCGCCCGCCGCCACCCCTCATCCCGCCCGCAGCACGTGCCGCGCCGGCGTCTCCCCGCCGCACCTCGCTCGGCTTCTTGTTGGGCAGCTCCAGCGTCAAGCGCTTTTCTCATCTCCATGCTCCCGCCGCTCGCTCCGCCCGAGCCGAGCCGCGCTTGCGCTCCCGTGCCGCTCCCGGTCGCCGTTCCCGGTGCCGCCGTTCCCGGCCCCGCCGCGCTCGCGCTCCCGCCCCGCCCGCGCGGCCGCCGCGCCGCCGCCCGGCGCAGAAGGAAGGCGCCAACGGCAAACAAAGGCAGCGCGCGCCGCGCCACCCCGCGACAGCGCCGCCCTGCCGGCAGCGCCCCGCACATACACGCACGGACAGCCCGCCCCCAACAAGGACCCGGGTTCGAGTCCCGGCTCCGCAGGGACCCGGCCCCCGGGGCTCACCGGGGCGCTGCCCACCTCTCACGCGTTCCCGAACGTTTGTGTCCCCAGGCACTGCTTGCCAGTCTGCAGCGGCACATTCCGATGCTCAGGTGCTGTGTTCCAGTCTTCAGCAGCGTGTTCCAGTCTCCAGCAGCGTGTTCCAGTCTCCAGAGCGACATTTCATCATCCTCAGGCATATGTTTCCAGGTCTCCCAGCATCATGTTCCCATCTCAAGAACCAGGATTCATTCTCCAGAGCCACTTTTCCATCTCCAGAGCCATGGTCCCTATCTCCAGACAGATTCCAACCCCCCGGCAATGTGTTCCAGTCTCCCAACACCATCCAGTTTCCCATCCTCAAGAACCAGGGATTCCTTCTCCAGAGCCACTTTTCCATCTCCGCAGAGCCATGGTCCCATCTCCAGAGCCACATTCCCATCCTCAAGCACCGTGTTACCACTGGCAGGCATTGTGTTCCAGTCTCCAGATCCCCATTCAACCCCAGGCAATGTGTTCCAGTCTCCAGTGCTTTGTTTCCCATCCTCAAGCACCACAGTTCCTCCTCCAGAGCCACATTCCCTTGCCCAGGTACCATATGGGTTCCATCTCCAGAGCCACTGTTCCAATCTCCAGAGCCACATTCCATCCTCAAGACGCAGTGATTCCTCCTGCAGAGCTACGTTCCATTCCCAGATTACCATGGTCCCATCTCCAAACACCATGTTCCCATCTCCACATACCATGGTCTCATCTCCAGAGCCATGGTCCATCTTCAGAGCCACATTCCATCCTCAAGCACCGTTTACCACTGGCAGGCATTGTGTTCCGCAGTCTCCAGTGTGCTGTGTTCCCATCCTAAGCACCACATTCCTCCTCCAGAGCCACATTCCCTTGCCCAGGTACATGGTTCATCTCCAGAGCCACATTCCCATCCTCAAGAACCAGGATTCCTCCTGCAGAGCCACGTTCCCATTCCCAGATACCATGGTCCCATCTCCAAAACACCATGTTCCCATCTCCACATACCATGGTCTCATTCCAGAGCCATGGTTCCATCTCACAGAGCCGTGTTTCCATCCTCAAGCACCAATGTTCCCATTCCCACGCATTGTGTTCCAGTCTCCAGAGCCACATTCCCATTCCAGAAAACATGCTTCCATCTACCAGAGCAATTCCTGGCCTCAAGAACTCAGGATTCCTTCTCCAGAGCCACATTCCCCTCTCCTTTATACCATGCTCCCATCTCCAATATACCATGGTCTCGTCTCCAGAGCCATGTTCCATCTTCAAGAACCAGGATTCCTTCTCCAGAGTCATGGTTCCAATCTCCAGAATACCACGGTTCCATCTCCAGAGCCATGTTCCCATCTCCAGAGCCATGGTTCCATCTCCAGATACCATGGCTCCATCTCCAGAGCCATGTTTCCCATCTCCAAGAGCCCATGGGCCCATCTCCAGCGTCCCCATCTCCAGAGCCATCGGTTGCCATTCCAGAGCCATGTTCCCATCTGGCAGATACCATGGTTCCATCTCCAGATACATGGTCCCATCCCAGAGCCATGTTCCTATCCCAGAGCATGTCCATTCCAGAGCCATGGTCCATCTCCAGAGCCTTTCCATCCTCAAACCATGTTCCCATCTCCAGAGCCATGTCCCATCTCCAGATAGCCATGGTCCATTCCAGTCACCATGTCCATCTCCAGACTGCCATGTCGCCATCTCCAGAGCCATGTTCCCCATCTCCCAGACCATGTTCCCATCTCCAGAGCCATGGTTCCCATCTCCAGAGCCATGGTCCCATCTCCAGACGCCATTGGCTGTCCATCTCCTAGAGCCATGTTCCCATCTGCAGATACCATGGTCCATCTCCAGATACCATGGTCCCATCTCCAGAGCCAGATGTCCCTAATTCCCCAGAGCCATGGTTCCATCTCCAGAGCCATGGTTCCCATCCCAGATGCCATGGTTCCATGCTCCAAGCATGTTCCCGAAAGCA
>NDFG01000082.1:269928-292455 GCA_002167245.1 Sporophila hypoxantha
GATATTTTCATCTCCAAGAAGAGGAGAGTGGGGCAGGGCTGTGCTCAGCCCCTGCAGGCCCAGCAGCTCCCAGTGAGTTACACAAGCCCCAGCCTCTCCTCACACCTCACATGTGACAGATGACAGCACTGGGAGAATGTCCTTTAATCACTCCTGTTCTCACTGTCACCATCAGCAATTATGGCATTTGCTTTGAAACCTGCCAGGATTTCAAAACAAGCCCGGGGTGCTCAGATTGACAAAGCCTCCTGGGCTGCCTGGTATGGCATCCTGCCTGGAGAGCAGGATTGCTCAGGGACATTGCTCAGCGCTGAGGGATTGCTGGGGAATCTCTCCTGGACCCTGAGAGCAGCCCTGTGGGGCCTGACAAGGCTTGTGGAGGCTGGCTTGCACAAGGTGCTGCACCCAGCAGGTGTTTCAGGCACTGGAGGCTCCACAGCCACACCTGGCGTGGGGTGCTCCTGCCTTTGCTGCTCCTTCTCCTGCTGGATTTTGGTTGCCTGGAGCCTGCTGAGGAAACACAGAGATATTTGCAGCTCTGCAGAAGGGAAAGGAGTGGGGATATTGCTCCTGAGGGGCTCTGAGGCAGCAACAGAGGCAAATGTTCCCGTTTGGCACATCCAGCATTAGCACCTCTCCTGCTGCTCTTGTTATTTCTTCCTGACCACAATTGGTGAAACAGCTTCCAAGCTGGTTTTTTTGTTGTTTTTTTTTTTTTTTCCAGCCAGCACCTACTTAAATAGAACCTTGTTGCTGTAGAATATTACCACAAAATATAGAATATCACACAGGCAGAGGACAGATTGCTGCCCTTTGGAGCCAGGAAGGAGAGGGATTATCTGWCTGTTCAGCATTAGCAAAGCTCCCAGGTCACCTGCCTGTGGTTTTAATACCTGGAAGCAGGAAATTGCAGCTCTGGATTTGAAAAGCTGAGGATGGCAGTGGGATGGAGGCTGTCCAGGCAGCTCCAGGCCTTCCTGGGCATGGCCAGAGTGCTGCAGCAGGGCAGAAATGAGCCCAGAATGCCTGAATTCCCTTCCTGACTCGCCTGGCTCTGAGGATGGAGCAAAGTCATCTGTCTCCATCCKCCCCAGGGCTCTGACTCACTGTGCTGAGCCAACAGCAGTGGCAACGTGGGATGCCAGCACTCCCACCTCATCCTCCCTGCCCTGCTCCTGCTGCCCCTCTGCCCACAGCAGCCAAAGCAATAAATAAACACACGTGGCCCTGAACCCACAGTGCCTGGAATTGGTATCCTTTAAAAAAAAAACCCCTCCTCAGCAGCAGTTTGGGTGGAAATCTCAATCCAAAGTGCCACGGGACAGAGCAGGTAGGACCAGCCTCGAGTTAAGCAACTGGATTTTCCCAAACTGGCCCCTCTTCCCAGTTTTTGGCAGCAGCAGAACTGCCTGCCCAGCATGGCTTGTGTGCACACAGCAATAAAAGTAAATTGGTTAAATATCCTGATATTTAAATTGATTAAATATCCTGCCAGCTGGGCCCTGAGCTGGTTCAGCTCCTGTGAAGCTCCTGCCCCATCCCTAACTTGGACAAGGCTTGGGAGAGTGGAAGGGGCACAGGGGGTGGCACTGGGTGGGTTTTAAGGTCCCTCCCAACCCAAACCATCTGTGTTCCGTGGTTGCACTGCCTGCTCTCAGCTGTGCCAGTGAGAACCTCAATACCCAGGGGTGACAGAGAGGAAAAGGAGCTGGTGTTTTGCAGAGATAGCCAAAAACTCCACAACAATTAATTAAGCACCAAGGCCTACTAGAGATCTTGAAAGAAATCCGAGAAAGCAGAAAAAAACCCAAACTTAATTACTGTCTAACATGATAGAAAAAAACCAACCAAACAAACAAACAAAAAACCAAAAAAAACCCTAGAATTCTACAGAAAATAAAACAAAATGCAGATCATCACTAGTAAGATGTGATCTTTAAGTAGTCACCAACTGCAAATAGAATCTTTAATAAGTTGTGGGACACAACCAGGCCATGTGCCAGGCTTTGTGACACAGGACAGGGTTTAACCTGGACAGCCTCATCTGCTCTGTCTCASTGGGATGAGGCTGTCCAGGTTAAACCCTGGGATGTGGGGCCTTGCAAGAGTGGCAGGGGGCAGGACAGTGCCTGTGTCACCGACCTGCACAGAGCTGAGGGGTGAGGAGCAGGTGGGGAGGAGGCAGCAGGGCTCAGCSAGGAGGTGAGGACTCCAGGGAAGCTTTAAAAGAAAGAATTTTCAGATACAGGGAGGTTTAGCATCACAGAGTCCTCAAGGCTGGAAAAACCTTTAAGATGACCAAGCCCAACCATCAGCCCAGCACGGCCCCGTGTCCCCAYGTGCCACATCCAGGCTGCTTTTGAGCACCTCCAGGGATGGTGACTCCACCACTGCCCTGGGCAGCCCATTACAGTGCTTTACAATCTTTCTGTGAAGAAAAAGCCCTTAATTTCCAATCTATACCTCCCCTGGAGCAACTTGAGGCTGTTTCCTCAATCTTGTTGATTGTTGCCAGAGGCAGAGCCTGACCCCCCTGCTGTCCCCTCCTGTCAGGAGCTGTGCAGAGCCACAAGGGCCCCCTGAGCCTCGCTTTGCTCCAGGCTGAGCCCCTTCCCAGCTCCCTCAGCCTCTCCTGGTGCTCCAGACCCTTCCCCAGCTCTGTTCCCTGCCCTGGACACATTCCAGGTCCTTCTCATCATGAGGAGCAAAAAATTTCCCCCCAGGATTTGAGGTGTGGCCTCAGCAGGGCCAGCACTGTGGGGTCTCTGTGTTACTCTCACAAGGCCCAGAAGTTTCACCCTGTGCTCCCTGGGCACCCTCCTGTCCTGAGCCCATCCTCAGCATCCTCAGCATCCTCAGCATCCTCAGCATCCTCAGCATGCCAGGCCCTGCTGACCACAGGCAGGAGGATGTAAACATTAGCAGGAGTGTGGAGTGAGGACTCAGCAGGAAACCAAGCTCTCTTTATGACCCAGTTATTGATGAATCAGGGGAGGTGCAGACCCGTGACACCCTCCCCAGTTATTTACCCACTGCTGGCACAGGATGTAGCAGGGATGCTTGGACACTTCGCTCACCCCAGAGGTTTGGGGTGGGAAAACTCATTCTTTTCAAAGATGTTCACCCAGACCAGGCATCACCTGTGTGGGATCTTCTTCCCAAATCCATCTCTGCCACCTTCCCAGTGGGATGGGCAGTTCACCACTTGTTTCTCACTGAGATTCTGTGACCTTGTTCACAGGGGTCTCAGGCTGAGGGGAGATGAGGATCTGACTCATAGTTTCAGAAGGCTGATTTATATTTTTATGATATATATTATATATTAAAACTACACTAAAAGAATAGAAGAAAGGATTTCATCAGAAGGCTGGCTAAGAATAGGAAAAAGAAGAATGATAACAAAGGATGTGGCTGGCTATCACTCTGTCCTGAGCCAACTGGACTGTGATTGGCCATTAATTAAAACAACAACATGGCCGACATTCACAGATGCCACCTGTTGCATTCCACAGCAGCAGATAATCAATGTTTACTTTTGTTCCTGAGGCCTCTCAGCTTCTCAGGAGGAAAAATCCTTAAAGGAAAGGATTTTCCATAACAGATGTCTGCGACAAGATTCCCTGAGGAACTGGGGAGCTCCTGCCCTGCACGGTCCATTGAGAGTTCCAAGTGAAGAAAAAGCAAATCCATCCCAGATCCTTCACCAGCCAGGGGTGGGAGCAGCTCTGTGGGATCCCCTCGGATCCTCTGCTCCAAGCTTGTCCCAGAAGGACGCTAAGCCTGGACTTGGTGACAGGTAACGGAGGCTCCACCATGGTGCAACACCAGCTGCTGCTGCTGCTGCCGGGCTAATTACCCTCATTTCCAAAGCCAGGTGGATTTATGAGGCTTTTGTAAGCCCTGACACAGCCCAGGTCTCCCAGGGATGCTCTTTTTCATAGGAGTAGCAAAATAAATGGCTGAAATTCCCAAAGAGCCTCACCCCATGGCAAAGGCTTGATCCCTACTCTTCAGAAAGCACAAGGACAGGGACAGGGACAGGAACCTTAGAACTTGGTCTCACCCTGTCTGTGATGTCTCCACCAGGAAGCAGTAGCCAAATAATAAGTTTCATGTTTAAGAAAACAACATATTTCTCTCAACTTTACACAGAGGGAAAAAAATCTTGTTTTCTGGGGGGAAATTTAATTGCTATCAAATTTCTTGAACGCCTGAATGAAGTCCAGGAGGAAAATATTTGCAAAGCKGTCACCCAAAGGTGTCCTGTTCAGATAGTTCTTTAACTAAACAACAAAATAAACCTGCTAGAAGAAGTGAGATCTGATAACAACATTCTTTTTGATAATAATAAAACAGCATTTGGGGGGGAAAAGCTGAGAAGCGSCTTGAATTGAAATCCTGAAAGAGGCAGCATCGCCTTGCTCCACACTTTCTGGTGGAAACCCTTGCCCTGGGTTTTCTCCTGGTGCAGGGGAGTTTGTGTGGATGCTGTGGGGATGTTCCCTCCCCTGGGAGCAGCAGGGCCAGGGCCAGGTGCGTGCGCCTGCGCAGGGAGCCTGCCCGGGGGCACTGGGATGATTTCAGGCTGCATTTCCACCCCTGCTCCTCCAACCCTTCCAGCTCACGCTTCCCTGCCCTGCCTCCCTGCCCCTGCCCATCTGGGGGCACGGATATAAACCCCTCCAGCCAAAATGTTTCCTGTGGGGACCCAGCTTTGCCTGGAGGGTGCACATGACTCCTGRCCCATCCCAAGTCTTTCCCTAGGCACGGAGAGAGGGGATTTTCTGGCGGCTGCTGGCAGTGAGCTCACACTGTGGGCATTCCTCCGGAGCTAGAGAGGCAGGGCAGGTTGCTGCTCCAGCTTTGCTGGAAACCTTGGAGCTCCCAGAGAGTGTGGAAGCAGTGCTGGTCCATCCAGGGATCACAGGTAAGCCAGGCTGGGAGGAGACACCAGCAGCCAGTGCTGGGCACTCCATCACTGCTTCCATTTTTCTGCTTCTTGTTCTTGTTCTTGTTCTTCTTCTTCTTCTTGTTCTTCTTCTTCTTCTTCTTCTTCTTCTTCATTTTCTTCTTCTTCTTCTTCTTCATTTTCTTCTTCTTCTTCGTCTTCTTCATCTTCTCCTTCTCCTGCCTCTCCATCCCTTCACCATCTCTCCACTGGCATCTCTTCAGCCATGAGCTGGGATTTGCCATCCTGGCTCTGATTGTTTTTTCACCTTGCATTGCTGTAGAAGCAATGAGGGATGAGGAGAGAGTTCCCTGTGCTGTGAAGGAGCACATGGAAGCCCAGGAGCGTGCAGAGTCAGCCCTGAAACCCTTGTGCCTGCCCCCTGTGTGCCTCCTGTGGCTGTGATCTCTGGGGAGCAGCCAGCCTGGGTTAAGGAGAGGCCATGGTTAGAGTCGGGTCGGTCGGTCTGGTCGGAGCAGGAGCTGCAGCAGAGCTCGTTTGTGTTCCACTCCTGTGTTCCCTCCCTTTGAACTGCTTGGGAAGGGAGGCAGAGGCAGCTGTGGGAGCCTCACCCTGCTGCACACCCAGGGCACTGCTGGACACGCTGGTGGCTCAGCTCACCCTGCTGTAAATGGGGAGTTTCTCAAGGACAGCATCAACTGATGAGTGGGTTTGAGACAAATCTCCCTTCCCTGCATTAGAGCTGAAAAGGTTTTCAAAGAAAAGCAGTTTGCCACCAGTGTCTCGGGAGCTCAGAGATGCCACTGAGGCAGTGTCAGCTGCCTGGTGTCACCCCAAACCTGCTCACTCTGCAGGGCTGGAGCAGCACAGCTGGCTGGGTTAGTCCCACACCACYTCCAGGGACTGAACTGCTCAGCTCCAGGGAATTCCTGTCTCTGTTTTGTACCAAAAATCCACCTACCATGGGTTTGGTGGTGCTTCCACATGCCTCTAAGGCTGGCAGCTGTCTTCAAAAACAGCTCTAAAGTCTCAAGGACCTGAAAAAAATATATAGCAAATAGGGAACTTCTGATCAAAATAAGATCAGAACTGCTTTTTCAAATTAATGYGAGAGTGCTGAGAAACAATGAGGACAGGAAAGTCTTTAACATGGGGGAYTAAAACAGGCAGAAGGTTAGACCTTTTTTGGTTTGGAGTCCCATTTGRAGCTGCAGTGCTGCCAGAGGCTGGGTCTGGCACTGGAGAACCCTCTGGAGGTGTCAAACTCCAATCCCTTTCACCGGTAAACCAGGGTGGACTTTGCCTGGGAGTGCACCCCAAGTGAAACCCAATTCAGAGGAAAGAGGCACCTCCCAGTGCTCCCAGTGCTCCCAGTGCCCCAGGACTCCAGCAATGCCCAGGGGCTGTGCTGGTGCTCCAGGCCTGAGCTCCCACAAGCCGAGTTCCAGCCCTTGGGAAGATGCTGAGGAGCAACAGTGGAGAACAGAGCCAATGAGCACCAACCTCTGCAGGGCTGTCCACTCCCCAGAGGTAACTCACAGAGCACAGGGAAGTCTTCCTGGCAGGAAGGTCTGAGTCATAAAGAAAGTGAGGAGAAGGGAGAAGATGAGGTGACCAGGACTGGGCTGAAATGGGGAKGAGTCCTGTGGCAGCAACAGCGCCTGGCAAGAGATGTTAATGCCATGGATTGGTGACCATCCTCAGAGCCCGAGAGCATTTTCTGGGGCAATTTGCAACTCCTGCATCGAGGGGAGAGAGGAACTGTTGAGCAGTAGGATGTGTGTTGGGAAGAGGATGAGCCCTTGGTAGCRGGGTAAGGCGCTGTGCTGGTACCGCACGTGTGAGGAGCAGGGTCCCCTTTGGGAGTGCAGCCCTGTGCTCCCCTGTGCCCAGCCCTGACCTGCTGCTCTCCTTTTCCCCAGGGTGCTGAGGATGCCGAGCATTTTCTCCTACCAGAGTGCCGAGGTGGATTGGTGTGAGAGCAACTTCGTGCGCTCGGCGGTGATCGCCGAGTACTACAACACCGTGAGTGCCTCGGGGAGGCTGGGGCTGCTGCCAGGCACCCAGGAGCTGCTCCTGGGACCCACACAGCACGGGACAGCCCTGCTTTCTGTCCTCCTCCTGCTCCCTTGAACTCCCTGGTGCTGGAGGGTGCTGGTGCGGGGAGTGCGTTCTGAGCTTCAGGGGAGTTTTGCTGCTTGCAGTGGTTGCTCCCTAAAACCTGCTGGGGTCAGGGGCATTTCTGAGTTGTGTGAGTGGGGTTGATTCCCAGTGAGAAAACTCTGGCAGAGCTCCTTCACAGCCCAGATCTGTGAGATCCTGTTATACCAGTCCTGCAGCTCTGCTGCCAGCCGGGCTCAGTCCCACACAGGGCTCACATATTCCAGCTAAGCGTGCAGGAGTGGCAGAATGAG
Organism: Sporophila hypoxantha; assembly: GCA_002167245.1. Classification (NCBI taxonomy): domain Eukaryota; kingdom Metazoa; phylum Chordata; class Aves; order Passeriformes; family Thraupidae; genus Sporophila; species Sporophila hypoxantha. The sequence continues at coordinate 277,252 of NDFG01000082.1, forward strand.
AGGCAGCACTTCCATGAACCGTGTCAGGCAGGTTGAGAACACGGAACTCGGCTCGGAGCATGAGCCAGTTTCACCTCCTGTGATCCTTTATCACCCAGGCTGCCTGCAGTGCCAGMGCCTTGGCTGGAGCATCCACCTCTGCCTGCACAGGGCTGGGGATCAGCAGCCTCTCCGAGCATGTCCTGCTCCCTCAGAGCCATTAAAGGCTCCCAGGGGTGTGAGGCATGTGGATTTACAGCCTTCCACAGGCCTTGTTTACAGCTTTTGGCAATTGCTGCCTAACACTAGAAGATCTTGTTCTCATGGAAATGGCTCTTCCTCTTTTTTTTTTTTTTTTAAAGCATTTCCTGTTTTTAATAAATTACCTGTAATAACGATAATTGCCCAGCCTGAGTCCTGCAGGCTCCAGGCTCTCAGAGGAGGGGGCTGTGTGCACTCACTGCTCTTTGAGGCACTCAACAAAGAAAGATCTGCCAGGCCAGAGCAAACCCTGCTTCCCTGTGGCACCAGCTGGGTGGTTTGTGCTGTTTGCTGCTGCATGGGCTCAGAGGTGCAGAGCAGGGAAATGAGCAAGGAGATGGAGAAATCACTCAACACTCACATCAGCACCTCAGATTTCAGGGCTTGGAGCAACCTGTGMGAGTGGAACATATCCCTGCACATGGCAAGGGGTGGAAGGAGATGATCTTTAAGGTCCCTCCCAACCCAAACCATTCCAATTGCAGCTGGGAGTGCCCAAAGCCTCTGGGCTTGAGTGGCTGCTAACACTGCAGAGGGGCTGATTGCCACAAGGTTTTGCTTTTGGTGTGAATTCCTTCCTTCCAGGAGGTAAATTTGCCTCATGTCCTAGTTTGAGACATAAAGCAGCATTTTTCAAACAGGAGCTGAGATACCCTTGACACCAGAGTTATAAAGTGGCTCAGAGTCCTTATCACACCAACAGCTATCTCAGGAGCTCCTCAAAAGCACTTCAGTGTCTGACTCCTCTGCTGGACCCCAGCTGCTGTGGCCAGATGTGTGACTAATTCTTMTAGGCCCTGTAATTCCCATAAAACKTTAACTCTCAGCTGCCTGGCTCATTTGGTGGCACAGGTTTCTAAATTCTGTGGCTACACCTGAAAGTCTCACCCAGGTGCCCAGTCCTGGAGGAGCCACAGCCACCTCCCAGGTTTCCATTCCACACCACTGGGCTTGTTGGGATGAATTCTCACTGTGTGGGACTCAGGCACAGTGAGGAAAAGCTCTCCAATGCAAGTCTCAATGCAGATAAAAAGGAATGTGATACTGAGGGAGAGAGAGGACATGAAATTTTGCAACTCAGAGATGCAAGAGCATCAGTGAAGAAGCAGGTCAAAAAAAGTGAAGATCTAATGAATTTAACTTCCAGCCTGATAGAAAAAGTTTAGTGATATTTGTGTGAGGAAGTAGTCCAACAGAGCCAACAGAAATAAGTCTGATTTCAATACCAAGGCAAATATTAACATTCAATTAAGAAAAAAATAAGGATCTCTCAATGCTGAATTCCCAGGCAGAATCCATATAATTGTATGTTGCAAGAGGGCAATGTCTGTATTTGTATAACATAGGGAGGGATATGGACAAGCAAACCCTGCAGGATTTTTTTCCCAGCAGTTGGACTTGCCCTTGTTCTCCTCTGTATGACACTGGGCACCTCTTCCTCAGCAGAGAAAGAGCTTTTRATGGTCCCTGCACTGCTGAACTTTTTGCCAGGCTCAGGAGATCAGCAGAGTGCCAYTGCAGGAAGGGAGGGGAGCAATTCTGTGTCAGGATGTGATTCCTGAGCAGCAGGAATCCAACCCTGCCACGGCAGCCTAGGGCTGGCTGGTGACCTCCTGCCCACACAAGGGGTGCCAGAGGAGCAAACCCTCCTAAAACCTGCCCTTATCTGAGCATCTGACAGCAGCCCTAACGCTGTGCTGTGCCCAGGGCCAGACCTTGTCACCAGAGGTGGGCAGGAACATCACTGGCATGGGCATCAGCCCTTCCTGAGCAGCGCAGCACTGCCTGCATCCCATCCTTGGCTGGCACTGAATGGGTCCCTCCTCAGCAGCACAGCCAGTTTGGCACTGCCTGGGTCCCTTCCTGAGCAGCACAGCCAGTTTGGCACTGTCTGGATCCCTCCTTCAGCCTGTTTGGCACTGCCTGGATCCCTTCTTCACCCAGCACAGCCTGGCTGGCACTGCCTACATCCCATCCTTGGCTGGCACTGCCTGGGTCCCTTCCTCACCCAGTACAACCTGTTTGGCACTGCCTACATTCCATCCTTGGTTGGCACTGAATGGGTCCCTCTTTCAATTGGCACAGCCTGTTTGGCACTGCCTACGTCCTTTCCCCACCCAGCACAGCCTGTTTGGCACTGCCTACATCCCATCCTTGGCTGGAACTGCCTGGGTCCCTTTCTGAGCAGCACAGCCTGGGTCCCATCCTTGGCTGGCACTGCCTGGGTCCCTTCCTCACCCAGCACAACCTGTTTGGCACTGCCTACATTCCATCCTTGGTTGGCACTGAATGAGTCCCTCTTTCAATTGGCACAACCTGTTTGGCACTGCCTGGGTCCCTTCTTCGGCCTGTTTGGCACTGCCTACATCCCATCCTTGGCTGGCACTGCCTGGGTCCCTTCCTCACCCAGCACAACCTGTTTGGCACTGTCTGGAACCCTCCTTTAGCCTCTTTGGCACTGCCTGGGTCCCTTCTTCACCCAGCACAGCCTCTTTGGCACTGCCTACATCCCATCCTTTGCTGGAACTGTCTGGGTCCCTTCCTGAGCAGCACAGCCTGGGTCCCATCCTTGGCTGGCACTGCCTGGGTCCCTCCTTCGGCCTGTTTGGCACTGCCTGGGTCCCTTCCTCACCCAGCACAACCTGTTTGGCACTGCCTACATTCCATCCTTGGCTGGCACTGTCTGGGTCCCATCCTCAGCCTCTTTGGCACTGCCTGGGTCCCTCCTTCAGCCTGGCTGGCACTGTCTGGGTCTCTCTTTCAACCAGCACAATCTGTTTGGCACTGCCTGAGTCCCTTCTTCACCCAGCACAGCCTGTTTGGCACTGCCTACATCCCATCCTTGGCTGGCACTGCCTGGGTCCCTTCTTTAGCCTGTTTGGCACTGCCTGGGTCCCATCCTTGGCTGGCACTGCCTGGGTCTCACCCCTGCAGCAGCACAGGGACCCCCATTCCTGCTCTGGGGTCTRCCCCAGATGTGATGTGCCCTACAGAATTATAGAAATCTAGATGATAGAAACCTGGCCAGGCTGAGAGCTGTGGCTATCCCTGCTGGCTGCATCCTGCAGGTCCAGCTGGGGCTCAGGGCACTGTGACAGTGTTCACTGGGGTCTGAGGGTGAGGGAAGAGATGAGGATCTGACTCCATGTTTCAGAAGGCTTGATTTATTATTTTATGATATATATTACATTAAAACTATACTAAAAGAATAGAAGAAAGGATTTCATCAGAAGGCTAGCTAAGAATAGAATAGGAAAGAATGAAAACAAAGGTTTGTGGCTCGGACGGAGAGTCTGAGCCAGCTGGGCTGTGATTGGCCATTAATTACAAACATCCAACAGGAGCCAATCACAGATCCACCTGTTGCATTCCACAGCAGCAGATAATCAATGTTTACATTTTGTTCCTGAGGCCTCTCAGCTTCTCAGGAGGAAAAATCCTAAGGAAAGGATTTTCCATACAGGATGTGTGTGACACCAGCAGAGATGGGAGNTGGGGATTGCTCTGTGCCAGCCACACTCTCTCAGGCCTGCTTGGCTTGGATGCTTTTTATTGGAAATAAGCACCAGGGGTATGAGAAAAGAATGTAAACAGCACCTTGAAGTAGCTAATAATACATGGTGGCTCATGGCTGGATGCAGTTCAGCAACAAAGCTCTGTTTATAGTGACTCAGTGACCCAGACATTTATTGTCTGCAGGCTGCTCAGGGGAGAGCAGGACTGTGCTCCAGGAGGGTCATCAGTCAGGGATTTGTCTTTTTACCCTGTTTTCTTTGCTGAAATGACTGATCCAAGGTGCTGGTAATGACACCCGGCTCCTCAGCAGTGCCTCACTCAGCTGCTCACACCCAGAGCTCCTGGATGCTCCATGGAGTGGTGAAATAAAGGGTGCAGWTCTGTCAGAGAAGGGTGTGTGGGGTGTCCTGGCCCTCTCACATTCTCACTAARCCCATGGCTCTCCTGCCTGCCCAGAATGTTGTGCCCAGGATGCTTCAAGCACTCCCCAAACTGCTGCTTTCTACCCCAAAGCAGAGGCATTGTGATGTCAGCACCTGCAGCCAACACAGACCTGGCTTTAGGAACTTGCTGCACAGCTCTGGAGCGCCTCAGGAGAGTTCACTCCTGTCTCTGGTCCTGTGGGCTCCTCTGTCAGCTAAAGCTGCTTCACTGTGAGTGAGAATGAGCTCCCTGCCACGAGRCCTTCCCTGCCAGGAATCCCCTTCCACTGCAGAAAGTGCCTGGCTGGAGCATTCATTCTGTGCGTTCTGTGAATTCTGTGAATTCTGTGAATTCTGTGAATTCTGTGAATTCTGTGAATTCCGTGAATTCTGTGAATTCTGTGAATTCCGTGAATTCTGTGGGCTCTGTGAATTCCATGAATTCTGTACATTCTGTAAATTCTGTGAATTCTGTGCATTCTGTGAATTCCGTGAATTCCGTGAGTTCTGTGGGTTCTGTGCATTCTGTGCATTCTGTGCATTCTGTGCATTCTGTGCATTCTGTGCATTCTGTGCATTCTGTGAGTGAGGAGCAGCCCCTGCTGCTGTGCCTAAACCAGCAGCTCCTGCCTCAATCCACATCAGAGGTTGATCTCACCTGTCCCAGGTGAAGGRTCRGTCCCTCTGTCTCAGGCTGGAGCTGCAGAATTTGGGCTCTTCCCAATGATCCCGTTCATGCACCAGGATTGGAGCTGTGGTGCTGATCCCAGCTTCTCTCCTCGGAGAAGAAGRKAATAGTTGGGCTCAGCTGAGGCACCTGGAGCAGTAACTCACATTTCCTGGGGAGTGGGAGCTCAGGCAGGGGGACTCTCACATGTCCTATCACACCCTGGCTCCAAAACCTCTCCCTTATCTCCTCGGGCAGAGGGAGCAGAGGCTGAAATAGAATCTGTGCTAGGGGGTCCCAGCCTGAGCAGAAACTCCAGAAAAACTTCCAATGGCTGTCCTGGGAGCAAAACCCTCCTAACCACACCTGAGACGGAGCTTGCCACATCCCAGAGGGAAGACAGAAAGTCAGCAWTTACAAATCAGAGTGATGAAAACCTCCTCGTGTCCCCCACGGGGGTGGGAGCTGRTCCCTGAGCTCGGAATCCCGTTTATCTGCCTGACCCTATTGGCACGGCTCCCCCGCTTATCCCTCCCCTCTGCTATCTGATCTTGCACATCTCGTCCCGAGTTAATGAAGTGATAACGCAGCTATCATGTAATTAATGGCGCTGTTGCAATGCCCGGCGCTCGGGGATGCGGGGCTCTCCTCTCCCGCGTTTCCTCACTGAATTCGTGCTGGCACTCGCTCTCTCCTGCCCTTTCCCCAAAGCTTTTTCCCTCTCCTTGCCTTCCAAAAGCCTCCTTAATCGTTTCAAGGGAAAAGAAATGTTTGAAGCGTGGCTGTTTGATTTCTCAGTCGTTTCCGAACAATCTGACCTCGAGGGTGCAAGTGGGAGCAGCACTTCTCTTTTCATGGCCGGAGTGGGAATTGGCCTGGATTTGGCTCTAAGCACCTCTGGAAAACAAATCCATTCAGCGCCGAGAACTGCTGCTAATGGGAGCATCAACCTGTCTCYTGGAAGCCTTAGTGAAAATCAAGATGAATCTGCGGTGTTTAAGGGAATAGAGACCTCGCATTAGGCATGAATTGTGTTTCCCTCTGGAACAGGAGAGGGTGTGTTCCAGAGAAATGACAACATCCCGGTGATTTGCAGCCCTGTTACCATAAACTGGGATCCCAGGGGATCCCAGCWCCGATTTTGCTGTTTACCTGGTGCTGCTGAGGGGGGAGACTCCAGCTGTGGATGCCAAATCCCAGGGGTGGGGTCTGGGTCAGCGTGGAGCTGGGAGATGAAAGGAAGAGGATTGTCAGGCTGAGATAAAAGTCACCCTGGTGCTTTGCCAAATGGCACTTGAGCAGATGGCTCCAGAGCCACAGAGAGCTGTCTGGCAGGTAAATGCAGCACCACAATCCCAGCCTTTCATAAGCAAGAACCGTTTTCACTGTGGAGGCCGTGCTTCCCACTGACATCCCTTCCCTGAGCTTGCAAAGTCAGGTGYAAAAGGCAGGGTAGGAACCCGCAGAGGGTAATTAAATGAGTTCAGATTCCCTCCCCCGTGCTGCAGGGTGGAGCAGGCCTGGCCCAGCAGACAGGTCCGGGCTTTGGGCACCCACTGCTCCTCCCCAGCTCCCACATTCTGCCCATCAGCATCTCCTCTCTCCAAAGCACTGCCACCTTCAGTCAGTCCAGCGGGAGCCTGAGCCCCAGCACCATCCTCTCCTCCCCAGCACCATCCCCTCCTCTTCCTCAGCACCATCCTCTCCTCCCCAGCACCATTCCATCTTCCTCAGCACCATCCTCTCCTCCCCAGCACCATTCCATCTTCCTCAGCACCATCCTCTCCCTCCCAGCACCATCCCCTCTTCCCCAGCACCATCCTCTCTTCCCCAGCACCATCCCCTCCTCTTCCTCAGCATCATCCCCTCCTCTCCAGCACCATCCTCTCCTCCCCAGCACCATCCCCTCTTCCCAAGCAGCATTCCCTCATCCCCAGCACCATCCTCTGCCTCCCAGCACCATCCTCTCTTCTCCAGCATCATCTCATCTTCCCCAGAACCATCCCCTCCTCCTCAGCACCATCCCCTCTTCCCCAGCAGCATTCCCTCCTCCCCAGAACCATCTCCTCTTCCTCAGCACCATCCTCTCCTCTTCCTCAGCAGCATTCCCTCCTCTCCAGCACCATCCCCCCTTCCCCAGCACCATCCTTTCCTCCCAAGTACCATCCCTTCCCTCCCAGCACCATCCCCTCCTCTCCAGCACCATCCTCTCCTCCCCAGCACCATCCTCTCCCTCCCAGCACCATCCTCTCGTCTCCAGCACCATCCCATCTTCCCCAGCACCACCCTCTCCTCCCCAGACTAATCAAAGTCGGTCAAAGAAGGAATTTTGCAGAGTTGGAAACCAGAGCAGAATAATTCCTCTGTGTTCCTTTGCCAGGTGTGTTTAGAGGAGGTTGATGAGCTCATGTAATTACCAGTGCCCAGAACAGCTCCCCAGGCCAGGTGGCTCCACACCTGACACCACAGGATGTCACCTCAGTCCTGCCTGTTCCTGATGTCCTGCTCATCCTGCTGCTCCCCACCACACCCACTCCCAGGTCAGGATGTTTTGCTGACCGTGCTTTGCTGTGCTGGCCGAGCTCCTCACACCCTCCCACCCCCTCACAGGGGAATCACTGCTGGCAGGAAGGGTCAGGAGCCATCCAGGCAGCTCCTGGAGGGTCTGGGGTGGCATGAGAGGGAGATGGATGCAAACACAGGAGTTGTTGGAGACACCAGGCAGCTGAAGATAAACCAGCATCACCCAAAGGGGACACAGCAGCTCACCCTGGGCTGGCTGGCCCTGAGGGAGGGCAGAGGTGTCTGCAGCCACTGCTGGCTGCCACAGCAAGAGCTGCCCTTCCAGTTCCAGCCTGGCTTCTGGAGAAACACCTCTGCCCTCTCCCTGTGCCAAGAACAACCCCTGCTGTTGATGCTGAGCCACGTGGTGGGATGGGGCTTGCCCAGGAGCTGAGTGTGCCTCTTGTTTTCCAGATCAGCAATGTGAGCTTCTTTCTGCTGTCCCCTGCYCTGCTGTACCTGAACAGGCAGTACTGCCAGAAGAAGGCTGTGCCCCTCTACTTTGTCTCAGGGCTGCTCATCCTCGTAGGTGGGTGCCAGCACTGTGGGAAAACCAGACAGGTTTCCAGACTACCCAACATGAGACCTTTGGAGAGTCTCAGTGGCCAAATCACAGGGAAAACTCGGGTGGGCATCCATGTAGCCAGGTGTGTTTGAAGCCTGCAGCCCATGGRTGCTGCCAGCTGTGGATGTGCAGCTTCCAGCCCTGTAATCCCCACGGTGTGACTGGACTGACTCAGTGCAGCCCCCTTGAACAGCAAAAATCCACACCCTGCTCTTGAGGAATGGTGGGGTCCTTGAAGGAATGGTGGAGTTCTAGGAATGGTGAATCTTCTAAGAATGGTGGGTCTCCAAGAATGGTGGGTCTCCGGGAATGGTGGATCTTTGAAAATGGTGAATCTGAGAGAATGGTGGGAGCTCAGGAATGGTGGATCTTGAGGAATGGTGATCTTTGAGAATGGTGGGTCTTCAGGAATGGTGGGTCTTTGAGAATGGTGGGTCTTGAGGAATGGTGGGAGCTCCAGGAATGGTGGATCTTGAGGAATGGTGGATCTTTGAGAATGGTGAATCTTGAAGAATGGTGGGAGTTCAGGAAATGGTGGATCTTTGGAATGGTGGGTCTTGAGGAATGTGATTTGGGAATGGTGGCTCTTGAGGTATGGTGGGACTAGAATGGTGGATCTTGAGAGGAATGGTGGGTCTCCAGGAATAGTGGGTCTCCAGGAATGGTGGGGCTCCAGGATGGTGGGTCTTCAGGAACAGCCCCCAGAACCTCCCAGGGCTGCTGGGAGGATGGAGCTTTGTCATCTCAAAGCGCCCTTGCTCCTTGCAGGTCTCTTCTCCATGTACTTCCACATGACCCTGAGCTACGTGGGGCAGCTCCTGGATGAGCTCTCCATCCTCTGGACGCTGGCTGTGGCTTATTCCTTCTGGTACCCACAGGCTTACTTCCCCAAGTGCATCAAGACCAGGTATGACCAGAGGGACACGGTCAGGCTCTGAGGGGAGGGATGGGACTCTGACACTGAGGTGTAGTGACCCACAGATCCCCCAGTTCCCCTGCAAGGGCTCAGCTCTGAGSTCCCTGAAGGGCTTTAGGGTCAGGCCCTCCTTCTTATGGTGCTGACAGAGGAAAAGTCAAAATCCCCCTCTCAGCTGGAGCTGTTTGTGTCGCTGCAGAGGAAACTTTGCACGGAGAATTAAAAAATTAATTAGGAAATGAATTGTTTGTGAACATTAACATTCAATTACTCATGCTGTCAATCTGTTCCAGCATCCTCTGTCATCCACAMAGAGCTTTCCCTCAAGGCTGAGGGMTTTCCCACAGGACAGGGTGGTCACAGCCCTCATTTCAAGGAGGAGCCCAGCAGAAAGGATGGGGCCACTGGGAGGSCATGGACCAGCATGTGATGGTGTGCACAGGGGTCTGAGGATGAGGGAAGAGATGAGAATGTTGACTCCATGTTTCAGAAGGCTTGATTTATTATTTTATGATATATATTACATTAAAACTATACTAAAAGAATAGAAGAAAGGATTTCATCAGAAGGCTAGCTAAGAATAGAATAGGAAAGAATGAAAACAAAGGTTTGTGGCTCGGACGGAGAGTCTGAGCCAGCTGGGCTGTGATTGGCCATTAATTACAAACATCCAACAGGAGCCAATCACAGATCCACCTGTTGCATTCCACAGCAGCAGATAATCAATGTTTACATTTTGTTCCTGAGGCCTCTCAGCTTCTCAGGAGGAAAAATCCTAAGGAAAGGATTTTTCATCAAAGATGTCTCAGCTTCTCAGGAGGAAAAATCCTAAGGAAAGGATTTTCCATACAGGATGTGTGTGACACCAGCAGAGATGGGAGCCCAGCAGGGCGCTGCTCAGAGGATGTCCCCTCCTGGCTGGAGCCCCTGAGCCAGCCCAGCTCCTTGCACAGACCTGCTCCAAGCCCGCTCTTCCCATGCCGAGCAGGAGGTCACCAGGAGTTCACCGAGGAGACACAGCTGGGGGAGAGAGAGGGACTTGGGAAGGGATTTGCATGTGAAAGGCCCCTCTGAGCCCTATTGTTGCTCAGGGAGCTCAGCCCGGAGTTTGCACAGCCCTGCCCGGCAGCGCATCCCTGTGCAGAGCTCCCTGCCTGTGCCCCATCCCTGGCACCCCAGGAAAGGGCAGGAGCTGCCTCTGGGCTGTGCTCGGGGTCTGTCAGACCCGCTGGGGGCTGCTGCCTCGGCCTCCCTGCCAGGAGCCCACAGACACCGAGTCAGCCACGGGCAAACACAAGGGAGGTGCTGGAGGAGCTTCACCCCTCTCAGGACCTTTCCCATCCCTACCCTCCCCTCCTGTGAGCCCTGYGGGCGCTGACACTCTCTCCCAATTCCCCTCAGGAGGCATTTCTTCTGGCTGACTGGRATCACCACCGTGATCAGCACCCTGATGTCTTTTGTCAAGCCCACCCTCAATGCCTACGCGCTCAACTGCATCGCCTTCCACCTGCTCTACCTGACCTGGAAGGAGCTCAAGAAGTAAGGAGGGGGCTCAGGGGTTACCTGCAGCTCCAGCTGTGCTCCTGCTGGGCAGCTGTGCTCCTGCTGTCCTCAACAGTGAGCTGAGCCCAAGTCTTCACAGCCACGTGTACTTGGGAGGGAGCAGGCAGAGGCTCAGTGGGCAGTGGGGTACAGGAGGGGCACCTGGGCATGCAGGTGCTGAGCAGAATGGGGGCAACTCATGGCACAGTGGTGGAGTCATCACCCCCTGGAAGGTTTCAAAAACCCATGGACAGTGGTGGAATCATCACCCCTGGAAGGTTTCAAACACAGGGCATTGAAAACATCCCTGGAAGTTTCAAAAACCCAGGACAGTGGTGGAATCATCACCCCTGGAAGGTTTCAAAAACCATGGGACAGTGGTGGAATATCACCCCTGAAAGTTTCAAAAACCCAACGGACAGTGGTGGAATCATCACCCCTGAAAGATTTCAAAAAACCCACGGGACAGTGGTGGATCATCACCCCTGGAAGTTCAAACACAGGAATTTTTGAAAACATCCCTGAAGTTTTCAAAAATGCCCTGTGGATGTGGCATTTGAGAACAGGGTTTTGTGCTGAACATGCTGCTGGTGCTGGGTTTAAGTGTTGGCCATGATGATCTTAGAGGTCTTTTCTAACCTTTACAGTTCCATGAGTCCATGATTCCCCCCTTGGCTGCCAACTCTGCAGCTCCTTCCCCTTTTTGGGGCATTTGGGAACTAGTGTGGGGCTGGGAGAYCTCACCAGGGTCTGGAGAGAAAGACAGGAGTGCTTTGGCATCATCCTCACCCCCAGGAAGTCAGAAATCCTCTCCCCAGAGCCACACTTCTCCAGCTCCTGTGCAATACTCTCCYGAAGGAGCTTGCTGGGGTTTGCACTGCTGCATGTGCAGGCAGGAACCAGCCCTGTTTACAACTCCCTTTCCTCCCAKCATGATTGCTGTGCTGCCTGTCCCTCTCTGTGTCCCCCAGGTGCAATGACAAGCGGGTTCACCGCATGGCCGCGGTCATGGTGATGTGGTGGGCCCTGGCCATCACCAGCTGGATCAGTGACCGCTGGCTCTGCTGGCTCTGGCAGGCCATCAACTTCCCCTACTTCCACAGCTTCTGGTAAGGGCTCCAGGAACCCCAGCCCAAACATTTCCTGAGCTGAAATGTCCACAGCAGAGGAATAGAAAAATTATTTCCCCACCCTCTCCCCCTCTCCTGTCACTATTGGTGTTTCTCCTCGCTCAGCCCAAGGATTCAGTGTTTAATGTCCCTCTCCTCCTCCACACCAGCCAAGCACTGTTTTGCAAGATAAATAGTTCCAGAAGTCCCTCCAGGTGGGCTCTCAAAGGGCTGTGGCTGCTCCCAGGCTGCTGTGTGAAGTGCAACATCCTCGGGGTTCTTTCAGCAGCCAAACTGAAAGGCAGGGTTTGGTTTGGACCTGACATTTCAGTGCCTGCCCAGGTGGGGCTGCAAGTGCTGCACACTCAGATCCATCCCCACAGAGCACTGGGATGGCTGGGACAGAAAATGCAGGAAATGGGGAATGGTTGGAATGAGTCCCCTCTGCCAGCCCAGCCCCGCTGCACCAGGAATTGATCCCAACTCACAGAACTCTGCCAGGATCTCCCTGTAGGCAAGTGCTGCACACTCAGATCCATCTCCACAGAGCACTGGGATGGCTGGGACAGACAATGCAGGAAATGAGGAATTGTTGGAATGAGTCCCCTCTGCCAGCCCAGCCCAGCCCACAGAGCTCTGCCAGGATCTCCCTGTAGGCACAAACCTGCAGGACACACACTCCCTGCAGCCTTTCTGGGACCTTTGGGGTCTGCAGCCTCAGGGTGACCATGCCATGACCCTCTGTCCCACACAGATTTMTGGTTTCCTTGGCAGGCACGTGCTGATAGCCCTGTCCCTGCTGTACTGCTGCCCTCTGGTCATCTACTTCGACGTCAGCTACGAGATGCCCTCGTTCAAGCCAAAGCTGGAATACTGGCCCAGCGACTCGTGGCCTGTTGTGGTGCCCTATGTCACCCTGGAGGAGCCCCACAAGCAGTGCTAGAGCTGGCTGCCCTCGGGCCTCCCTGGGCACGGGCTGTGTGATGCTCACACTCGGCTGTGCTCCTCCTGCTCCTCAGGRAGGGGCAGTGGTAGTGGAAGGGGCAGGGAGCAGCTGAGGCCTCGTGATGCTGGGCATGAAGCAAGGTGGGAGCCCACAGGTGCCTCGGAAGGCTCTGCCCAGGCTGGTGTTCAGGGAGCTGGAGGTTTCCTGCAGCAGATCCCCACGAGGTGGGCAGGGACACGGTGCTGCCTCTGTGTCCTCTGTGTTAGTCAAGCACCAGCACCCCTTGCTGACAAGGGCAAGCAGAGAACACTGAAGCCAAACTGGTGACAGCTGGGTTTGCTGGGGCTGCTCTAATTATTATTATTAACTCTATTTATTGATGTATGTGGTTTTACTCAGGACAGCTGTGCATTAAAGCTGTGGACACTGACTTATACTGAAGCCTTTTTCTTTTCCTCTGACTGCACCACATCCTCTTGTCTGCCAGTCACTCCCACAGACAAGGTGGCCAAATCTCTCTGTGACCCAGGGAGAGCTGTTCATAAAGAGAAATCCTGGGTGAGAGCCCAAAAGAGGCTCTGCTGGCCCAGGTCCTGGGGTGTCCTGCTCCAGGCTCTTCCCCTTCCTCAAACCCCAGTGGCTCATGTTCCTCCCCAGCTCTGAGTCTCCAAAGGCCACAAAGGTACCTCGGAGATTCCTCTGCTTTCTGGAATGGCTTTGTGGGGGCAGGATGAGGAAAAGAGCCAGGATGGTCAAAGCTGGCTGAAGGAGGGGATTGTCCCACTCTGCTTGCCCTGGGCAGCCTCACCTCCAAGTGCTGGGGGCACTTTGGGCACCACAAGATCAAGAAGGGACCCAAAGCTGTTGGAGAGTGCCCAGAGGAGGGAACACGAGCTGGGAAGGGGCTGAGGAGCAGCTGAGGGCACTTGGCTGGTTCAGCTGGAGCCCAGGAGACTGAGGGAGGCTCCTCGGGGGCTGCAGCTCCTCCCCAGGCAGGCACAGGGGCAGGGGCTGAGCTCTGCTCTGGGACAGGGACAGGAGCCCAGAAGGCTGGAGCTGGGCCAGGCCTTGGCATGGAGCTCAGGGCAAGGTTCTGCCCCCCGAGGCTGCTGGGCACTGCCCAGGCTCCCCAGGGAATGGTGCCAAGGCTGCCAGAGCTCCAGGAGCTCCCAGGGGTGCTCAGGGTGGGGGTGTTGGGGTGGCTGTGCAGGGACAGGGGCTGGGCTGATCATCCCTGAGGGTCCCTTCCAGCTCAGGATATTCAGGGATTCTATAACATTAGATAAAAATGTCATTACCTTTGCAGGAACAGAGAGATGTAGAGCCTTAGAGAAGGACACAGCTGTGCTTTGCAGGRTGTCCCTGTTGTTGCTCTCAGCCATGGGACACTCTCCTGCTCCCCAAACCTTGCTGCTCACAGTGCCAAGCTGAGCCCTGTGCTGGGTCTGGTGCTGGCCCAGCCTGCAGGGACTGTCCCTGGGCAGCACCAAGGCTGGCAGGTGCCTGAGGGCGGCTCCCTGCAGCACAGCCACACCAAGGGAATGTCACTCCAGAGACCATTTTGGGCCCCGGCAAGCAAAGCAACAGCAGAAACACTCTGGATTTTATCTCTGGGGAGAAAGTGACGGGCAGTGCCTTCTCCCACGGCCGCGGCCGCCTCGTGGCTCCCTCTGCAATGGTCCCCAGGGCCACTAGATGGCAAATTTGGCTCATGAACCCCYAGCAATATTTCTTCCTGGGAGAGAAATGCCTTGCCACGGACTGGACTCCCAGGCCTGGTCCCTCTGTTCTCTGSGGTTYGATGTGGGAATCCACAAAATCAGAGYGTTTTGGGAAAGCTGCTAAAGGAATCTGCTGCCTGAGATGTGAGCTGGTGGCATCTTCTCGTTGTTATAACCATGTAARGAGACRGATGCTGGAAAATGAAACAGCTCAAGGCACGTTCCACAGCAGCCCCGTCCCGTTTGTGATTTGTACARAGCRCCWGGCRGGCGAGAGTCAGACAGCTCTGCTGCAGCACGGCCKCCCCTCAGACACCTGCACAAGGTGCAGGGCACTGGGAACTGGCATCTCCAGCCTGTGCATGCCCCTCTCTGCCCATCCTGGTGCCCATCCCGTCTCTTTGCCTTTTGTCTCCCCTGCGTGCCACCACTCCCACCTCTCCCCTCATCACCCCGTCTCCCTTTCGCTGACCCTCCCTGCCGCTCTCTCCCCCCTCCTCATCCTCACCCTTTCCCCGGCCCATCATCACATTCTTCCCCAGCCTATTAATAACTTCTGGGCAATTGCACCGGGTCCCCGCTGGGCCCGGCCCCGCCGCCGCTGGCCCCGAACGCGCCGGCAGCAAGTTCAAAAGTGCAGCGGGGCTTTCACAGCCCCCAGCCCCGTCAGGGGGTGGAGGAGGCTGCTTCCAAAGAAAAGGCGGCGTTGCCAGGGAGCCCCTGGCACAGGAAAAGGGGGTCACCTTCACCTCCGGCAGGAGCCGCTGGGAGGGACGGGCGCCAGCAGCCCCGCGGCTGGGGGGATGGAGGGGATGAAGGGCTGGGGGATGAAGGGCTGGGGGATGAAGGGGATGAAGGGCTGGGGCTGTCTCTTATACACATCTAGATGTGTATAAGAGACAGCCACAGAGCACTGGGATGGCTGGGACAGACAATGCAGGAAATGAGGAATTGTTGGAATGAGTCCCCTCTGCCAGCCCAGCCCAGCCCACAGAGCT
>NDFG01000082.1:292480-377291 GCA_002167245.1 Sporophila hypoxantha
CCCCCGAGGCTGCTGGCACTGCCCAGGCTCCCAGGGAATGGTGCCAAGGCTGCCAGAGCTCCAGGAGCTCCCAGGGTGCTCAGGGGTGGGGGTTGGGGTGGCTGTGCAGGGACAGGGGCTGGGCTGATCATCCCTGAGGGTCCCTTCCAGCTCAGGATATTCAGGGATTCTATAACATTAGATAAAAATGTCATTACCTTTTGCAGGAACAAGAGAGATGTAGAGCCTTAGAGAAGGACACAGCTGTGCTTTGCAGGCTGTCCCTGTTGTTGCTCTCAGCCATGGGACACTCTCCTGCTCCCAAACTTGCTGCTCACAAGTGCACAAGCTGAGCCCTGTGCTGGTCTGGTGCTGGCCCAGCCTGCAGGGACTGTCCCTGGCGCAGCACCAAGGCTGGCAGGTGCCTGAGGGCGGCTCCCTGCAGCACAGCCACACAAGGAATGTCACTCCAGAGACCAGTTTGGGCCCCGGCGAGTAAGCAACAGCAGAAACACTCTGGATTTTATCTCTGGGAGAAAGTGACGGGCAGTGCCTTCTCCACGGCCGCGGCCGCCTGTCGGCTCCCTCTGCAATGGTCCCAGGGCCACTAGATGGCAAATTTGGCTCATGAACCCCAAGCAAATATTCTTCCTGGGAGAGAAATGCCTTGCCACGGACTGGACTCCCAGGCCTGGTCCCTCTGTTCTCTGGGGTTGGATGTGGGAATCCACAAAATCAGAGAGTTTTGGGAAAGCTGCTAAAGGAATCTGCTGCCTGAGATGTGAGCTGGTGGCATCTTCTCGTTGTTATAACCATGTAAGAGACTGATGCTGGAAAATGAAACAGCTCAAGGCACGTTCCACAGCAGCCCCGTCCCGTTGTGTGATTTGTACATAGCTCCTGGCTGGCGAGAGTCAGACAGCTCTGCTGCAGCACGGCCACCCCTCAGACACCTGCACAAGGTGCAGGGCACTGGGAACTGGCATCTCCAGCCTGTGCATGCCCCTCTCTGCCCATCCTGGTGCCCATCCCGTCTCTTTGCCTTTTGTCTCCCTGCATGCACCACTCCCACTCTCCCTCATCACCCCGTCTCCCTTTCGCTGACCTCCCTGCGCTCTCTCCCCCTCCTCATCCTCACCCTTTCCCCGGCCCATCATCACATTCTTCCTCCAGCCTATTAATAACTTCTGGGCAATTGCACCGGGTCCCGCTGGGCCCGGCCCCGCGCCGCTGGCCCGAACGCGCCGGCAGCAAGTTCAAAAGTGCAGCGGGGCTTTCACAGCCCCCAGCCCCGTCAGGGGGTGGAGGAGGCCGCTTCCAAAGAAAAGGCAGCGTTGCCAGGGAGCCCCTGGCACAGGAAAAGGGGGTCACCTTCACCTCCGCAGGAGCCGCTGGGAGGGACGGGCGCCAGCAGCCGCGGCTGGGGGAATGGGGGGATGAAGGGCTGGGGGATGAAGGGCTGGGGGATGAAGGGGATGAAGGGATGGGGGATGAAGGGCTGGGGGATGAAGGGATGAAGGGCTGGGGATGAAGGGCTGGGGGATGAAGGGGATTGAAGGGCTGGGGGATGAAGGGCTGGGGCTGGGGGATGATGGGGCTGGGGCTGGGGATGAAGGGCTGGGGGATGAAGGGCTTGGGGGATGAAGGGCTGGGGATGAAGGGCTGGGGGATGAAGGGATGAAGGCTGGGGGATGAAGGGGATGAAGGGCTGGGGATGAAGGGCTGGGGATGAAGGGGAGGAAGGGCTGGGATGAGGGGATGCAGTGGATGAAGGGCTGGGGAATGAAGGGCTGTGGAGATGAAGGGGATGAAGGGCTGGGATGAAGGGTTGTGGGATGAGGGGCCGGTGCTGGGGGATGAAGGGCTGGGGGATGAAGAGGATGAAGGGCTGGGGGTGAAAGGCTGGGGGATGAAGAGGATGAAGGGCTGGGGGATGAAGGCTGGGCCGGGGGCGAGCAGGGCTAATTGGCCACCTCCAGCCAGCCAGCCCCGGTGGGATGCTCGGCCTCAGTGGCCAAATCCCCCCGTGCAGTATGGAAATAAGGGAGGTGTCTGCCGGGAGAACAATGTTGCTGCAGTTGAGTGACTGTAACAGGCCCCGATGACAGCCGGGGCCGCGTTAAAAATGCCTATTCAAGCAGATCAAGACATTGAGAGGCCTCGTGGGGATCTGAAACCCTCGGGGATTTCTGGATGAGGCCAGAAGCTGAATCCCCAGCCCTGGGAACCTGCGGGAAGGAAAAAAAAAATAAATAAAAGAGAGAGAGAAAAGAAAAGAAACCCACAAAGCAGCTTTAAAAGGGCGGCAGTGCCCGAGGCTGGGCCTCCTGCTCCGAGCAGGGCTGCAGCCTGAGAAAGCAAAGCAGCCCCGAAAGCAGCCTGTGACGGTGGTCTGGGCATCCCCAGGGCTGCACAGGGTTATCTGAGGCTGGGTTTGCACCTCCAAAACGCCCCCGAGCTGCTGGGGGTGCTCTGTCCTRCCTGCCAGGGAGCCGCGGCTGCAGCGTGCGGGGCAGAGCTGGCAAACACCCCTAAAGCTGGCAGGGCACGGAGGGATGGCCACAACAGTGAGTGGGGAACTCCTCGAGGGGTGAGAGGCTGCAGTGGGCCCTTCTGGACACCCTGGGGAGTTGTGAGGGCTCCCTGGGCCCTGTGGGTGTGACAGGTGTTATTAATAAAATGCCTCGGGGGCCTTTGCTAACATCAGGGGTCCTGTCCCCAGGAGAACAGAACGCCCCGATGTCCCGGCTAGCTCAGACCTGGCCTCAGGGCTACCGATAGCAAGCATGGATAGTTATCAGCTCTTTAGTGATGTTCAGCTCAGGATTTCAGCTGCTTGCCAGCGTGGTCAGCCCCGGGCGGGAGGCATCAGCGGACGAGAGAGAGGAGAAGAGGCGAGAAGAGGCAATCAGCAGTTCCACGATGTCTTTATTGATGCAAAAGGTCCGATCCGCGCTCATTCCAAAGAGTGGGCTAAAATATGCCCCTTATATAGGGTATAGAAGGATTCAGTTTTGACTAATAGAAAAGGGTTAAAGTCCTAGCCTATAGGGTTACAGAGATAGGCTATAGGGTGGGGGGTCAAGGAGTCAGGAAGTAAAAATGCTGTCTCATTCCCTCATTCAATTCTCCAAGGAGCTTTGCTTATGTCCATAGGGACTGCTACAAGGTGTGYCACCAGCTGAGCACAGGACCTGCAAAGCCCCATGCACAGGGGGACAGGCTGGGGCTGGCCAGAAAGAAACCTCTCCTTCATTTGGCCACATCACATCCCTGCTTTGGRTCTCCACTGCAGCATAAACCACACAAAAGAGAGGCAAGAGAAGGAGTGAGAATGAGGAAGAGGATGGAGGCTGCTCCTGTCAGCTGATGCCAGGTTAGAGAGGTTGGGAAACAGCAGTTGAGTCTGTTTGGTGCAKTTGCAAAACAAATGAAAGAAAAACGTTGATAAGGCACCAGTCCTGCAGCATCAGGGATTAACATTTACCTGTTCTGCTGCACCAGTTYCCTCCTGCTGTTTCAGATTCCCAGGATTTGGCTGGCAGACTGGAAACTTTTCAAGGCAGAGTGATTTATCTGTAAAAGATATTGCACATTCAAGGACCTGCATAAATAATGCAAAAGTAATTAATAATAACTCAGTCCCTGCTCTTAGCAGTGCCAGGAAAAGAAATTGCTTCACTGGAGTGTCGCTTATGCCTTTTGGAAAAGATCTTTATTTGTAAAGTGTCTCYGAGAGAAAGGACAGGGTAGTTTTGAAACAGGGAGTGGATGTCACAAAGTGCTGGGATTTTAGTGCCAGCCTGGCAATCTTCAGGACTGACTTAGAGTCAGGTGAAACCAACATTGGTTTTATGTTTAGCTTTAATCTCCCACGGCTGCAGCCAAAAGTTTGAAACCATGAGCACAAAGGGCTGAGAAACCCAGGAAGGAAAGAGATAAGCTCCAAGAATTATTACTCCTTTAAAAGTCTTGTCCTTTCAACTCTCAGTGTAACTCTGGAGGTTTGACACAGGATTTCCAGCTTGGGGTCTGGCAGTCCTGTCCCACCCACTTCACAAGTGCTAGGAAWGATGCTCCTTTTATTTTTTTCCTTCTTCATTGTTTTCCCCACATCCTTGCTGTCCACTTTTCTTAGAAGACAAAATGAACCATAAATGCCAGGATTTCATAGATATTGCTGGCTGTTCTGGGCAGGTGGAAGCTATCAGGGAATATTGTCACTATATTCCAGGGAATGCTCTGTCACTTTTTGTTTTTGCAGGGTGTCCTTCTGTCTGYTCTGCACCCACAGCCAGGGCTGGGTTTGACCAGGGATCTCAGAAATGTGGGGAAGGAGAAGCACAGCCATTACCTGGGAAAATAAACCAGCTGACCAAAAAATGAGGTTTTAATCAAAAGATCAAATAATCTCTTCAGCTGTTTCTATAAACCCCTGTGGTTTGGTTCCACTTGGGAAGACATTCTCACTGCTGCTGGCAGAAGAAAAACAAGCAGCTCCCCTCTGTCTGGCAAAGTGGTTTGAATAACTTCAACTCTCCACTAATGGCTGCTATCAAAATACCTAAAATGGCAGGATTAATTTTTCTGTGCCTTCCCATTACAGCTCCAAATGTGGTTTCAATTAGGGTCAGTCTCCACTTTTTTTTTTCTTTTTTTTTGGTTCACTTTCTATGAACATTCATTTGCTTCTGTCCCTATTCCTGCAGAGGTTCTTCACAGATGTGTTCAAACATAAAACTGGACTGTCCTGAAATGTCCCACTTRGCTTCTTTGGCACAACTATTTAACAAAAGGTAAAGATTTACCTGAAATGCTGAAATATTCAACATTAAGTTGGAATTATAAATTTCACAATCTGCTGTAGATGRTGCATTTATTTAGATAGGCCTTCAACAAGAGACCAGCTGTCTCAGCTTCCTGAAATGTTTAAGCATATGTTTAATTTTAAGAATATGAATAATTCCATTGATATCAATGGCACTTACACTTAAGAATATATTTTGCTGAGCTGGAGCAAGGAATAGTGCCATGTAATGCCAATAAAGTGCAAATTTCAATATCTCACTAATGCTTTCTGGGACCAATGTAAAAATTAATCAATGAAGATCTGTCATGTGAAAATGCAGGAATTAATATAWGTGAGATTTTGCTGTTTGCTATCCTAATATTGCCAAGTATTAACATCCACCAGAGCACTGACAAGTGAAATCAACCCCAAATCTGTGAAACAGAGCAAAAATGGCAACGAGTTGCACGTGTTGTTCATCATGAATCATCCTATCAGGCTTCACGATTTGCCCKTGTAACATTAAATAACATTTACCATCCTTACAGGCAGACAAAGATAGAGATTGATTCCAATTAAGATTTGGAATCAGATGATCTTTAAGGTCCCTTCCAAGCCAAACTCTCTCAGGGATGCACAGGGTGGGATTGTTGGGGTGTGTGTGCAGGYTCAGGAGTTGGACTCATGATCCTTGTGGGTCTCRTCCAATTTGGGACYTTCTGTGATTCTYTGAATCTTAGTGTTTAAAATATCACAGAGCAAAGGGTCAAATATACCATTATTTTCCTCTTTCTGCCTCTTACCCACCACAAAACGTTTTTACGAGGATCAAATAAAAATTTCCAGGCACAAACACTTCAGCRATTTGGATTTGCCCTCATAATTTTACTCCTCACAAGTTCAACACCCCTGACATTGCCTGTGACCTACAGAGACCTGGGCTGTGCCCCTCTTCCCCTGGGATGGTGTCACCAAATAAATAACTTTATATCCATATGCAAATGATTGCTGTTTTCAAGCTGTTCCCCAGCGACCTCACACCCTGCTCAGACTGTGCAGGAATATGTTTCCCACATATGTCAGATGTTTTGTGACACATTTCACACGGGTTTAAAATAGATCTCCTGGCCTATAAAAATGCCCAGGCACCCAAACCAAGCAGCCTGCACCTGCAGTGTTTGCAGAGTGCACTTCCAAAACTCTGTGAAATGGGTCCAAATGGATTGTATCCTTTATCCAGCTTAAATATCGATGGTTTATAACTTTATAAGTGAAGAGCATTCACTCATGGGAGGGTATTACCTGGTTTATTTGATYGCTGAGTAACAAAGGGAAAGAATTTGTTACAGCTTTGCTTCCACAGTGACAGCTCTGAATCCTCCCTGTGTTGGTCAWAACAGTGTTTGTCACATGTGTTTGTCACTTTATATTCCAGCCTGACTCCCTTGAAACTGCACTGGCTGTGCTTTTYTGCAACAAAATCCAGCTCCAGGGTGTTTGAGATGTGCCACGCTGCTAAAAAACGGCTTTGCTGCAATCAGGGGCACTCCTGTCTCACAGGTAATGATGGCACTGATAAAGCTGAAGTTTCAGTGGGCTGAATTTCAGCATGGCAGTGCCAGCCAAATGCCCTGAGTCACAGCACGTTGGCATAGCCCCCACTGCAGCGTGGGGCACTATCTGAGCTGGCACAGTACCTGAGCCAGGTAGAGCAGGGGTCATTTGCATGCATTTGCATATGTGGCAACCCCTCCTGCAGTAGCTGTGCAGACAGGTGAAAGCTCTTTTTACACCATTCCAGAAAAAAAAACATTTAGTGGAATCTATTATGGGAGCAGCTGACCCAGAATCCACTAAAAAAAAAAATCAGAATTTCTTAATTTCATACAATCCCAGAATCAGTCCCAATGGTTCAGATCATTGAGTCCAGTCACTAACCCAGCAGCACCACCACTCAAACCATGTCCTGCAGGTGCTGTGCAGACAGGTGAAAGCTCCTTTTACACCATTCCAGAAAAAAAAACAGTTTAGTGGAATCTATTATGGGAGCAGCTGACCCAGAATCCACTAAAAAAAAAATCAGAAATTCTTAATAATTTCATACAATCCCAGAATCAATCCCAGAGGTTCAGATCATTAAGTCCAGCCACTAACCCAGCAGCACCACCACTCAAACCATGTCCTGCAGTTGCTGTGTAGACAGGTGAAAGCTCTCTTTACGCCATTCCAGAAAAAAAAACATTTAGTGGAATCTATTATGGGAGCAGCTGACCCAGAATCCACAAAAAAAAAAAAAATCAGAAATTCTTAATAGTTTCATACAATCCCAGTGGTACAGATCATTGAGTCCAGCCACTAACCCAGCAGCACCACCACTCAAACCATGTCCCCAGGGGCCACATCCAAAGTTTTTTGAACACTTCCAGCAATGGTGATTCCACCACTGCCCTGGGCAACATGTTCCAATGCTTTACAATCCTTTCTGTGAGGAAATTTTCACAATATCCAACCTAAACCTCCCCTGGGCAAACTTGAGGCTGTTTTTTGCCCTGTCCCTTGTTCCCTGGGAGCAGAGCCCAATCCCTACCTGGCTGCACTCTGCTGTCAGGGAGTTGTGGAGAACCAAAAGGTCCCTCCTGGACCTCCTTCTCTCCAGGCTGAGGTTTGGAATTCTAAAGGCTCTGAAAAACAGCTCCAGGAGCTCTGGTTTTGTCTCACAATGTGCTCTGAGTGCAGAGGGCATCACACAGCACCAGGCTGGGGATCCACTGCCCTTGGAAAACACCAGTGGCTCTCAAAGCCACCAGGCTGAATTCCTGGGGCTGGAAATAGCAGAAACAGCAGGGCCAAGAGGAAAAGGCTCCACACAAGATGAGAAGAGCTCAGGATGCTCAGAAGCAGGGCAAGCATGAGTATGCAGCCACTGGAGTGCCACCTTAGAGCCCTAGGAAACTCCCAGCACTGGGAGAGCCTTGGGAGAGGTCCTGCCTCAGGGTATTTGTAGAATCATGGAATGGTTTGGGTTGGAAGGGACTTTAAAGCCCATCCAGTGCCACCCCTGCARGGGCAGGGACACTTTCCACTATCCCAGGCTGCTCCAAACCCCACCTAACCTGGATTTGGACACTTCCAGGGATGGGGCAGCCACAGCCAATCCCTACTGACTTTTTGGGCTCTTCAAGCCAGAACACAGCTCAGAACAGGGCTAGACTTTGGTCTGGTTAGACTTTGGTGCTGGTCAGACTTCTCCACTGATCCCCTTCTGTCATGTACTATTTTTCAAGCTATTTTTTCCCCCTCACCTGGTATCTTTCAGTAGCCTGAAGGTTACCCTGCCGAAAGTGACAGTCCCCAGTCACAGGGTGGCCTCTCTCTCAGCATGCAGATGGGCACCTTTCAAAGACTTTGGCAGCCCTGTGCAGAGCAGACAGGGATTTCAGCAGTGGATCTCCCTCCCTCCCTGCCATTGTCCCATGACTGTGTTTGCTCCAGCAGCCACATGAGGTGCCTGGGCCCATCCTCGTGCCAGCAGTTTGTATTCAGCCTGGGACAAATCCAGCTGGTGAGATTCTCCCCGTGGCAGGTCTGGCAGCTCTGGCAGCACCAGGCGTTACATCACTTGGCCAAAGCTGACCCCTGTGTGCAGAGCACCAGGGGAAAGCTGTCGGGATCTTTAGCTGGTCAGAGTGACCCCAAGAAGAGTTGGAAAGTCTCTTTCCCAGCCGGCGCTTGAAGAAGGAGTCAGGCTCTTCATTCCTCAGTCTCAAGGTTGTTTATTGTTTCTTATCTATAAATTCTTTCTTCTGTCCTCTGCGAGATCTGCTCAGCAAGACAGTCCAGCACTCTGCTGCCCCAGGGCAGTGTTATGTCTTTTATACTAAAAACTCCATATACAATGCTTTACAATTACTTCCCAATACCCATCACCTATGTTAGACAGTGAGCTTCTACTCTAAACAATCCCAAAGTGCCAAACATCACAGCCAGAAGATGGAGCCAAGAAGAAGAAGGAGAAAAGGCTGGACACACCCAGATTCCTCCATCTTGCCCCCTGAACTCCCATTCTAAAAATCCCAAAATCTACTTTTGTACCCCGTGATAACTTCACTATTATTCTACCTAAACCTGTTGTGGCTTGCTGGTCTTCATATAAGGTTGGTAATTTGCTCCACGGGTCATAATCAAACCCACAGGTGTTTTGGGCTCTGTGCCAGGGTCTCTGAGCCCTCTGGCAGGGGTCTTGGCTGCTCAGGACAGCCAGAGGGAATTCCTGAATTCCAACACCAACTTGAAGCTTGTTGCTCTGCCATTATTGATATTTGCCATTCCAACTTGTGCCCAACATCACAGCAGAAGATGGAGGCCTAGAAGAAGAAGGAGAGAAGGCTGGATACAACCAGATTCTTCCATCTTTTTGCCCCTGAACCCCATACCAAAACCCCAAAATCTACTTTTTTCAACCCCTGTGAAACTTCACTGTCATTCTACCTAAACTGTTGTGGTTGCTGATCTTCATATAAGGTTGGTAAATTTTGCTCCACGGGTCATAATCAACCCACAGTATTTTTGGGCTCTGTGCCAGGTCTCTGAGCCCCCTGGCCAGGGGTCTTGCTGCTCAGGACAGACAGAGGGATGTCTGAATTCCACACACACTTGAGCTTGTTGCTCTGGGCCATTATTGATATTTGCCATTCCAACTTGTGCCAACATCACAGCAGAAGATGGAGGCCTAGAAGAAGAAGGAGAGAGGTGGATACACCCAGATTTTCTTCCATCTTTTTGCCCCTGAACCCCATACCAAAAACCTAAAATTACTTTTTCCACCTGTGATATTCACTAATATCTAATTATATCTGTTGTGGCTTGCTGATCTTCATATAAGGTTGGTAATTTGCTCCACGGGTCATAATCAAACCACAGGTGTTTTGGGCTCTGTGGCCAGGGTCTTGGCAGTCCAGGACAGCCAGAGGGATTGTTCTGTGGTTCCCACAGAAGGCGGCCTCACCTCAATAGCCAGCAGGCAAGGATTGATGGGTGTCACTTCAGCAGCCCATTATAATGCCAAGCTCACCTTTGGTGTTAATGAGGCCCCTTCATTAAGAGCCTGGAGCAGAGGGGTCAGGGGCTGAATAGTGACAGGCTCCTTTCTCCCCCAGCAAGCTGGTGCTGCTCATTCAGAACTGGGTCACGTTGGTGGGGCAGCTCCAGGACGCTTGTGCTGCCCATGTTGCATCTGCAAGGGACGTGACGTGTTTGGGACTATTCATCTGGCTCTTTTCACCAGCACTAAATACCCAGAAAGAATAAAATAAATTCTCATTGTGTTCCCACTTACTAAGAAAATTTTCCCTCTTCCTTCTGGTTCGGGGGGTTATTGTACATTTAAATCCTTCTGCATTTTTCAGTAGCTATAGCATGCTATAATTTAGATTTTCCTCYGGCACAAAAGAACTTAGTTAAGCTAAACTGTATTACAGTGTGGGTTGGGMTTTTTTTACAAAGTCCTTCATTAATAAGGAACTAAAGAATTTCCAAGCTGTCTGTAATTTTTCCCAGATGCAGCTAGTAGTTAGTTGCTAGGAGTATCTTTTTGGCAATCAGAGTTTTTGGTTATTAACAATCTGGGCTTTTGCTACACTCCACCAGTGTTAAATATGTTCTGTGAACACTGCAGTGTGGAGTGTGAACTGCAGAAGGGGAAGGCAGACACCAGGCAAAAGAAAATCATTTTTCAGAAGAATAAACACTGCTGGGGTTCACAGCTGATTGAAACAGGATTCCCTGCAGGGATCCCAGTGTTGATTAACAAACCAGGAGCCAGCGTGGCTGCAGCCCTCACTCACAGCTTCTCCCTGTCACCCTGAGGTGACCCTGTGCCAGACACAGACCAGAGCAGCACCCAGGTCCCCCCAGGAGGAACCAAATCCTCCCTCAGCTTCAGGTTCAGGACATTTTCKGAGGCAGCACACAAGGAGGTGATGTTGTGGTTGGCAAAGCCTTGGTCCACACCAGGAGAAAGATCTCTGCCCCTTCTTACTTAAATATCACCAGTTCTGGGTTTCAGCTGCAGATTTGCTCATCCTGGGAGCACCACAGAGCACTTGGCTCATGGGGTGTGCTTTGCAGAAGTGGGTGAAGGCCACTGTAATCATTTTGCAGCTGCCAGAGAAGGCAGTGAAGTCACWGACATCCAGAACCTGAGGATCTTTCCACTCAAGCATATTGCACAAAGTGGAAGAGTGAATTTTCTCAGAGAAACCCTGCTCAAATGCGAGGTTTGTGTCCTAATCTTTAAATCCTTTAGAGCTATTACAAGATGATAATTTTCCTGCACTGCCTGATTCTTTCCGTGCTGGAGTCAGCCTTGCTTGTTCCCTGGCTGGTGTCCAAGCCACTCAGAGCCCAGTCTGACCACAGAAGTCGTGGTCTTCAGTGCAAGAGTGGAAGCAGGGAAGGCTGCAACTAAATTAGTAATGAGAAAATAATAATGAATGATGAAAAACAGTGAAACAAACTTGTTTCTCCAGAGACAGGAAGGGCAAGCCACAAGCACAGACACATGAAACCATGACAAGGACTTGCAGTCAATGTACAGTTGATGTACAGCCCACCTCACAGTGATGCTAAACCTACAGGAAAGAACTTTTGCTGAAAAATGAGCAATTCAGGCATCTTGGGCTGCACGAGGATGGTCTGGAGGGGCTGCTGGGGAGGGTGGGGCTGTGTGTGAGGGGGTCAGTGTGTTCCTGCAGAGAAAGGGAGCCAGGGGAGGGAAGAGGTGCCTTGAGGGGCAGTTTTGTTTTCAGCTGCCAGCTGCTCAGATCATCCCAAGAACAGGGTGAGCTCTGCCAGTCTGGTGGCTGTGGAGACACCTGAGCGTGGGCTGCTCTGTCAGGACTTCACCCACCAGCACTCACCTGATCTCAGTGCCCCAGCTGCTGCCTCCTTTGCTCACACTCCCCAGGAACAGCCACGTTCAAGCATCTGAGTGTGCACAGGCAGGAGAAAAATCATCTGCCTCTCAGATCATCCCAAGAACAGGGTGAGCTCTGCCAGTCTGGTGGCTGTGGGGACACCTGAGCATGGGCTGCTCTGTCAGGACTTCACCCATCAGGACTCACCTATCTCAACACTCAAGCTGCTGCCTCCTTTGCTCACACTCCCCAGGAACAGCCACGTTCAAGCATCCGAGTGTGCACAGGCAGGAAGGAGAAAGAACGTGTTGTCCTTTCCCAGGGCTGGAACCTGGGAAAACACCCCCGAAATCTTTCCCATCCCTGGCCAAGGCAGGGATAAGTGCAGTGCAAAGTCTTTTTTCCACTTTATTTTCCATCATCCCCAACTCTCACGGGACAGAACCAGCCCTTGGCATGGTCCCCTACCATAGGCCAAGCCAGATTAAACACACACCTTTCAGTCTGAGACAAGGATCTTTGAGGCAAGACTCTGGAAAGAAAAATAAAATAATAAAAATTAAAAAAAACACCAAACAAAAATGAAGGAGAGCTGTCGTGTCTCATTTACATATTTGAATATGCAAATAAAGGCTGTTTCTTATCCATTGGCACTGGCCCTACTGTAGATGGCAGCAGCACAGCGGATCTCTGCCAGCATCCAGTGCCACAAAGAAAAACGCTAATTGGATTTGCAGACGCTTATTGCAAAGCCCAGAAGTTGCTGGAATAGGTATAAAGAACCAGGAGCTCAGCCCACGGCTGCCTCGGGTGCGAAGGCACTCGGCTGACAGCTCGTTAGCTTGAGATCTCCCTGCAAAATTAGGAGTTTGGAGAAGCCTGGATGGCTGCTGGCTCTGGCATCCCCAAAACTCCCAAAGAACCTGGCAAATTTTCTACCCTTGGCTGTGATTTTTTTTTTTTTCCTTTTTGAGGGGAGCTTGAAAAGAAAATCGGGGTGGGTTTGATCAGTGGTTGTGCTGGAAACAGTTCAGGCTGGGAACTGCTAGCAGAGCAAAGGCTGGTTCTAGGAATTTCTCTCCTTGAGTGTTTTTGCAGTTGAATGTAAAGAGCCACCCCAGCACATTTTAAATTAATCCGTTCATGCCACTTCATCAAATATCCTGAGCTGGAAGGGATCCACAGGGATCAGCAAAGTCCAGCTCCAGCTGCCRGTCCCAACTGCAGAGAGTGCTTGGAGCACCAGATGGTGCTTACCCCGAATGGGACACCCCAAATTGTTCACTAAAAATGTGATTTAATGCCCAGTTATTGGGCTGCCAGAGAAGCTGAGGCACCTGGCTCTGAGTTTCCCATCTTGGAAGCATCCAAGTTCTTGCTCAGATCCTGCCCCTGAAAGCTGGAGGAGTGACCCATGTCCAAACCAGAAGTGGGATGAGCTGGAAGGYATCCACAGGGATCAGCAAAGTCCAGCTCCAGCTGCTTGTCCCAGCAGAGAGTGCTTGGAGCACCAGATGGTGCTTACCCCAGATGGGACACCCCAAATTGTTCAGTAAAAAATGTGGTTTAATGCCCAGTTATTGGGCTGCCAGAGAAGCTGAGGCACCTGGCTCTGGGTTTCCTATCTTGGAAGTGTCCAAGTTCTTGCTCAGATCCTGCCCCTGAAAGCTGGAGGAGTGACCCAGCTTGTGGAATGTCCAAACCAGAAGTGGGATGGAACTGTCTCTTATACACATCTAGATGTGTATAAGAGACAGCCTGAAAGCTGGAGGAGTGACCCAGCTTGTGGAATGTCCAAACCAGAAGTGGGATGGAAGCTGTGTCCTGCACTGGGAGAGCACAAAAACAACCATTAACACCAGGCTGGGCAAAAATAAAAGCATGGGAAAATTGCCATTGAGGGAAATTAAAACAAAAAYCAAATTCTAACAATGTTTCAGAGGAAGAAACGGGGAATTTTTCAAGGAAAAGCTCAGGGTCTGGTGTGTCTGAACAACATCTCTTGCACAAGGTGGAAATCCAGCAGGGCAYAAGCAAACTTGGGAAAGGTGAAGACATTCCCAGGAAATATTCAGCCCTGGGAGCACGTAACCACCAAGGACTGTGATAAGGCTGCGAGTGAATAGCCAAGATGGGGAGGTAGAAAATAAAAAGATTTAGACCCGAGAGTCACGTGCATGGGAATAATGTCCACAATTAAAGATATCAATGAGAACTCCCAGAGAAAGAGGCCCTTTCTCAGTGGAGAAGAAAAGGGACTGTCCAAGGAGATGTCTCTTGGGACTGCATCAGACAGAAACATGGAAAATTAAAACCAGAGCACTTAAAGGAACCCAAATCAGGCTCTTTTTTGTTGTTGTTGTTGTTAACTGAAGCGATGAAGCGTTTTGCTTGGCTAATATCCTCTATCAGGTTGATGAGGTAAAGTGGCTCTTTAGAACGATTTGGGAACCGATTAATCCTTGCCTGTGGCGATCAGGCAGCGGCACACAGAGTTATTGGCTTAACACGGGGGGTTTTCTGCTGCCTCACAGAGATCAACAAACTATTTCAAACAGGAAAGCAGCACGGGGAAAAATTCTGAGCGAGTTTGCTCGGAAACAGTCACCAATTGCATTTGTAAAGATTTCGCTGAGTTGTTTTAGGGCTGGTAAAATTGAGAGCTATAAGTTGTCACTTAAAATTCTAAAAAAAAAAAAAAAAAAAAAAGGATAAAACTCTGCCCGGGAGGGAGAAAGAGGGGGGAGAGGGGGAAGGAAGGCGGGAAGGGGAAGGGAACTGCAGGGGAATGAGGGACAAAGGGGAGAAGTGAGGGAAGTGAAGGGGAAATGGGAACGGAGAGGAAATGAGGGAGGCTGAGGGGAAAGATGAGGGGGAAAAGGAGAGTAAACTGAGGGGAAAATGAGCAAGAGTGAGGGGGGAAAGGAGAGAAACTGAGGGGAAAAGAGAGAGAAACTGAGGGGAAAATGAGCAAGAGTGAAAAAGAGTGAAAAAGGAGAAAACTGAGGGGACAAATGAGGGAAAAAAGAGAGCAACTGGGGGAAGGAGTGAGAGTGAGGGGAAAAATAAAGAAACTGAGGAAAGAAAATGAGGGGAAAAACGAGAGAAAACGAGGGGGAAATGGAGAGAAACTGGAGGGAAAATGAGCAAGTTGAGTGAGGGGGGAAAGGAGAAGCAACTGAGGGGGAAATGGAGAGAAACTGAGGGGAAATGAGCAAGAGTGAAAAAGAGTGGAAAAGGAAGAGACAAACTGAGGGGAAAATGAAGTGAGAGTGAGGGAGAAAAAAAAGAACTGAGGAGAAAATAGGGAAAAAAGAGAGAAACCGAGGGGGAAAGGAGCGAGAGTGAGGGGACAGAAAGAAATGAGGGGAAAATGAGGAGAGGTGAGGGGGGAAAAGGAGAAAAAACTGAGGGGGAAATGGAGAGAATTGAGGGGAAAGATGCAGCAAGAGTGAAAAAGAGTGAAAAAGGAGAGAAACTGAGGGGAAAATGAGGGGAAAAAGAGAGCAACTGGGGGGAAAAGGAGTGAGAGTGAGGGGATACAGGAGAGAAACGGAGGGGAAAATGAGTGAGAGTGAGGGGAAAAAAGAAAGAAACCAAGGAGAAAATGAGGGGAAAAAAGAGAGAAACCGAGGGGAGAATGAGGGGGAGTGAAGGGGGAAAAGGAGAGAAACTGAGGGGGAAAAGGAGAGAAACTGAGGGGGAAATGAACAAGAGTGAGGGGGGAAGAAAGAGAGAAACTGAGGGGAAAATGAGCGAGAGTGAGGGGAAAAAGGAGAGAAAATGAGGGGAAAATGAGGGACAGTGAGGAGAAAAAGGAGAGAAACTGAGGGGAACGTGAGGGAGAGTGAGAGGAAAAAGGAGAGAAAGTGAGGAGAAAATGAGGGAGAGTGAAGGGAAAAGAGGAAACTGAGGGGCAAAATAAAGGGGACTGAGGGGAAAAAATGAGGGGAATGAGGGTGACTGAGGGGAAAATGGAAACTGAGAGGAAATGTGTGAGACTGACGGGAGAAATGAGGAAGACTGAGGGGAAAAATCTGGGAGACTGAGGGGAAAAAATGAAGAAGACCAAAGGGAAAAGGAGATAAATGGAGGGAAATGAGAGAGACTTGGGGGAAAAATGTGTGAGACAAGGGGAAAATGGAAACTTAAGAGGAAATGTGGGAGATTGAGGGGGGAAAGGAAAGAAAATGAGGGGAAAAATGAGAGTAGGGGGAAAGGAGAGAAACTGAAAGAATATGAGATTGAGGGAGAAAATGAGAGAAAACATGGGATACTGCAGGGAAAATAGAAACTGAGGGGGACATGAGAGAGACTGAGGAGAAAAGGAGAGATAATGATGGGGYAATGAGAGAAACTGAAAGAAAATGAGGGAGACCAAGTGAAAAAGAGTGAAAGAGGGAAAGGAGCAAAACAGAAAGAAAAAGGAGGAACACCAAGGGTAAAATGGAAACTGAGAGGAGATGTGGGAGATTGACGGGAGAAATGAGGGAGACTGAGAGGAAAAGGAAATAAATGGAAAGAAACTGAGAGTGTGGGCAATTGAAACGAGAYAGCAAAGGAAAAATGAGGGAGAACAAGGGAGAATAAAGGAGTGAGGGAAAACGGGGGAGAACAAGAGCAAATGAGAGAAACTGAGGGGAAACGAGAGACAGGCAGGAGGAAAAGGGGAGCGCTGAGGGAAAATGAAAGACAACGAGGGGAAAAATGAGACGGAGGAACGTGAGGGACACAAGGAGAGAAACAAGGCGCAGGAAGGAGCGAGGCTGCGGAGAACAAGGCGAGCCCTGCCCGGCCATCCTGGGCTATCGGSACCTGCGGCTTCCCTCGTTTCCCCTTGTTCCCACCTCATTCGTGTCGGGAATTAACACACCGCCGGGGGAAACGTGGACCGAGGGCGGGATGGGAGGAGAAGGGGCGGGATGGCGCGGCCGGGAGCGCACGGCGAGGCCCACACGCCTGCTACCCGTGTTGGCTGTGCACTAAGAGGAACACCGCGGGGAACAGAAGCGGGGACAGCACCGGGACGGCGGCCGGAGCGGAGCCGCCGCCACATCGCCCCACACGGGGCTGGGGGGGGGCGGCCGGACCCCGCTCCCGCCCCCCGCCTGACCCACAGCGCCGGCCCCGCCCACGAGCCCGCCCTCTCTGCAGCCCGCCCGCCGCTCATTGGTAGGTATGCCTGTCAATCACGGGGAGGGGGGCGGAGCCGCGCCCCGCGGCGTGCGGCGCGCGGGCATTGGCGGCGCGCGGGGGCCGCTGTGGCGCTGAGGCGGTTTCCGGTTCCGCGGGGCGGGCGCGGGGCTGGCGCTGCCTGTGAGTGACACACAATGAGGCGGGCGGCGGGGCCGTGAGGGGCCGCGACCGAGCAGGCGGCGGCCGAGGCGGTGGGGAGGGGGGTGGGGGGGACGGACAGAGCGGCTTCGCTCGTGGACTGAGCGGGGGAAGAGATTCTCTCTCCCCCCCCGCCCCGCCGACCGGGCAGCGAAACCGCCGCGGCGGCGGGAGCGAACGAGCGGGGCCCGCGGCGCTGCTGTGCCCAGCCATGGACAATCAGGTGAGGGGAGCGGCCGCGCCGCGCTGCCGGAGGGGTGGGGCGGTGCCGCCCCCCCCTCAGAAAGGGGGGCACGTAGGGGAGGGACCCCCGGGAATGGGCCCTGAATGGGGGGGGCGCCCCTGTCCTCGGGAAGGGGGGGCTGGGTGGCATCGCCRCCCTTTGGGGGGTGTATATCTGCTCCTCACACCCGCTTTGGGGGGCACACCTCCTCCCAGCCCCTCAWATCGGGGGGTACATGTCCTCCCCACACCCTTTAAGGCACACCTCCTCCACCCCCTCCTCCCCATTCTCTTTGGGGGGGCACACCTCCTGCCCAATTGCTTTTGGGGGGTACATCTCCTCATCAGTCCCATTTGGGGGGCWCACCTCCTCCTACCCACACCCTGTTGCGGGGGCACAGTCCTCTCCAATCCCGTTTGGGCGGCACACGTCCTCCTCACACCCCTTTGTGGGGGCACACCTCCTGCCTATAYCCCCCATTTAGGGGGCACGTCTCCTTTCCACACCCTTTTGGGGGATGCAGATCCCCTCAATCCATTTTGGGGGGGCACATCTCCTTCCCACCCCCCATTTGGGGAGCGTGCACGCCTTCTCRCCACTCCCCTTTTGGGGGACACGTCTCCTTAATCCCATTTGGGGGGGTACACCTCTTCCTTCCCGCACCTTTTGCATAGGCACACCTCCCCAGTCCCATTTTGGGGGGGGCACACCTCCTCCCCAGTCCCATTTGGGGGACACACCCCCCCATTTGGAAGGGTACATCATCTCCCCAATCCCATATTGGAGGGGCACACCTCCTTCCCACACCCCATTTGGGAGACACACCTCCTCCACACCCCCCATTTTGGGGGGGTACATCATCTCCCCAGTCCCATTTGGGGGAGCACATCATTTGATGGGGACTCCTCCTTCCCACCCAGCATTTGGGGGTCACACCCCCTCCCCAATCCCATTTGGGGGTCACACCCCCTCCCCAATCCCATTTGGGGGGGCACACCTCCTCCACACCCCCCATTTGGGGGACACACCTCCTCCACACCCCCTATTTTGGGGGGGTACATCATCTCCCCAGTCCCATTTGGGGGAGCACATCACACCCTTCATTTGGTGGATACTCCTCCTTCCCACCCCGCTTTTGGGGGTCCTAATCCCATTGAGGGGGGGACACCTCCCCACACCCTTCTGGGGGGGTTTCAGCCCCTCTCCCCTCCGTGGGCGGCCGCTGCAGCCTCGCCCGCCGCGGGGGGTGCGAGCAGCATTTCCCGCAAATTCCTGCCTGGGATTATTGCCGGGAGCCGCGCCGGGAAGGGTTAATGCCACCGGGAAGGGTTAATGCCACCCGGAGAGTCCCTGCGGGCCAGGGGGGGTTTCCAGGATGCGTGCGGGAAGTTTACCTGAGGTGATGGGGTTGGGGAGCCTTTTGTGTGCGGGGAGAGGGTAACAGGTACCTCCCGGGCTGAGGTTCGGAACCAGCCCCGCTATCCCGGATAATCACCCGCAGGAGCGGGAATGGGAGCTGCTGATGGCTTTCAGGCAATTAGCACATCAAACAAAAACCAGAGCAGCCTTCAGAATGTTTATTGAGAAGTTGAAAGCGGGCTCCTTTGTATTATTACAAATTGTTTGAATAGGATCCTGATTTCCCTTTGTTGAGAGACACGCTTGGAAAAAAAAAAGGAAAAAAACCCTCCATTTTCAGCGGAGCAACTTTGGATGCTGGTTATGTTGGGAGATCTTATTTTCAAATGTGTTTCAACTTCTGGCTTAATTCACAGCGATTGTTAATTGGAGCAGGGTGTGAGGAGTGCAGCAAGTACAACTTTCACTCTCAGTTAAACAGTTCTCTTTTATGTTTAATTTCGGTCTCTTCCACACAGCCCCATCTGGTTCTCAGCTCCAATTTCTCAGCCGTTTCAACTCGGAAAGGCAGATTTTGTAGCCTGACAGTCATTTGCACTTCTCAGGAGAGGGGTAGTAACTGGCAACAGTAGCCGGATTTAAAGGGTAATTACGGAATCGATAACGTGAGGCTGCGGCACAGGCTGGCTCAGGGGATGTGAGCACTGTGGGAAGCATCCCAGATAAAGCAGGCCTGCAGGCACGCTCCGATGTGAGCTGAGCATTTCGGCAGGCTGGCTCCACAATGCTTTTGCAGCGTTGGAGGGATTGCTGTGCTCGGAGAGAAGCACACCTTGCCTTTCTTCTCAGCCCTTAATGCGACATGAAAGAGCAGCCGGCCCTAGGCTTGGTTCTTAGCYCAGGAGCGAGGTGGAGCTGCTGGAGATAAGCCTTAAGAACAGGAAAAAATGGCCTGCCAAGAGAACTTGCAGAGGAAGGTACCCCAAAGAAATGCTGTAGCAATAATGGAGAAGGAATTAAGGAGATGAGTTTGTCCCCGAGCCTTAGGATTGATGTGTGGGGTGGCTGGAGGTATTTTGCTGTAAAGATTTAAACTGCCTGAAAGAGTGTGTTAAGGCTTATGGTTGAAATTGGAACTGGACTGCAATTTGGGAGGTCAGCCTTTGATGCCTYGTGCTCTGCAGACCTCCTGTGAGAGCTTTTTACAAAGACAAGAAGGCTGAGATGGAGTCACTTGTGCTTTTCCAGCGAGTATTCACCATGCATGCTCTGGGAAAAAATCTCAGGTTGGAGATGCAAAGTGAGCATTAATTGTGATCACACTCCTTGCTGCAGTTTGTCAGGGAGAAAATAAGGATGATACTTTCCCTAAACATTAGTCTGGAGCTCAGGAAGCTTTCTCTTTCCCTGCTCATTGTCTAACATGCCCTTGGTTTGGCTCCAGGTCAACATGTAATATAGGTAATGACAAATAATGCTGTCTCTCCCAATGGTAATTGGGACTTGCTAGGAAGAGCAAGATACTTATTTTCAAGCCTGAAGTGAAGAATGGGGTAGGGYCTAAAACCAGACTCTTTTTCTATGAGCCTCCTGGTGCTGAAGGTGGATTTTGGTAGATTTAGTTGGAACTACTGCTGCTGCTCTGGTTTGTGTAACAAATCTGCACAAAAGTTTGGTACCTTGAGTGTTATTCTCTGTCTACAAATGTGGKTCTAAGATTTCCTTGATTTATCTTGTGTCTGAATCCCATTTGCCTTTTCTCTGTTACATCTGTTTAATTCATTTCCTTTCTCCTGGCTGTGAAGTCTGCAATACTATGTGGATTTTCACCATTAATTTCATTTGGTTTTTAAGGCACTTAATGGGATTTTTGTGCTTTGAGCCTGATGTGGAATACACCCTCTCTGTTACTCAGTAGTCAGAGTAGGATTCAGGAGTGCAAATTAGAATTAGGTCAGTTTAGTGTTGGACATTGTGCAGCCAGATATGTTAACTTGGTATTTGAAAGTGAGATAATAAAATACATTTAGAACCATACAGGAAACATAATTTTCTTCTGGTGAGTGATATATTCTAGAGAATATCATAAACCACCAATTCATGATCTGATTTTTCCTGTTTCAAGATGAGTTTTCTGTCAGTGCTGTGAATTCCGTAAGCTGTGAACATCAAGTTCTGTCTCTGACACTTTCTAGAAATAAAGATTCCTCAATTAGGACTTTGCTGACAATTTCACTGATAAGRGAGGCAGAGAAACCAATCCCTCTTTTAGAGCTGCTTTCTCTGCAATGTTAATATTAGGAAGAAAATAGGTATGAAATGGTGCTGGGAGTTATTTTTGTGGCAGCTTTGCCGTCCATAGCAGCGGTTTGCAGCCTCGGGTCGATCCCCACATGGGAGCTGCTGTGTTCCCTGGGGGATGCGGTGCCTTCAGCGCGGTTTTGTGTTCTCCGCTGATGGTTTTGTGTTCTCCGCTGATGGTTTTGTGTTCTCCGCTGATGGTTTTGTGTTCTCTGCTGACTCTCCTGCCTCTGTCCCCCCGCAGTGCACGGTGCAGGTGAAGCTGGAGCTGGGGCACCGGGCCCAGCTGCGCAAGAAGCCGACCACGGAAGGCTTCACCCATGACTGGATGGTGTTCGTGCGCGGCCCGGAGCAGTGCGACATCCAGCACTTCGTGGAGCGCGTCGTCTTCCGGCTGCACGAGAGCTTCCCAAAACCCAAGCGAGGTCAGAGGGGCTGGGGGTGCTTTATCTCTGTGAAAGAGGTTGTGRTGAACTGTCGCATTTCTGTGAAATATCTCCTTAAAAAGGAGAGAAATATCCATTGCGTGCACTCCAGCTTGAACCTTTCCCCACTGGGTTTGAGGAAGGTCAGGGAGAATGGGACCTTTCTTCTGCTGAAAGGGCAGGAGGTGAGCTGCTTTCTCCTCTTATTTAAGCATTAGTATGTGCAGGTTCTCAAGACACAAGTGACAGCAGAAGACAATTCATGTTACACAATGGGAAAGATGGGTTTGATTTGTTAGAATTCACCAGCAAAYGCTGGAAGCACATGAGAGATGCTCTGGGCTCAGATGTGTACTGGGTATGGAGAGTTTTGCAGYTTCTTGCYATTTCTAGTCTCAGATGCCAGTTCAGGTAGCCTTAACCCAGCAGAAATCAATGCTGCCATGGGGTGATGGTGTCTTTGCTGTACATTCCCCCTGCAAGCCCAGTGCAGTCKTTGTGGTTGGGTTGGAGTGTTATTTTCTGACTTTTTCTGACTCTGTAGCAAACTGAACCTTATTCTTGGCATGGGGCAGCAGGAGCTCATGAGGTTGAGGTGGAGGAGCAGGAARTGCCCTTCTCAGGGGCAGTGCAGTTACTTCTGTGTAGGATTGTGTAACTGAAGCTGCAGCATTAGTGCTTTAAGAAATACAAGCTGCCCCTGAGAATTGTTGTAATGTGCATTTTTGACAATACTGCTTCAGGAGCAGGACACTCAGGGTGCCTTAGGACAGCCTGTGACATTGGGGATTTGTGGCAGTCCACAGTGGAAAGGAACTGAGAGGTGCTCAGCATTCACAAGGGTGTGACTCTGCTCTGTGTGTTGATAAAATCTCCTTCAAACTGATCTGTGAAAACTGCTGTATGACAAGCAGGTGCAGGACTGAGCTGAAAGCTGATTTATAGAATAAAAATACAACCTGTGGGTTACAGTTCTTGTTCTCTAGTGTAATTCACTTATTACAAATAACTGTGTTGGGATAGTACATTGCYTCCTGGAATGGTTTGGGTTGGAAGGACC
This sequence comes from Sporophila hypoxantha, assembly GCA_002167245.1. Classification (NCBI taxonomy): domain Eukaryota; kingdom Metazoa; phylum Chordata; class Aves; order Passeriformes; family Thraupidae; genus Sporophila; species Sporophila hypoxantha. The sequence continues at coordinate 314,865 of NDFG01000082.1, forward strand.
CTTAATGCCCATCCAGTGCCCCCCCTGCCATGGCAGGGACACCTTCCACCATCCCAGGCTGCTCCAAGCCCTGCCCAGCCTGGCCTTGGGCACTGCCAGGGATCCAGYGGCAGCCRCAGCTGCTCTGGGCACCCTGTGCCAGGGCCTGCCCACCCTGCCAGGGAACAATTCCTGCCCAATACCCCATCCATCCCTGCCCTGTGGCAGTATAAAACCAAGGCCTTTGCTCAGTCAGTTGCTGCATCATCTCCCTTTCCAGGGGTGTTTTTTCCCAGTCCCTGAGTTTTCTACACTTCCTTGAGCTTGCTCCTAATGCCAGTGTGCCTTTGACCAAGGCGTGTCTGGGTTGTACCTCAGTGCTCTGGCAAATGCCTCTCCTAGTCCTGAGTGTGTTTGAAGGGTTTTTTCAGATGGTGCCCTCTTGGAGCAGATCCTGGTGCTGAAGGTGGGCTTGTGCTGCTGGCAGATTGCTCTTGGAGCCTTTGGAATTTGTCAGAATAGAGTGGCAGAGGAACAAAGGCTGCTTGGCAGATAGGCTTAAGATTCCTGCTGCCGTATTGGCACTGCTCTTTGGTTTGGGATTTTTCCCTCTAAATGACAYGGTTCTTATATGAAATTCAAGTTAAAGCAAGTCTAGAGGTTTTTGTTATTTTTAGGGATGCCCTTTTTTCTCAGTTGCATTTGGAGTGCTGCTTTCCAGCACCTTAATGATGGTAGAAGTGCTTAGAGCTGGGAGGGGATAATACAGCTACATTAAAGGAAAATAATTTGTGTGCTTTTAGGTTTGATGTACTGTTTCCTAATCATATTAATTACTTGGAATTCTTAAGAGAAACTCAAAAGATTTGCTCTGAATTCCTCTAATTACCTAATTGACTTTATTTACATATATTGTAGTGCATAAATTATATGCAAGTGCATCCGGTTCCTGAGAGGGAGAATATCTGTGTGGGTCTCATGTTTCTCCTGGCAGCTGCTGTGTGCTGCTACTTCATGGCCTAAGAAATGATCCTGGAATCCTTCAAATTGGATATCCTGGAATGGATAACYGGAAGGATTCAGGAGCATGAACCCACACCAGATAGCGGGACAGGGGGAACTGAGGCAGGGACATGCAGATTAATTTCTGAAAAGCAATTAACTTTTCTAATTGCTGTTTCTGCACTAAGCAGCTCTGACCTTAACAGCAAACTGGTTCACCTTCCTCCTCGTGTTTCCTTGTGTGTGGAATAAATAGCAGCGCTCACCTGCCCTTCAGGTTTGCTCACCTGGAGCGTGCCTGTTACCCAACTGTGAGCATTGAGGAGTGCAGGGGAGTGTTTCAAGGAAAAAATAATCACCTGCTTGTGTGTGGCAGTGTTTTGATTCAGAAATATGGGCATCAAAGTAAAGTGTACCTTTCTGTGCTGTTCCACCTTTTGGGTCTTGGCCTTTCCTTGCCAGGCACTTGGAACTGGCAGTTTGCATTGTTGTGGGCCTGCCCAGAAATGTAATTGTATCTGGGTGCACAGGAGGGGAAGGAGCTCACTGAGACTCGGGCCTGCAGTGTTTTATGTTTCCGTTCCATGGGAGGAGCCAAGAACGGATTTCATGTTCTTAACTAAGCCTGTGGCCACCATCTTATTCTGTGTGGGTTTTTCCACAAAGGTCAGTGTTTTAACTGTGCCCTGGGTCGTCAGAGGCCCAGCTCTCCTCTTGCAGCTCCTTTTTGCCTCAAATAAAGTTGTGCTGAATTCCAAGCTCACATTTATTTGTTCTCTTTCAGTGTGCAAGGAGCCCCCCTACAAGGTGGAGGAGTCTGGCTARGCTGGCTTCATTATGCCCATTGAAGTGCACTTCAAAAACAAGGTAGAATCTGATTTCTGGTCTTCTAATTGTTTTGAGCTGTGCCAGAGCCTGAAACTGCCTGACAGAAAGACTCTAAATTATGTGACTGTTTTATGTGTGTGTTTTTTATTAGTCTAATAAATAGAATTTAACTGGGAGTTGGAAGCTCCTGCCAGACTTCAAAAGAAAGCTTTTGGCAGAAATGGAATTGGATAGAAAGGTGATACCAGGACAGTGGATGGTCCTGGAGATTCTGAGCAGAGATTGTGCCACTTGTAGCTTCTTTACCATGGAGGATATGAAAGCAATTTAAAATATTTTATGTACATATGGAAATAAATAAACATAAGACACTGATGCTATAAATATTTGTAAACACCGTGTTGATTCTCAATATATTAAAAAATCTGCTTTTGAATTTGCAAGCTTATTAAATTTAACTGGATAGGTATGAAATCTGCAGAGGCCCAAGACAAACATTTGCATGTGTAGCACAAGTATTTAGAGCTGTCTTAAAGATATCCTTGTTCTTACTCAGTGCTCTTCCAGAAAGAAAACACTAAATATTTTAAGTCTTAAGATGCATTGCCAGCAAGTATATGAAAGTTAAAATTTGGATTTATTGCTTGCTTTAAGTCTACCACAGAGGTCACATGCTGTAGGTTATGAAAACAGGGAATTGGGCACTTGTGTTCATATTACCTCAGTTTCAGTTAAATTGTTTTGTTAAACATGAATAATGGATGTTTCTGGGTTTGATTACTGCTTAAATCATAAAATAAAAACTAATGTTTTGCTTATGATCCCTAAGAGGGAACTGAGGTAAACTAAACCAAAAATGTTGAGCCACATCCCTGTAATCTGTGCTCTCCCACCCCCTCAGTTCTCTGAGCCCCAGCCCTTACCCCAGGTGTGTTGACAGCAGCCTCATTCTATTTAGCTTCCCATCCTCCTTTCCCTGTCCCTCCCACAAACATCTGTCTGCTCTTCCCTTCTGTCCCCACTCCAGCCCAGGATGCTCTCCTGGCAGTGTCACTCTGTGAATAATCAGCATTTTGGGCTGGCTTCTTGGCCTACCACATTGCTCTGACCCCACTTTATGGGTTGGAGGAATAAGCCAGATAATTGGACTGGGCCACAGAAGACAGAGTGCCCTCCTAAACCTGGGAGTGTTTTGCCCACAAGTTGTTTTTTGGGTGGGGAGGGTAAGCCAGAAGGCTAGGAAGAAGAATGGCAGGCAGGGGTTGGGGGCTGAATGTTGTTGATAAAAGCAGCTTTTTTGGCAAACACTGCAAACTGCTACTTGAGTGCAACAAAAACACCTCAAAAGCTTGCAAGTAGTTCTACTTCTGGTGGCTTTTCTGAGGTTTTAGATGGAAAGCAGAAAATTCTCCATCTGCACTAAATGTTGGCTTAAGTCAGGTTGAAGATCCTTTACACTCCTGACCAAAAAATGTGAACTTCTCCRGGCTGATTCCTTGAAAGTGGATCCTCTAATGCCTGGGAGGGGTGAACTGTGTTTTAGTTCTACCCTTTCCTTTTATTTTCCCTTCCTTTCTTCACCCAGCCATTCCCCACTCTTCCCTTTTCCCTGCAGCTCTCCAATGGTTTCTTTCACAAATCCTCAGAGCTCCCTCATTTCTGTGTCTTTTCAGAGGTGRTCACATTTTACTGTGACTGCCATCTGCATTCCTGTGTTTTCTTTTTCCCTCTGTCCCTCATATTCCTGTGTTCCTCATGGAGTATGGAGCTGGCAGCTTTTCTGACTAGAACTTGCTTTCACACCCACTGGGGTCATCACTCCTCATTGTTTCTCCACACACGTGACTGCAGAGTTGTTCCCCAGCACTGAGCAGAGAGGTGGCTTTTATAAATAAGGGAAATAGGTGGGCTCTGTTCTCCCTGGAAACAATGGAAGGAGCTGTTAATTTAGGAGAAGGCTCTTTGTTTCTGACATTTTGGTCTTCAGAAACATGACAAATAAATAGGAGAACAGGTTGAGTTGCAGACTTGTTTTCAAATCTACAGATCTTCAAAACACTCACTTTTGCCCTGTTTTTTTAGCTGCATGTTTTCTGGAGAAGTTCTTTTCCATTTTTAAGCTGATTAACAAATTGCTAATTAAGGAGTTTCAGGCAGCACCTCTCATTATTTAATTGGGCCAAGGGGTGATTTGGGGAAAAGGTGGAAAAAGGTTCCATCTTCCAGCACATCCTTGGAACAAAGATGTATTTTCAAATTCAGCCATGAACTAACTTKGGATTGCAGGGAGCTCAGGAGCTGCTGCTGAGGGGGTGAGCAGGGACAGGAGCCCAGCAAGGGCTGGAGCTGGGCCAGGCCTTGGCATGGAGCTCAGGGCAAGGTTCTMCCCCCCGAGGCTGCTGGGCACTGCCCAGGCTCCCCAGGGAATGGTGCCAAGGCTGCCAGAGCRCCAGGAGCTCRCAGGGGTGCTCAGGGTGGGGTTGTTGGGGTGGCTGTGCAGGGARAGGGGCTGSYCTGATCATCCCTGAGGGTCCTTCCCACCCAGGATATTCAGRTGGGCTCCTCTGTCCACCTCTGCCCAGCGATGATGCCATCTGGGAATTTTAAGAGCTCTGATTATTTTCTGTAAGTGGAGTTGAAGGAAATGTAAGAGGTAAATATTTCTACAAAGACAGGAATGCAAAGACTGGGATATAGTAAAAATTAAAAAAGATAGGGAAAGGAGAGGAGGAGGAATGGCAAAGGTTTTGGATACAGCCTGTGTTCTCCTGAGTTAAAGAAGGTGTTAAAACACCAAATAAAGTCCTCATTACTTCAAGACCTTGTTCTCACTTTGATCTCTGTAACCTGTTGACACTGGTGGGGATCAGCTGGTGTGAGTGCAGCAGATATTGTGAATTGATTACAGCATTTGGGACTCGCCCTTGAGTAATTCTCTTCAAGTAGATATGGATTGTTCTGGGATTGGGGTGAAAAGGCTCTTTGGAGGTGACTGGGCAGGGGAGCTGGGTGGGTTTTGAGGCCATATGTTCCTCACAATCTGACACATTTTTGTTGATGTGTGTCTTCAGCTGAACCCAGACTTGCAGAGGCTTTGGGGTTTGTTTATTGATGCATGTTTAGCTTTGTGAAGGTGAGAAGAGAAAGGATTTAAAGAGGGAGTGAGCCAGTCTGTGGAGATTGATCTTTGCCATGGTTGGCTGAAATGGGGTTTTTTCCACAATTTAAGCTCCTTTCTTAGCCATTTCCTTTCCCTGTTCTGATTTGTTACTYGGATGACAAATGCTGGCTGTCAGAGCCCGTGTGCTCTTTGCTTTGGCTAAAGAAATACCAACCTGTGCTCTGGGAAGGAACAGCTTTACTAAGAYCTGTTTTAATTAACTTCATCAGGGATTTTTTAACCAGCTTGGCATAAAYTTGCCCATTGACTCTTTGTGTTGGAGGACTCCCTTTTTGTTACCATTGTGTGTGTTTGAAGCAGCAGACTCGGTGCTCTTGGTGCCTTTTTGTCGGGTGGGGAAGTGTCAGCAGAGTGTGAAAAAGGTGTAAGAGCCTGTTCTTACCCTCTGTGAACATTGCTGGCCTGTGTTTGTCCTTCTGCTGCAATCCAGCTCCTCCATGAGCAGTGCTTTCTCAGCTCTGGTATTTGAATTGCAGAATATAAATTGTGAATACTGCAGCGAGCCTGGGCAGCTGGGGGCTCTGAGCAGCCACAGCACTCGTGGTCTCCTTTAACACTGGCACAGCCTTTGCTGCTGTAACTGATCCTGAAAAACAAATGGCAGGGGCTCAGCAGGTTGATTGATAAAGCTTTTGGAAGTCGAGTTGGCTAATGACAGCAGATCATTTGGACTGGAAATGTTAGTGTGCTATTTTTGTTTTGAAATCCTTTGTGTTCCTGTAATGAGGGCTGCTGTGAGTGGCTTCTGGTGCTCGAATCGATACAAACCCGGTACAACAAATGCGTTGCTGTTTTTCTCCTGCTCTTCCCCTTCCCTCTCCCCCTCAATTTCAACAGTCTGGAGGCTTTTTTTTCATTGTTGTCTCCAAATAAATCTCTTCTAGTGGTACACGTTGTAATCTGGAGGCTGTAATACAGGTCTGGCTTTGGTATTCATTCCCTGTGACATTTTTGCATCCTAATCAAATTAGATCAATCCTCCCCACAAAGCTAAAGGTCTAGTAGATTTTCATGTTATTCTGATATAAGGCAGATGATATTAATGCAACATGGATAAGATGTTGTATTAAAGTCTCTTTAAAGATGCTACCTCCTAATTTTAGTGCTAGAGATAAAAGCCTTCCAGGATTTACATAATGGATACATGGAACTTGGGCTTTTCRTATTAGTGAGAAGGAGATAAGCAAAGAAAGCAGAGAAATTCGTTTGATTTTTCCAGTGAGGTTCAAAAGAAAAATAAGCATATTTTACCCCTTCTGCAACCTTTGTAGAGGTGATGTAGAAAACAAATAGAGAAATATTGAAAAAGGAGAGAATTATTTGTGTATCAGAGTAGGAACTCAGTGGAGACGTTGTAGGTGGGCTGCACATATGGCAGGGGAGGTGAAACAGGATCAGCTACAACTGGTGTCAGGATTGTGCCATCAGGAGGAGATTGGCCTGGGAAATACTCCTGGGGAAGGCTGGGGCAAGTGTTGGCCAGGGAACTACTCCTAAGGAAGGTTAAGAGCCTGTGTTTGCATGAGACATTTGAMTTTKCTGAAATTGCCATTTTGGGCAGGATGTGCACAGGTTTGAGGAGAGGAGGAGTAGCTTTAGCCTGTTGGAGTTTACTCAGTGTTGGTGAAAGTTGGGGAAGGAGAAGTGAAATTTGTCCTTTTGTCTGCCCTTTGAGGGAAATGTTGTAGGTCTGTCACCATCTTCCTTCCCKAACCTGCAGCAATTCCTTTTGTCCTGCTGCTGTTGTCCAGGGAATCTTTGCTTTTATACTTTTCTGTCAGAAATTAGGATGGATTACCAATCTACCCATTCTTTTATCTGAGCAGGGTCAAACCCCAGCCATTCAGTGTGGCACATCCARAGGCACCTCCAGATGGTGAAAATACATTTATAATTTATATTTATAGTTTATATTTTTAATTTATATTTATAATTTGTATTTATGTTTGTGTTTATATTTGCAGTGTGTGGCAAGGCTGTGTTTGCTAAGACCCGGCTTCATATCTTGTATTTGTAAGAGTTAGTAGATTATTAAGTGCTTGTCTTGGAGTAGTGAGCAGATAAAGAGATGTATTTACACTAATCTATATTATTTATACTCAAATAATGATTGTATTCATTATATACATATATATATAATAAAATYRATATTAGGAAAATCTGATTTTCAAGCAAAGTAATAAACGTCTGATGGAGGAAAGTCCTAAATGCTTAACCCTGGAGAATTTCCCAAAAGATAAGATTGATTCATGGATTCCTGAGTGGAACATTAGGCTGATTATTTCAAAATCTGAATATTGGGCTATTCCTTTCCAATGCCCTGTCTGGAAGCTGCTCCAGGACCAGTCAGACAGGTTGGACCAGCCTGGGAAGGGGTTTCATTTCTCCAGACGTTCCGGATAAATGCCTCTGTCAGGCTGGATCTATGGCAAAAGGGAAGTGGTGTTAGATGTTATAGTTATTGAATAACCATGAGCCTGCTTCCTTGGTGTGCTAGATTTTTGTAGATAATTTTGTTTTATGGCTTTCTAAAAGTGATTTATGAGCTTTATGCGCACGCTACCGGTGAAATTCTTTTGATTTGTGTTAAGTGGCAAAGGGCACACCCTGCCTTAAAAACAAGACAAGGAAATTTTAACAAAAGACTTTAAAAAATTCCTTCTCTTACAAAAAGTGCCAAAAGAACTTTAACCCATTACTTCAGAACTCAYAGGAAAAATAAAGCAGCTTCAGAGCTCATAACAGCTCAGTGGCAGGCGGTGCAGACAGGAAGCAGTAAAAATAAAACCTAATGTACCCAGCTCAGGAGATTGGAGGTGGAATAGGGGGATTCACTGGATGAAGGGAAGTTTACAGCAGCTGCAAATAAAAGCCCTGGCTTTGTGCTGCTCACTTGGAGTTTACTTCTCTGGCATCCTGGGATTTAAGGGGCAGATGCAAAGTGAGGTTCTGAGGTGCCTTGCTGAGACATCCCTGCACCAGCTTAACCATTTCATGGCCAAATAAGCCACTGAATTTGAATCTGAACAATTCACATCTACCAGTTAGAAATGGACTCGATCCACCTTTTTAAAAGCTTTTCTTGGATGTAGGGCCCTTTAGAAAAGCTTATGGTCTTGGGAGCAGCAAAGTCTCTTCCCTTGTCAGTTTTTCTGTTTGTTTGACATCTGAAAATCAGAAGGTGAAATTCTCTAAGAGCAAAGCTTGGCTTGTTTGTGTAGTTGCTGCTGAAGCAGGAGCACATGAAGGGTGTGTGGGATTGTTTGAACAAAGTTTGTAGGGTGAGAAAGAACCTACTGTGAGTTGCAGCAGGATGTGTGGATCCCAACATGTTATTGAGAAAGGCTTTGAAGTGTGGCACTGTGGACTCAGCCTTTTTATTTAAAGTTAGAGGATGGGTAGGTCTGGGTCAATTGAGAGAGATTTTCCTTGGGTTTCTCCCCCCCTTCTTCCCCTTGATGGTTGTTTGGGGGGAAGAACCTTTTAGGGAGGACCGGATGGATTAAGCTTTGGAGTGGCCTGAGCTGTAATCATTAGCTGGGCAGTGAGGGCAGTAAAGGAAAGAATGTTTATTTGCAGCTTTTTGCTTTGAGAGTTTTGTGGTGGTTCTTTTAGGAGTGCTGTAATCTCAGCTATTCACTGGGGGGGTGGGGGGCTCCTTATGGCCTGGGGGATACAAAGGAGATTTTAATGATCAGGGCACTCTGCTGGGGCTCATTCCCAGGGCAGTTGTGATCTCTGAGCTGGAGGATATCACATTAAAAAACTGCCTTAATTCTACAAAAATTCAACAGACACATGATAAATATTTTGGTGCTCGTGAAAAAAGCAGCAAAACAATGGGATACCCAAGGTGAGAGGGAAAAAGATCTGCTGCCTCTCTCCTGCTTGGAGAGCAAATGGGCAAATGACAAAGCAGAGCTGGTAATGGGATGGCAAAACATCTCCTGACCAAAGCCTGCGACTGCTGATAGAGCCAAGATTATTTACCCTGTTGTAAACCAGGGAAAGCATTTTAGAAACCATTATTAGGCCACATTTGGATTTCTATTCATCCTTCATTTCAGTTTATTAGGCTTTGAGGGACCCTGTGCAGCTGCTGTTTGAACTGCAGCAAGCGCACACGCAGAGCTCACTAATGATTCAGTTAATGAGAACAGGCATGGAAAACAGGCAAATGACAGGGCAGTGTATTTTGCAGGGATTTTTCTTTTTCCTCCCATGTATCTGTTTTAGTAAACTCCTTTCAGGAGCGTGTGGATTCCTCAGGACTTTCCCAAAAGAGAGTCTGAATACCTGGTGTTGGCAGCACGTTAATCTGAGACTCTCAGCTGTGTCTATTGATGCCTGCCCCTGTTTGAGGGTGAGGATCCAAAATCTCGACTCCTAGATGAGCTCAGGGTACTGATTTTGATGTAAACCAGGTGTAGCTACCACCCTTTGCATTGTTAGAGGTGTAGTTTGTCCAAGGAATGGCCTCTGCAGCAAACAGCAGGAACTGGGGTGGTCTGAAGCTGTTTGAACCTATTTTCAGCAAACCTAATGGCTGGAGCTGGGAGCCTGCAGTGCCTGTTCCCATCCAACAATGCCACTGCACCAGGAAATGGAGCTGCTGGAAGGGAATTCTGGAAAAGACTGCTGTGCAGCTGCTCGGTGCTGCACAGGGAATGAGGCACGTGGGATGCATTGATGGAAATGTGCAGGGCACTGCCGGCCTCYCTGGGCTTCCCAGCAGAGCCTCTCCTGCACATTGAATTTCCAGCTTGGAAAACAAACTGCAAGAAACACCAGGCAGTGCCCTGTCCATATTTGTAATACACAAGAAGAGTATTTGCAATTTTAGGGATGGGGGGGGAAAAAGGGATTTCTTCCATTCTGTGCTGCAAACGCAGCAGGTGGAACAGAGGCAGTGAGGCGCAGATGATCCCCCCAGCACTCATACAAACTCTGGATTGCTTGGGTGAAAGTGCCCTTGGAAAGTTCAAAAGCCTGGGATATCTTCCCATTCAGCCCATGCAATATGCATATTGAAAAGGATTTTACAAACCAAGCCATCCTTTTCCCATTGCCTTTAATCTTTTCTCGGTGCCTGCAGAGATCCTGGGAGTTCAGAAGTTGTTCCTTCTCTCAAAAAGGATTATGCTTTTCTTAATATTGATACTTTGAGTTGCTTCCCAAAGGAGATAGGATCTGAATTTTGGTGAAAACAGTAGTGCATAAAGCTTGTGAATCTGCTTTTCTGGGGAGACTGGAACAGCTTTAAGCAGACAATTTTCAGTCAAAATCTGTGTCCATGCATTGCTTTTGCAGTGAGAAGCCTCATGCCTGACTTCCTGATGAACAATGTTAACCTCAAGCACAAATAGTTTAATTTCCAGCTCTCTGATCTCATGGTGAAAAACTCCATGAATGCAACACTTGGTGGTTTATTTGGGATTTTCAGGAGTGACTGTTCGCATCGCCAGGCTTAGTGTGCTTGCCAAGCTTCTTCCAGTTTCCCAAAGCCTTTCTTGTTTTTAGGAGGAGCCCAAAAAGGTTTGTTTCACATATGACCTGTTCCTAAATCTGGAGGGGAACCCACCTGTGAACCACCTTCGTTGTGAGAAACTGACTTTCAACAACCCCACCAAGGAATTCAGGCGCAAACTCATCAGGGCTGGAGGGGTAAGTGCCCAATTTGGGATCCTGAAAGGAGTGGGCTTGTTTTGCTCTGAGGTTTCTTTAAGGCCAGCAGGCTTCAGGCAGTTTTCTACATTCATTTAAAAGGTGACCCAGCCAGTTTTGACTCGTGGTTATAGGGCTGCAGCACTTGCAGCAGAACAAATCCTTTGTTGGTGTGTGATTGATTGGTGATACTTCTTTTGTCAATTTAAATGTGAGCATTGATATCAAAGCAGAAAACCCCTCTGGAAAGTGGGATCTGCTGTGGATGTTGCCTGGTGCCAGGAGCTGGGTCAATACAGAAAAGCTCAAGGAAAGAGAGAGGCTTTCAAACCACTCCTTATTATTATTTTTTTAACTTAATAGTTAGTGCTTCCTGGTCAATAAATGACCTCTAAACCTGGCACCAGCTACTTGTGGCTTAGATAATAAAAAAAATTAATGAAAAATTGGACAATATAGAGTGAAAACAGGTTGGGGTGGYGAGGGAAGTAGATATTCTCTGAAAGGCCCAGTAGAGTATGGGTTGCTGCAGGAGCAGAACCTTTCCATCTGGGAAGGTAATGAGTAGTGACAGACTAAAGGATGATCCTCAAATAACTGCAGGATCTGGGCAAAGCAGTCCAAACCACAAAGGGCAGGAAGTTTTTAATGAGCCAGGGGATGTCAAGGCCAGGTTGGACAGGGCTTGGAGCAGCCTGGGGTAGTGGGAGGTGTCCCTGCCCATGGCAGGGGTGGAATAAGATGAGCTTTAAGGCCCTTTCCAATCCAGATCACTCCATGATTCCTGTTCCACTGTGTGCCAGGGCTTTCCTGTATTGGGCAGAGAGAGGAAGGTGCTCATTTCAGCCCTAGGATGYCTGGAACATCATCTGCTCTCTAGGATTTTCACAGTATGGTATTTTAGTCCTTGTGTACTGAGGTGTTTCAGCTGTTAATCACTTTTGATGCCCTTTCTCTGGTGGCAATTTTCCACAGAATTATCCTGACYATGTAGGGAAGGTAAGAAAGGAATTGTTCCATGGAGCTCAGTGCTTGGTGTTAAGATTTTGTGAAGGGAGAGACCCAAGCRCTGMTTTTTTTCCTTTTTCCRCTGAAACAGTGAATTCAGCTTTTCCTAAACCAAGGAAATCTTGCTCATTCCTTCCAGATTTATCTCCCTAGCCTTTTTCAGGGGAAGAGCATTTGCAGCAGAACACACAGTTCTTGTCCAGAGCTTTATTGCCTGCCTGTGCTCAGAATATTGGCATTCCCTTTGGGAAAGACACTCGATATTGCATTGCTGCCTTTCAGTTTTGTGGGTTTAATATTCTGTATTTGAGGAGTTGCCTTGAAACTGAGCATTCCATAGACAATATCTTTTTATGGCCTTTAAGCAGGCGAGGAAAAAAACATGGAAAAGATGAATAATAGTGTGTTAATTGAGCAAGTGGCTTAACATAATCATGTGTTAATAGTTAATAGTCCGTGAGACTTTGTGCAGACATAATTTCCCTCCTCTTTATTCCCAGGTAATGGTGATGCCAGAAGGAGCAGAGACTGTTTCAAGGCCAAGTCCTGATTATCCAATGCTGCCCACGATACCTCTCTCTGCCTTCTCTGATCCCAAGAAGACCAAACCCTCCCATGGGTCAAAGGTCAGTGCAGCACATGTTTGGGTCAGCCTGAGGTGAGGGAGTCTTTCAGGCCAGGCTGCTGAGAGCTTGTTCAGCAGCTGTTCCTGGCTGCTGCTAATTCTGAACCTCCTTGTACTCTGCAGTTCAGTAGTTAATGGTCTGGAACTTCCCAAGCCTCTAGGAGGCTTTTTTATGATCTGATAGACTTCTCTCCAGGGAAGTTTTGAAAAGAAAATTAAARGTGCCAGACTGGGAATTTTTGGTGAATCGTGTCGTCCTTAAAGGRGGATGAAATCCTCTCTGATTGTTCTGGTTGTGTCCCTGATGCTGAGGATGGGTTCTGGGGCTCTCTCACTGCCTGCCGTGCCCTGCACCCCTTGGCAGGAAGGCTGAGTGGAAAGTCAGCCCTTCCTCTGTCCTCAGGGCAGTGCTGGAGAGAGCATCAAACACCCTTCACTTGGTCCAGTGGGTGCTTTCCACACTGGATGTTTGTGTCCAGCAGTAGCCAGGGCCCGAGACTTCCAAAGAACCTCAAGTTTTTTGGTTTTTTCCCTTATGTACTGAAGCTYTTTTTGTATAATCCTACATGGGGGAAACAATCCCCAAGCAATGTGTTTTGGAGCAGATTACATGRACTGTATCAGCCTGAACAGTCACAGGTATTAACAACAATTCATTTCCCAGTGTAATTCAATTCTGATAGCCATGTTCTTCAGGGCTCTAAACACTCTGGCACTTCAGTTATGCCTTCTGATGTTATGAAACAGAGTGAAGATGACTTACCTGTTAGTGGCTGATTTAATTTTGGTCAGGAATTAAGCACTGGAAAACACAGCAGAGAAATAAAGGGCTCTGAGATGAGCTCTGGTGAAAATTGCCAGTTGCTAAAGAGACAACATTCTCCTGCTTCCCTTRCTCCAGGGTGCCCTGAGAGCTGCATCTGTGTTTGCATTCAGGTTAAACCTGAATTAAACATCTGTAGATGTTTCTAGACCTTTGACAGAGCCTGGAAAGGAGCAGAACATGTTTCATCCTTTCCTYAATGTTGAAGTGCTCACTGCCAGTGTGTGTGCGGCAGCTTGAGGGAAATGTGGATGTTTACCTGGGCGTGTGGGGGTGGATTTCTGCACAGAACAAACATTGCCATGTGATTTATGAGGATGTGTTTTATCATTCTGTGCAGAGCTGCAGTTTCATACCCAGCTTGCATGTTTCTGTTGCTGAATTTTAGGATGCAAACAAGGAAAGTAGCAAAGCATCCAAGCCACATAAAGTAACCAAGGAGCACAGGGAGAGGCCCAGGAAAGACTCTGAGAGCAAAAACTCCTCCAAAGACCTTGAGAGAGAACAGAACAAGCCTTTGAAGGACTCCTCCAGAAAACCAACTGAGAACAAACTGCCTAAGGAGGAGAAGGCACCTCCAAAAGCTGCTTTCAAGGAACCAAAACTGGCCGTGAAGGAGACCAAACTGGAGAACACCTCTCCAAAGGGGGGGCCACAGCCGGAGTTAAAGTCTTCCAGCAAGAGGCCCTCCAACGTGGAGTCACCAAAGCCTAGTGCCAAAAAACAAAAAAAGAGTAGCTCCAAAGGGGTYAAGAATATCCTGGGGACATCTCCCAGAACCTCGTCTTCCTCATATCCYGAGAAGAAACAAACCAAGGAGAAGATGAATGCCAAAGTGGAAAAGGTAAAATCTGAGAGCGAGGCCAAGGAGATCAAAAAGCCTGTGGAAATGGAGGAGTCAAACTCAGAGGATGAAACTTCTTTCAAGTCAGAGGTGAGTAGGGATTTATTCTTTACTAGAGTGTGGAAGGATGATGTTAAATCCCTGCCTGGAAAAGATGTTAAAAATAATCTCTCAAAGAAGATAGAGCAGCAGATTGGTAAATGCTTAGGCTAGGTTGCCTCTTAAATAAAATTCTTCTTTGAAACTCCAGTCAATATTAAATGTTCCTCCTGTGTGGTTTAGCTCCTGTTTCAGATACAAACTTATTGAAATTATCTGCAGGCAGTTACCTAAAAGTCAGAGTTTAAGGTTATGGTCCCTCATTCATCCCTTGCAGTGACATCTACAGAGATGTGTATAAGAGACAGAAGTCAGAGTTTAAGGTTATGGTCCCTCATTCATCCCTTGCAGTGACATCTACAGTGCTACAAGAGATACAGAGACGCTTCCTGCCTGCTGATGATGGCAGTGTTTTAGAATGTGWTCTTATTTCAGAAAAAAAGGAAATCATCTCAGTTTTGGTAATGAAAAAAAGCCGATATTAAAATGTAAATAAAGCCCCTCTTCCTGCCYTGGCCTGTAAGAAATGTGCCATTGGCTGAAGCTCAAAATACAACCACATGCCACTAAATCTAAATAAGTTGTGTTGTGAAACATAAAACAAATTATGTTCTTGTACTACTATTTTTAAAAGTTGTCTAAATATTTTTTTCCGTTTTACAACTGAGAACATTCCTCATCCTCTGTTTTCTAAAAAGTGTTTTCCAAAAGAAGGCAAAAAAATGCAAGAAGGAACAGACAAATCCAAACTCTTGCTACTTTTCACTTGTATATTTGTTATAAAGGAGCCATATATCTCYTAATAGGGTTCACAGGATAATGTCATGGGAATTCTGGAACTGGTTCCTCCTGACCACTTCAAGAAAGGTTTATTTTATTAAGATTAATTTTCTAGGGACAGTTTGTATTATGATTTAATCAGCCCTGTGATACAACAAGTATTGATGTGTTTGTCAGGAAGGGTTTTTCCTGTAGGACTGCCAGTAGAAGAGTTTATTGGGCAGTGTTAATTCCACTCTGCAGAGAAYTCCCATCCCTGGAAGTGTCCAAGGCCAGGCTGGACAGGGCTTGGAGACCTTGGGATAGTGGAAGGTGTCCCTGCCATGGCAGGGGGTGGCACAAGATGAGTTTTAAGGTCCCTTCCCACCCAAACCATTCTGGGATTTTATGACTTTACTTCCCAGATGGACAAATTTCCACATTAGGCATTAAGAAGAGGCAGTTCCTCTCTCCTTTTAGCCTTTTACCAAAGTGCAGCAGTGCTTATCAAGCCCCACATTTCAATTCCAGACCTCCAGCCCTCCCTTCAAACCTGTGACTGTGCAGATCCCRGAGTGTCCTTCCTTGTGCCCGAGGTGTCCCCATCCCCTCTGATCCCAGCAGTGTGAGCTGCTGGTGCTGCCAGGCTGTCCCTGGAACCACAGCCTGTGACAGTGGGGCTGAGCATCTGCCCCACTGTGCCCTGGCCCAGTGTGTCCTGCTTCATTGTCCAGCCCCGGTGTGTCCCTGCCCCGGTGTGTCCCTGCCCCTTTGTCCTGCCCCGGTGTGTCCCTGCCCCTTTGTCCTGCCCCGGTGTGTCCCTGCCCCGGTGTGTCCCTGCCCCGGTGTGTCCTGCCCCGGTATGTCCCTGCCCCGGTGTGTCCCTGCCCCTTTGTCCTGCCCAATGTCCTGCCCCGGTGTGTCCCCTGCCCCGGTGTGTCCAGCCCCGGTGTGTCCCCTGCCCCGGTGTGTCCTGCCCCGGTGTGTCCCAGCCCTGGTGTGTCCCAGCCCTGGTGTGTCCCAGCCCTGGTGTGTCCCAGCCCTGGTGTGTCCCCTGCCCCGGTGTGTCCCAGCCCCGGTGTGTCCTGCCCCGGCGTGTCCCTGCCCCTTTGTCCTGCCCCGGTGTGTCCCTGCCCCGGTGTGTCCCAGCCCCGGTGTGTCCTGTCCCGGTGTGTCCCCTGCCCCAGTGTGCCCTGTCCTGGTGTGTCCCTGCCCCGGTGTGTCCTGCCCCGGTGTGTCCCTGCCCCGGTGTGTCCTGCCCCGGTGTGTCCCTGCCCCGGTGTGTCCTGCCCCGGTGTGTCCCTGCCCCGGTGTGTCCCTGCCCCGGTGTGTCCCTGCCCCGGTGTGTCCCTGCCCCGGTGTGTCCTGCCCCGGTGTGTCCTGCCCCGGTGTGTCCTGTCCCGGTGTGTCCCCTGTCCCGGTGTGTCCCTGCCCCAGTGTGTCCCTGCCCCGGTGTGCCCTGTCCTGGTGTGTCCTGCCCCTTTGTCCTGCCCCAGTGTCCTGCCCAATGCCCTGCCCAGTGTCCTCGCTGGCCCAGCTCCTGCTGGGTGCTGGGGACACTGTGTGTGACAGACAGGGAGTGGTGGCAGAGGTTCCTGTGGAACCTGAGCCCCAGGCACAGCTGCAGAGTGCCCTGGCAGCAGCCCCTGGCTCTGGATCCTCTGCACCCTGGGGGATGTCCCTGTCCCCAGCACTGGGAGCTGCCCCAGGGTTTCTGCTGGCGCTGCTGTGTGGGGCCGGTGGGAGCCACATCACTGAAGAGAGGGAGCAGCTGGGGGTGGAGCAGGGCCTGGAAACTCTTAAATCAGCTCTGCTGCTGCAGCCAGGGGATTGTGCAACAGCTCGGGGCTGCAGCTCCACGGTGGCTCCCAGCTGACATCTTTGCAGGCTGCTGTGGAGAGGAGCAGCTCTGCTCAGAGGGGCACACTGCAGAGTTTCTCCTGCTGTTTCAGCTCCTTGGCCTTTTATTCTTTTGGGTTTTTTAACTTTTTTTTTTTTCCTTCCCCCACCAAGTCCAGTTCCCTGAACTGGCCTCATGCTTGGCTGCCTCAGTGCTGACAAAAGGGG
Organism: Sporophila hypoxantha; assembly: GCA_002167245.1. Lineage (NCBI taxonomy): Eukaryota > Metazoa > Chordata > Aves > Passeriformes > Thraupidae > Sporophila > Sporophila hypoxantha. The sequence continues at coordinate 331,744 of NDFG01000082.1, forward strand.
GAGGCAGGGATGGGAGGCAGTGTTGCTTTTTGCTTTGGTRACATCCCAGTGACAGTCACTGAGTGTGTCCATCTGCATCCTCCTCTCAAAGAGCTGATGGTGCTAATGGCAAAAGGAGAGATGGYTTATCTCCAACAGCTGCTGCTTAGRTCCTGTMAAGTTAATTTTAAGGGATTTTTAAGGAATTTTAAGGGAAGACCTACAGATTATCAGGAATGAAGGATGTAGGATTGGAGCTGTGGATCAGATGCAAGATCTGTGCTCCATTAGCTTGAAAATATTCATAAAATCCCACCATGGTTTGGGTTGSAAGGGACCTTAACTATCATTCAGTGCCACCCCTGCCATGACAGGGACACCTTCCACTYTCCCAGGRTGCWCCAAGCCCTGTCCAYCCTGGCCTTGGACAATTCCAGAGATCCAGGGGCAGCCCCAGCTGCTCTGGGCACCCTGTTCTCTCTGCTCTCCACTTCCACGTTGGAATTTCCCTAAACAGCCAGGGCTGCTGCAGTGTTCCAATAGACCTGATACTGGAACTGTTAAATTATTCTCCTTTGCTCCTGAATCCTTCCCAAGGGTTGTAATACCATTTTTGACYCATTTTCCTCCTTCTTACAGTGAAATAATYAAAYTCTTGCCAYTATTTGGTTGYCAGTGTGGCCAGCAGGACCAGGGCAGGGATTGTGCCTCTTTGTGCCTGTCTCAAGGTTTTTATAGTATTAACCCTTCCTGTYTCAAATTATTTATCAGTGGCTATGTGTGATTCTTCAGCATCAGGAGTAGTAAGTGCATTCCTAYGAACAAAACAGTGAAACTGAAATGCTGATTTCCAGGGAATTACTTTTAAAAAGGCAAGATATTACAGTACTTTGAGAATCTTTAGACTAGAACCTGTCTGAATACCAGAAAAAACAATTTTAGGGGATTTAAGAGCTCTTGGGGGCAGGGGGAGTTGCTGTGGCCTCTTCTGCCCTCTGGTGGTTCCCAAGGCTATTGCAGGTGATTGCTGCCAGTATCGGATTTGTGATTAAAATTTCCCAATCTTACCTAAAATTCCTTCCTGGATGCTGAACCAGTAGTTCATTTACTCTTCACTCGCTCTTACTGCACAGGATACTCCTGTTGTTTCTGCCAAGTGCTGAAACACAAATTTGGGTCACAAGGGTTGAGTTGATCTCTGTTACGTTTTCACACTTAAGTGGAGCCAGTGGATCACTCAAACTGGTATAGAAACAGCTGGGTTTAGCATATAATAATAATAATTTAGAATTAATTTTGAGTCATGTGAGCCAGCTGGGATAGACATCTCCATATGTGTGAGGAAAGGGGTAGAGAACTGGGATTGTTCATTGGAGAAGTGTTGGGGTCACCTCATTGTGGCCTTCCAGTGCCTGAAGGAGCCTGCAGGAAAGAGAAACTGATGATAAAGGATGGAGGGACAGGACCCAGGGAATGGCTCCCACTGCCAGAGGGCAGGGCTGGATGGGATCTTGGGAATCAGGAATTGTTCCCTGGCAGGGTGGGCAGGCCCTGGCACAGGGTGCCCAGAGCAGCTGGGGCTGCCCCTGGATCCCTGGCAGTGCCCAAGGCCAGGCTGGACACTGGGACTTGGACCACTCTGGGATGATGGTTTGGATTAAATCATCTTTAAGGTCCTTTCCAACCCAAACCACTCCTTGACTCTGTGATTCCATGGTCAGTGATCAGTCTGAGGTTCAAGGGAACCTTGGTGGGTACAATAAATACCATTTTGAAGAGGTTTGGGTAGTTGTGGGTTCTGTGCTGCTCATCTGTCACACTTCAAAGTAAGGGCTTTAATTTAAATGTTTTTCAGGTGCTCCATATCATCATTTGGGGGGGTTTGAACCTCGTGGTGTTAAGGGGTTTGATGTTGCTCCCAGGAATGCTGAGCTATATCCTGCCAGATTCCATAAATGTTTTATTCACCCCACATTTTGTTTTTTCTGTAACCCCAAGGACTGTATTCAGTGGTGGGTGATGCTGTAGAGTGCTCAMATGCTCCTGCCTCACAGTGCTTTGTGCTTTGGTTTTCTGGATTAGAAAGATTAAGATTCTTTTTCTTTTGTTTCCCTTTTATGGGGGGTTAAGTCTGTCCAGTCCAGCCCTTCCAACTCCAGCTCCAGCTCCGACTCCAGCTCTGARTCTGATTTCGAGCCATCTCAGAACCACAGTCAAGGTGTGTTGCAAGAACAGTTTGTTAAAACCTTCCTTGTGTAACCTTAAAATGCTCAGGAGAATTAAATGTGCTTTTCCAGCACTATAATAATACAGTTTCTTGCATGCAGCCATGTGTTGGAGTTGTGATGCTTCAGCAAGAAAAGGCAATAATGTTATAACATCATGAACAAGTATTTTTCTTCTCTTGGCAGCTAATTTATGAGTAGGGAATCCCTCTGGATTTGGTTCTTTCCCTTTTGGCTTTGGTTTCTGCCTCAGTTTATAAATGTCTTGCTGCTGCCTGATCTGTAGAATCACCAGAACAGTTCTCCTCCAATCTCATCTATGTTTTATTAAAAATTATAAATGTGCCATTCATCACTTTGCCAGTGTGTAACAGCTCCTTTCTCAGATCCCTCCACTGATAACCCAGGGAGGGAAACTGGCAACACAGTAAATGTTCCAAGTGCAGCAAATACTGTGCTGCTCCTGTCTCCAGTGACATTTAAATCAACCCCACAGGCATGAAAAATGTCCTTTTGTTCTCCTTTGGGAGGGGCGGGAGCTGTAAAGTTTGTCAGCTCTGCTTTAGCTGCCTGCACAGGGTGTCCTTTGCCAGTCCCATGTCACAGAGAGTCAGGACTGGGTGTGGCTGGGCCGGGTGTGGCTGGGCTGGGTGTGGCTGGGCCGGGTGTGGCTGGGCCGGGTGTGGCTGGGCCGGGTGTGGCTGGGCCGGGTGTGGCTGGGGCTGTGCCAGCTCTGCCCTGGTGCTGAATTCCCCTCCTTGTGCCCAGGCCCCCTGCGCTCCATGGTGGAGGATCTGCAGTCCGAGGAGTCGGATGATGACGACAGCTCCTCGGGAGAGGAGGCAGCAGTCAAAACAAACCCCGTCAGCCGGGATTCCAGGTGGTAACAAATCCACAGCAGGGCTCTTTGGCTGGCTCTTTGCCCTCTGCATTTGGCATTTTAGGGTGTTCTCCATTTGGAGAGAGGAATCAAAGGGCTCTGTGTGGGAGGGGAGGAAYGGCAGACGTGTGGGGTCACTCAGCACAGAGGTGGTGTGTGATGGTGTTCACAGGGGGTTTAGGATGAGGGAAGAGATGAGGATCTGACTCCATGTTTCAGAAGGCTGATTTATTATTTTATGATATATATTACATTAAAACTATACTAAAAGAATAGAAGAAAGGATTTCATCAGAAGGCTAGCTAAGAATAGAATAGGAAGGAATGATAACAAAAGCTTCTGTCTCAGAGAGTCTGAGCCAGCTGACTGTGATTGGCCATTAATTACAAACAAGCACATGAGAACAATCACAGATCCACCTGTTGCATTCCACAGCAGCAGATAACCATTGTTTACATTTTGTTCCTGAGGCCTCTCAGCTTCTCAGGAGGAAAAATCCTAAGGAGAGGATTTTCCATAAAAGATGTCTGCGACAGTGGTGACAGCAGGGTTGGCTGCAGAGCACAAAGAGGGGAAGGCACTGSGAGGTGCTGAGCTGAGCTGGCAGGTGTCAGTGACTGAGCCCCTTCAAGCAGTCACCTAATTGTGACCCTCAGATCTCTGCAGAGCTGCTGGAGTGTGACACCTTTGATCTGTGGGGCCAGGCAGAGTCTGCTGCTCTGGGGCTGACAGGGCTCAGGAGTCACTCTCTGCCCTCCCTGTGTTGGCTGCTCCACTCTCTGGACTCAGTGACAGCTGTTTCCTGCTCCACACCCTGGKAAGAGTTGAACTTCACCTTCTTCCCTCAGGAAATGCTGTTACTGCCCAAACCTGGAGTCTCAGTGAATATTTGAACCCAAATTCTTGGCCCAGAGAGCAGCTGCACATTGGAAATGCTGGTGGTGGTTACCAAAACAAACAAATATCCATTATTGCACTTGTCATCAACAAGGAAACAGTAATAGAGGGACTTGGAAGGGTGCTTTTGTAGACCTTTAGAGGATAACCAGTTCACCACAGGATACCTGCCATATCTGTAGGGCCAAAGGAGAATGAAAATAAATAGGAAATCTCAGAGGTTACACCAGCAGCAACACAAAATCCATTTTTTGCCTGTAGAAGTATCAGTGAACCTCTCATGCAGGTGCTTTGTAACATTGGGAGGAATTCCTGAGCAGCTGCTGTTTGTGAACTGAGGTGGTGCTGGGTTGTTCTGGGGGAGCTGTGTGTGCCAGAGTTGAACTGGTGCCTGTAATGTGCCACCCAAAGCTCCCTGGGGAAAAATGGGTCACTGGAGACTGCAYGAATCCCTTTCTCCCAACCAGTGCAGTAGTCTGTGCTAAAGAAGAGAATTTCACTCAGCTCTGTGTGGCTCAGCTGGCAGCTGGTGCTGAGTTTGCTGCTGCTGCTCATTCTGTGCTGGTGGTTTTTCAGACTGAGCCTCAGTGACAGTGACAGTGACAACAGCGCCGACTCGTGCCCGCCCAGCCGGGAGCCGCCTCCTGGGCAGAAGCTGCCCCCAGCAAACAACAAGGTATGAAACCCCTGCTTCCCACCTCCCCTGCTCCCTGCCCTGGAAATTCTTCCTTGCACCACATTTTCCCTGTTCCTGTCCTCTGCTGACAGGTGATTCCTCCCTTTCCAGCTCTCTGCTGTGACACCCCCATGTTTCCTGAGCTCATTTTGGTCCTGTTGTTGGTTTCTTTTCCCCTCAGGCATCTGGGAGGAAAAGCCCAGAGTCTTGTAACAAGCCAGAGAAAATCCTGAAGAAGGGAACATATGACAAGGTGTGTCCTGTGGAGAGGGATCTTCRATGAGGGCCTGGAGGGACAGYGCACAGGGAATGGCTCCCACTGCCAGAGGGCAGGGCTYGATGGGATCTTGGGAATCAGGAATTGTTCCCTGGCAGGGTGCCCAGAGCAGCTGGGGCTGCCCCTGGATCCCTGGCAGTGCCCAAGGCCAGGCTGGGCAGGGCCTGGAGCAGCCTGGGACACTGGGAGGTGTCCCTGCCATGGCAGTGAGTGGCACTGGATGGGTTTAAGGTCCCTCCAATCCAAACCATGCCAGGATTCTCTGATTAAGGAGCTGAGCTTCACAGGATGGTTGGGCCTCGCTGTGCACAAAACCACCTGAATCAGCCCAGCCTGTTCATTGTTCTGTCTCAGCAGGGTAAAATCTTGAGTTTAACAAAAACCAGATGTTGAAAGGACCGGTTTTGGAAAGTGACACTGCAGAAATTGTGTACATTAAATAGCTGGAGCCCCAGGTGGTGTTCATAGGCAAAATGCTGAAATTGTTGTGTTTGTTTGCCCTTTGTCTGAACCAATGGCCTGGTCACTGCTGCAGTGCTGGGGCACTTCATTAAAAGGCYGTTTCATCTGGCTTTGATCTTCTAAATTAAAGATTATTTGATGGTCTGCTTTGCAGGTTTAGTTGGAACCTTTGTTTGTTCAATGAAATTCCCTCCTTCCTTGCCTCCAGGGAGGGCAGAGCAGTGTCCATTCTGTGATTCACTGATTCTGTAAATCAGTTTTGCTGATACAGACCTGTTGCCTAAAAAAACCTAAAATTAAAAAAAAAACCAAACCACTCTAAGAACAATCAACATGTTGAGCCTGGGAGCAATCCTTCATTTCCTGTTGTGGTTAAGGTAAAACCACCTGGGAATACAGTGCACTCCAAGAATTTTTCCTTACATAGATGCAGATCATTGCTCAGTGGATTGCTGGGGTTTTGGTCACTGATGCTCGTGATGTTTTCAGGTAATTTGGAGTTAATTAGGAGAACCCACTGATGAGGAGCTCACACTGAGGGTCACCAAGGTGAACTTCACCTCACTGAGGTCCTTAAAGGTTCTYCCCAGTTCTTGGAGCTGGTTACAGGTGTGGGTGTCATTAAATAAAAAAAAAAATAAAAGGCCTTCAGAGCACTTGTATTTAAGGGATGACCTCAGTGCCCCAGTACTTGAGAAGGAGGAGGAGGCAGTAAAAAAGTAGGGAAAACTTGGGAATGTCTGAAAGGGCCTCAAGTTCTTCTGATCCTCACTGGGGAGGTCCCTTTGGCAGCTCCACGTGTCCCTGTTTGTGTTTCAGGCCTACACGGATGAGCTGGTGGAGCTCCACAGGCGGCTCATGGCACTACGGGAGCGCAACGTGCTSCAGCAGGTACACACCCTGGCCCTGCTGGCCCTGGGATCTGGGGGTCCAGGGGCTCAGCCAGGCCCTTCCACAGAGGTTCTGCTTTGCTTTGAAAGCAAAAATACCGAGTAAAAAATAAAATCAGCTGTGCATGCAATGGTTTTGTTGGAAATGGTACAGGAGTGTGGTGTGGGCATCTTCCCTCTGCCATGCTGGTAGCAATCCCAAAGGTGGGATCTCCTGGTCTGACTGACAGCTTGGTCTGACTGACAGCTTGGTTTAACTGACAACTTCCTCCTGGGGGGAGATGGAGGGGCAGAGACAGGAGCCCAGCAAGGGCTGGAGCTGGGCCAGGCCTTGGCATGGAGCTCAGGGCAAGGTTCTGCCCCCCGAGGCTGCTGGGCACTGCCCAGGCTCCCCAGGGAATGGTGCCAAGGCTGCCAGAGCTCCAGGAGCTCCCAGGGGTGCTCAGGGTGGGGTTGTTGGGGTGGCTGTGCAGGGACAGGGGCTGGGCTGATCATCCCTGTGGGATCCAGCTCAGGATATTCTGTTATTTTATGATTAAAAGGAAGCATGCCCACATCACTGTCCGGGCTGAGCTAGTCAGGCAGGCAGGAGGAGCTGGTTTGCTTTCTTGGGAAGAGGATTCCCTTCCTGTTATGAGCCCCTCCAAAGGGTGGGAAAGCCTGGATGGGCTCTGTACCCTCTGTGCTGTACTTACATCCATCCCCCTTCTCCAGATCGTSAATCTCATTGAGGAAACCGGGCATTTCAACGTCACCAACACAACCTTTGACTTTGACCTCTTCTCCCTGGATGAGACYACCGTCCGCAAGCTGCAGAGCTACCTGGAGGCCGTGGCCACATGACGCTGGGCCTGGCAAGCTGGCTCTGCTCTTCACCCAGAGATCCCCTCCACTGGTACCAGGAAACCACCCCATGGAACTAGGCCTTCTTATCCTCCTGCCTCACCCGAAGAAGCACTGCCTTAGAGAACAGCCATGCTCTAGGAATGCTCAGCCAGCTGCACTTTTCTTGTAGGCTTCAAACCAGCGCCCGCCTCGCTGAGCCTGTCCCCTCCCTGGCTTRGTGGGCCAGGCCCCCAGCAGAGCAGGCGTGCTGCACTTAGGCTGCACAGCGTGACCTTTTCGGTTTCCCTTCGAGCAACTGTGTTTCAAGAGCACATTTRCCAGGCCTCTCTGAGCTCTGAAGAAGCGTGGATGCTGTTCCCTTCCCCTGGAGCTCGGGACCAGCCTGTGCAGAGCTCCAGAGCCGGAGCCCTCCCGCTCTGCCCCGCGCCGTGTGGGTGACATCGGCTTTGACAGAGCTGGCCGGGACACTGAGGACAACAGGAGGCTCCCCGGGCTCCTGCTGGTCTGCTGCAGAGGAGAGGGGCTGCATTCCAGCTCCATCCCAGCTGGGATCACCCACTGGTTTGGTGACCTGGCTCCTGGTGGGGACAGGACCCTCTGTGCTCAGTGAGGAGGCCTCTGGAACCTGCTGTCTCCTGCTGGGCTTTGGAGATGTCTTGTTTGTTGATCTGAGCTCCTAAACAAAGTCCCACTCCTTTCAGTCTGCTTTAACTGTAATAGGACTCCAAAACTGTAAGCTGTATATTTTATATATATATATTATATATATGTATGTACTGTATGTATAAGAAGGGCCTAGTTGGGTCTTATGATCTTAAGGGTGTGTTTTTCTGTTGTTTTTTTATGGCTCTGGCAGGGGAAGGCGCTTAATAAGATTTGACTCGTTTGTTCAATGCCTCTTGTGGACAATTTGTAGTGTAAGGAAGCTGGACAGCAACCTCCAGGCATCCCGTGCTCCAGAAGGGGCTCACCCATCGTCTTTCCATTTGTCAGTGTTTGATAACTTTGCCAAAACATGTGATTGGTTTTGTTCTGTGTTCTCAAAGAGGAATCTCCTTACAGTGGCCCCTATAGTAGTGGCTGTACTTTGGGAAAACCAAAACAAGGGAGAACTTAAATCTTTGGACATGCCTGGGAGATGCTGATGTAAAACACAAAGTGGAGTTGGGTTTGTTCCCTCCTCCCTCTCCCGCCCCGCTGCCTGTGCAGGAAGAGGCAGGAACAGAAACACTAAAGCAGCCCCTTCCTGGATTTCTAGTTAAACTAGTATTGACCTCCAAGTGTTGTCCAGGTGGGCATGGGCAAATCCCAGCCCTCCCTCCAAGCTGTGTTACACTCCTGGTCCCTAAATTCAGTATTTGCCCYGGAATTGCTCATTTTTCCAAGGGCTGTGGGAAGCTTTTGCCAAATGTCCGTGGGGCACAGGCGGCGTGGGAGCCCCTCTGCTCAGGGAGGGCTGCAGCCCTCCYGGTTTGCTGTCCCTTGTTCTGGGTTTCCCCCTTTCTTTATCATGGAAATGTTGCAACTAATCAACTGAAGTGGCAATATGATGATAAGCTTGTTTGAGTTGGGTCATGTTGACCCGATTCCCATTAATTTTGTCCTTGTACCACCTTTCATGTGTTGTGTGTGTGTGTGTATATATATATATATATGTGTGTGTGTATATATATATATATATATGGAAGTTCAAGCTCATGCTGGGTGCAAACCCTGTCACGCCAGTGATCTCAGCTCTTTTCTTTCTTGCTGGACGATGCCAGGGCTGGATAGAAAGGCCAGAGAAGGTGGAGGGCAGGGAGCAGAGGGGGAGGTGGCAGCAGGACACCCACACTGGTCACAGCCTCGTGTCTCTGTGGGGCTGTGCCAGGGGGAGGCAGCTCTGTGCCCACACTGGCACCCTGGGGTGGGGCTGGTGGCACTGTCCCATCCCCAGAGCAGCAGGGGTGGCTGGGCTGAGCCCCAGCTCCCTCAAAGCCTTTGCTGCTCACTCCTCCCACAGCTCCAGTCCCAGCACTTCCAGACTGTCCCAGCTCCAGAGCTGCCCCTCAGGGGACTGGAGGTGCCACCCCCATCCTGCCCCTGGCAGCACCCTGTGGTCACAGCTCCCAGCCCACCTGCAGGAGGCTGTTCCTGAGCCTGCCATGGCATCATCCTGTCCTGGAAGTGACTTTGTTGGTAAGTCTGCTGAGCATTGATAGGGATTTTGTTTGGTTTTTATAAGAAGTATTTTACACATGGATTTTTTTAGACTGTTTATAATCCCCCCTGAAAACCCGAGGTAGGATTGTTCCCCAGCAATAGTTCCTCTCCATTGTGTGCACATGCTGATTTGTTACTAAAAGGTTTTTGCAAGTACTTAGTTGTTCTACAGAGTTGATGTTTTTTGGGGTATGTGGTAGCGTCGGGGAGCACAGGAGGGGTGACTGCAAACCAAGAATGGTCKCATTTGGGCCTCTCCTGGTGTCCCCTTGCAGTTCCCTGTGTAGATTCCCTCTAGGCTGGCTGAACGCTGTTCTGAACATGCCGTGTACAGGTTTTTGTGGATAAAGTGTTTGTTCTTGTGTCACTCTTGAGAGCATGGATGGATTATTGTACTCTAGGAAGGAGGGGGCAGTGCTGCTGTGGGCATTGCTTCAGGTCCTCGAGGATGTGTAGTAGCTTGCGTTGTTAAAAAAAGGAAGAAAAAAAAAAAGAATCCCAAATTGACTTGTAGCCATAATGGTTTTTCCAAGGAAAATGGGCAGGACTCTGTTCCTTTTCCCTCTGTTCCTTTTCCCTGTCCTTKGTGGTGCTGCTGCTGGCACAGCCAGGTGCTGGCAGCCCGAGGGCTTCCCGAGTTGGAATCGTGTTGGAGGTGGGATCAGGATTCYGCTCCTCCATCCTCCAGGAGGGTCAGGAGCCTCTCCCTGGCTCTGCCACGTGTTAAGCCTTGAGGCTTTGATTACTGACATTACCATTAGAAAAGTTTAACGGAGAGAGGAGAGGAGAGGAAGGCTGGCTGGCAGCAAAGCCCGTTTTGGGCGTTTGTGCCACGGAGGGAGCGAGGCTGGCTGAGGTCAGGCTGGATCCATGGAAGTGCAATGACTCTGCCACCTGTGGGATCGTGGGGTGCGGTGGAAGCATCAGAACGAGCCAAGCATTGATGCAACAATCCAGAAACAGTTCTTTTGTCAGATCTTGGACCGTGTTTGATGGTGAGAGAGGTTGAAATGTCCCTCCAGGGGCCTCTCCACGAGCAGAGCCCAGAGCGCTCCAGTTCCAGTTTTCCATTGGGGATGTGCTGGAGCCAGCTCTGCTCCCAGGAGGCTCCTCCCTGCTGGCCCAGGGGCTCTGGTGATGCTGAGACTCCCCTGGTGCACCTGGGACAGGTGAATCAGTGCTCAAAGGACCCAAATGGGTGTTGCTTTCCTGGGGCGCGGAATAGCCATCAAAAACTGACAAGATGAGTTTGCACTCCTAAAGAAAAATGTAAGTACTTCAACTTCTAGAGAATTTTTAATTGTATTTCTGCCTAGAGCCGAGGTATTAAATACCTCAGCACCTGAGGATTTTAAAAGTTGTGTTGGGAGAAAAGTTCTTCACTCAGCTGGAAAAAATGCAGCTGAGCCAAGACTAACTGCAAGATTAAAAAGAAAAAACACAAAAAAACTCATGTTTGTAATACGTTACAGGATTGTTTGTCCTGAATTTTAAACTTTTTGTTAAATTTGTGGAACTATGGAGGAATTTTCTAGAAAAAGTGAAATAAAGTAAGATGGAAAAGTAAAACTTGGAAGTGTTTTTCAGTTGTGTTGTTTCTCCAGGGACTGCACTGTGGATTTCCCAWAACCTCCCCTCAAGGCACAGGTAACACCATCGGGCCTGGGACAGGAAAAGCCAAGGAAAAGGGAATTGTTTCAAACATGGAGTGGCTTCAATGTCCCTTAACCCATCAGAGCTCTGTCTGTTCAGGTGAGGGGTCCCTGCCCTTGGAGCAGGGCTTAGCCTGGGGCAGCTCCCGTGGGATTTGAGGGGTCCCCACTGCTCCCTTGTGACAAGGACAGAGCCCTGGCACAGGCACAGGGTGGCACCGTCCCTGTCCTTGGCTGCCCAGGGAGCAGCTCCAGCCCCGGGCACAGCTCAGCTCTCCCTGCCTGAGGCAAACCCACCCCTGCTCCATCCCAGGAACGAGAGAGAGTTCAGAGACACAAACAGAGGAGTTTATTTCACTTGGACACAGCAATTGCAGCCAGCTCAGCACACACTGGCACAGGGGGAGCTGCAGTTCCAGTAGTGCATTCCCACCCTTCCACTGACCCAAAGCAGAGACAGTTCTGGGTTTAACCCCCCCTGAGCCCACCCTGCTGTGACACCAGCACTGCCCCCAGCTCCTCCCAGTGCTCCTCCCTTCCAGGGAAATGGAACTGGGAGTCAGAGCTGGGCTGCTCTGCCTGCTCAGTGAGGGTTCCTGGTGTGCAGGGAGCCYTTCCCAGCAACCCTTCACCTGCTGGGACTGCACAGCCTGGAATGAGCACCAGGAGCTGCTGGCTGCAGCTGGGGCAGGCTGTGTCCTCCATGGAGCACCTCCAGAGCCCTGGGCTGGTTATCACAGCCCCCAGGAGCAGCAGCCTGGGCTCCCAGCACCATCTCCTCTCCCCAYGCACAGCTACAGAGCCTCAGCCCACCCAGCCTCCACTCTGGAGCTCCCCACTTCAGACACTACAACATTCCTGAATTGTAAAACACAGCTTTCACACATTGTACACAGCCTTATAAATAATCCCTGGAGTAAATCACTTCTTAGAATACCAGCCATGGATACAACTTCAACAATACAATTTATGGCTTCATTATAACTCAAAAAGGTAAAACAAACTCAAAATATTGCACAGACAAGCCCAGTTCATGTGAGGTTCCACCTCCACTGCTGTGTGTAGTCACACACAGCATTTGTCATCTCAGACAGGAATAGTTTGTGGGGAAGGAGATTTAAAATCATAAGGATGCCATCAGCATGCAGGGAAACGTGCAGCAGGGAGTGAGGACACTGCTGGAAAATGAAATCTGCCTCTCTCCCTTAGCAGGATAAGGGCAGCTCCTGATTTGCAGCTCCTGTTTTACATTCATCTCAGGAAAAGAAAACTTTGGTTAGAACGAAACATGTCACATGGATTTAAGGTAAACATCATATTGTCCTTATAAAAATGGAAATAAAAAATACAAAGTTGAGATATTTGGGATATCTCAGCAAGGGACATAAGACACAGGAGAACATGGGCAGGACCACGCTCACCACACTGCAGGACACGGACAGCAAAGCGAGGCCGAGGGGCTGCCTGAAGGCTGAGCTTCTTTATTTCAACAGGATCCAGGGAATCCCTCCTGGGCAGCTGGGAGTGTCCTGGGGGTGGTTTCGGGGCGGGCTCTATGGCCGGCTCGAGGGCTCCCCCGAGGGGGTTTCGGTGTCCTTGTAAAACTGAGCGATTTGGTCCCGGTACTTCTGAGCCACCACCGGCCTCTTCAGCTTCATGGTGGGGCCTGTGGGGAACCAGGACAGGGTTAATGGGGAGGGCAGCACTGGGAGCACCCAGCAGGGCTGGAAGGGGAGGAACAGTGACCTAAGAGAAGTTCTAAACTTCTCCTTGGGTTTAATGGGATGTCCCTCCCTTCCTCTGTGAGCCAAAGCAGCACAGCAGCACCCAGCGGGAATGGGCCCAGATTCCCCAGGGAATTCCCCCAGGGAATGGTGCCAAGGCTGCCAGAGCTCCAGGAGCTCCCAGGGGTGCTCAGGGTGGGCTTGCTGGGGTGGCTGTGCAGGGACAGGGCTGCACTGATCATCCTTGAGGGTCCCTCCCAGCTCAGGATGCTCCATAACCCTGTGAGAGGCATCACAGCACACGGTCAGTGCTGCTGCACTCAGTGCTGCTGGGCAGGAGTGGGAATTCAGCCCAGGTCATCCCACCCCAAAGTGCCACATGGAAAAGGCACAGGGAGGAAAGGCCAGGGGCAGCTCTGTGCTTTGGGGGTTGTGGTTGTGTTGATGTTCAGTACCAGGGAAGGGGCACAGGGCAAACCCCAGACACTCCCCCACCACTCACCAAGCTCTCCACCAAAGAGGGAGAAGTCCTTCTCCAGCAGGACCCACTTCTGGACTTTCTGGGCATTGGACACAGCTCCCTCATTGACAGAAGAGATCCCTTTCTGGATGGCAGTGTAGATGGCATTGTCTTTGCTGCTGATGATTTCTGAGACCTTGGTGGCCTTGCTGCCCAGCCTCTGACAGAATTCCAGAGCTTCTGGAGTGAGGTCATCTCCAGGCTCACCCGTRTCTGCATCCACAACGCACTGCAGGCCAACCACAACAGCAAACTGAGCAGTGCTGAGCACCTGAGCCCCCTGCACCAAGGAGCCTCCAGCTCTGGGACAGCTCCTGGGGTCCCTTCCCTGCCCCAGCAGCCCCTCAGCTCTCATCCAACCCCTGGCTGCCAATGGAAACTTGGCACAAACACAGATAAACCCCTCAGGTCRCTGCCTGCTCAGGAACCCATCTGCCAAATTCCTCCTGTGCTGTCCACAGTTAATCTCTGCTTTCCAGACCTTTTCTGGAGCACAATTTATCTCCCCACAATGCAGCAGCAGTGTCACACACAGAACTCAGCCATGACAAGAGCAGCAGGGCCACCTCCAGGGCCTGGCTCAGATCTCCTCCCCAGGCCAAAGCTGCTGGCCCTGGTCCCACTAAGGAGCAATMCCCACTCTGGCAGTCAGCACAGGCCACCACAGATGTGTCCTGGTGGAGTTTAAAGCCAGAGTCWGACAAAGAAATCCCTGWCAGGGTTTTACCTCCTACACTGCTCTGGGAGAGACTGAAACAGCTGAGGAGAGCAGAAGGGTTTCCTTTTCCAGCCTCACTTTTGGGTCTTTTCCTTCTGTTCCTTCCTGCCCTCTGTGGCACAGCAAAAGCTGCCCTGAACAGCAGCAGGGCCTGATGGTCTGAGCAAGTGACAACTCTGTGCTTTCAGCTGCTCTTGGCAGCTCAGCTGCAGCCAATTCTGCTCCACAAGACACTAAAAATGTGTAACAACTCTTCCTCCCTGGAATTACTCAGATTCAGCAGCACAGGTGGTGGATCCCCAGCCTGTTTGCCATTACCTTTAGTGTCAGGAGCATAGAAAGGAATTTGGCTTTGTCTCCAACCAGCATGGCATTGCTGATGATGGGAACAGCATTCTTGACAGCATCCTCGATTGGAACAGGAGGAATGTTCTCACCTCCTGCTGTGATGATGAGCTCTGGAAAACAATCAAATCCTGATTAATGCRTGGAGCTTCTCCCCTTCCCACAATCTGCAACAACTCAACTGCTCCTTTGGATCAAACAGCGAGGCTGTGTCAGCACACCAGGACTGGGAAAGTCACAGGGTGACCATCCCCAAAAATGTTCAAAAATGTGGGGATGTGGAACATTTTAGAGGGCTTTTCCAGCCCCACTGCTGATCCCTGCCTGCAGCAGAGAGGAGCAGGAGCTGCTCACACTCAGCCCAGCCAAAGCTGCCCTGGAGCTCCAGGGGTGTTTGCAGCCTGGCAATGCAGGTCAGCCCCTTGGCACAGACCCCTGAGCCTCTAAGGTTCCTAAGTTGGCACCCAAATMATCAGAAATTGAAGTGAAAGGAGGTTCCTGTGTGCTGCAGAGCAGAGGGGAGCCCCCTGCTCAATCTCCTGCTCCTCAGAGCTGCCCTCACATGAGCACCTCTCTCTCTGGAGGGCTGAAGGTTTGAGTGACCTTGGCTTTGTCTGGGGTTGCTCAAACTCTGTCCCAAGAGCCACATTGCTCCAAGGCACTTGCACAACAGTGTTAAGCTGCTGTTTTCCTTGGAGGTCACCCTGCAAAGCTCCTGAAACTTTGAGCTGCTGATAAAACAAGCCCACAAAACACCAATTGCACTGGTGCTGAAARCAGAGAATTGAAATCAGAAGATTGTCCCTCACTCTGCAAACACACCCTGGCTCCAGAGGCTGCCCCTCTCCTCCCACCCTGCAGCCACATTCTAGCAGAAACTCCAGGAGAAGGATTTGAATATTCTTCTGTGCAAGTCACAGCCACACAACCAGCAGAGCATCCCCTGGACCAGAGGAGGTTTAGATTTTTRTCTATATCCAGGTTAAGCTGGYTATTGGGAAAAATTTCTTCASAGCATTGGAACAAGCTGTCCAGGGCAGTGGTGGAGTCACCATCCCTGGAGGGATTTAAAAGATGGGGCAGTTGGGGACAGGGGTTAGTGGTGGCCTTGGCAGTGCTGAGGGAACAGCTGGGCTCCATGAGGTCTTTCCCAACATCTCACTGATTCCACAGTGCTGCACAACAGCAAGACAAAGTCAGGGGATGTGTTACCCTTAATTCTGCCTGTGATGAAGAGGAATCCATCCTTGTCGTGCTTGCCCAGGTCCCCTGAGTGCAGCCAGCCATCCTTATCAATGGCTTCTCTGGTTTTGCCCTCCATGTTCAGGTAGCCCATGAAGACATGCCTGCCTGAGAAGCAGATCTCCCCAATGCCATCCTTGTCTGGTTTATGGATCAGGGTGTAGCACCCTGACAGCTCCTTCCCACAGCTGAAACACAGCACAGAGCAAGGATTAATTTATTTTAAACCACATTCTAGCAGAAGTTACAGCAGCACCTCTCAAGCTGAAGGGTTTGAACAAAGCCCAGCAGCTTTTTAGCACAAGAGCTCCAGCAAAGAGCTTTAAAGGCATCTGCTCATGTAAGGACAGCTGCAGCAAGAATTGTTATTGCAGAGATCAGTGCTCACACACCTGCTGGTTTGCACTCATTGCTCTCAACACCTGAGCTTGGAATGAGCAGATTTATGTCCTTGGCAGCAAACTTMCACTGTGCAGACTGAACAAAGGGAAGTGTCTGCTCAAAGACACCCTGCACCCYTCAGTCATTTGCCATTGAAGTGAAGGGTAGGTTTGAGTTACCAATTTTTCCTTCATCCCACCAGCCCCTCACTTCTCCCCCAGCTCCCACAGAACCCAGCCAAGGTAAATTCACACATCACCTGTGATGTGGCTCCCCAGGGGCAGCAGGGCTGTGGGGATGAGCTGCAGCAGGAGAGATGGACGTGCCAGAGGCAGAACCCCCTGCCCTGCTCCCAGGAGAGCGCTCACCTGCCGAGCTTGAAGGCGTGAGGTAGGGAGATGGTGTGGGGCCCAGAGCTCTCACTCATCCCATAGAGCTCCATCACAGGAATGTTCAGGCTCAGAAAGAACTCCAGGGTCTCTCTGGTGATGGGAGCAGCCCCTGTGTAGCACTTGGTGCAGCGGTCCAGCCCGATGGCCTTGCGCACCTTCCTGTACACCAGCTGCCTGGCCAGGCGGAAATTCACCGGCTCGTCCGAGCGCCTGCACCAGCAAAGTGACACACTTACAACTCCTCCCCTTCCTCCTTTCATCTCCATCCTTCTTCAGTTCATAAAATATATAGAACTCCTCCCCTTCCTCCTTTTATCTTCATCCTACTTCATTCAATAAAATAATGGATTATTTCCCCCCCCAGCCCTTGCTGCTCCCCCTCAAGTCCAAGTGCCACTGGTCTAATGTCATGGACATATTTTATGAAAAATCCTTTCATTAGGATCTTTTCTCCTGAGAAGCTGGGAAGCTTCAGCTTCTCCATGTTTTGGTGCTTTGGAATGTCATTTGGAGAATTGTTTACCCAGCATGTGAAATTTTATTTACTTGATGGCCAATGACAGCCACCTGTGTCAAGGCTGTGAGCAGTGAAAAGATTTTATTATCATTCCTTTCTATTCCTTGCTAGCCTTCTGATGAAAACCTTTTCTTCTATTATTTTAGTATAGTTTTAATATATCATTTTCTTTTAATATAATATAAATCATCAAATAATAAATCAGCCTTCTGAAACATGGAGTCAAGATTCTCATCTCTTCCCTCATCCTGGGACCCCTGTGAACACCACTACAGTCTGTCACATTTGATAGAATCCTGGATGGAGTAAAATCCCTGATCTGACAGGAAGATTCTCCTAAAACTSATCAGCATCCCTGAGATGTAGCTCATAATTACCCATCCATCTTCTTGAGGTTGGTCTGCAGCCCCACTCCCTTGGCCCACGCTGCCACTTTCCGTCGGAGCGCTGAGGCTTTCATGCCCACAGATTTCATTTTCTCTTCCATTTTTTCCCAGACACGAGGAACTCCCAAAAAAGCAGTTGGCCTCACTTCTCGCAGGGTGTCCACCAAGCTGCCCTGAGAGAAGCAGGATTTAATGCASTTTTTAGAAGTGATTCACTGCAGACTTCAGATCAGTACTGGTCACTAGCAAAAACTTGGGAGTCTGCCATGAGTTTTGAGGAATTGTTTGTTTTTTGCAGCACCACCAAGAGAAGGGAACCCCTGAGGCATTCCAGTGGGAATTGTGAAGGGAGCAAGGGTCAATGCTTTCAGTGCCATCACTGACACAAGAATCCTTTACTCAGGACTCAGATTTAGCTGGGGCCATGGTGCAATGTGGGCAGAGCAAACACAAGGCTGTTGCTCAACCAGTTCTTGATGTGGCACCAGGTATAGGGTAAGAACTCAGCAGATCCCAGCTGTGAKGTGCTGGGTCAGCTTCTCCCAGTTTGTGACTGAGTCAAAAGGTAAAGGTCAGGCTCCAGTCAAACCAACAGGGGCAGCTGGTCAGTGGGCAAAGTAAACCCAGTTAGGAAAGCTGACAGAGCCACAAGATAACACAGCCTTGTTTCAAGCACCTGTGGGAATCCACAAAATCAGAGGGTTTTGGGAAAGCTGRAAAAGGCAGGCCTCAGAGACAGTAGAACTGTGATTAGAYCTAAGCAGCAGCCATGAGATTGGTCAGCAGAAAAATTATTTAAAAAGTAGAAAGGCAAGGACAAATAGAACAATGGTCTGTGTATTAACGCTTGTCTAGAATAACTCTCTAAGCTACAGAAAAGTTTATCTAGCAAGATATCAGGAAGCTTGAAGCTTAATAATGGAGCTCTGTGCATTGTGAATTAAGGCTCACAAGCAGGTATTGTATTTGAAATAAGCKAGCATTGTTTTAACCAATGGCACGTGTGCTTACAGTGATTGGATAGAACCACTGTCAATGTGCTTTTGTTTTGTGTGATTGGTCAAAAAACTTATAAAGTGAGTTGTAACATTAAGTTCTTGGTCTGCTGTCTGGGATGTGAGCTAATGGCATCTTCCCATTGTCATAACCATGTAATGAGACTGATGCTGGAAAATAAAACAGCTCAAGGCACGTTCCCAGCAGTCCCATCCCGTTRGTGATTTGTACAGAGKCCCCAGCCGGCAATAGCACCCACCCCAGCTCAAGCAGYTGGAAGAGTGTAAGTTTATTATCTTTTTTTTTTTACCTTCAATGCATCTGGTTGGGCAAAGTAAACTTGCACTCCAAGGGTCATGGCTGCCCAAATGTCACACATTTGTGCAGCAATGTGGCTGAGGGGCAGGTAGCTGACCACCTCCTCCTGCTTCTCCCGGGCATCTCTCAGCATGATGAAGCGCGCGGCCACCGCCGCTGTCCACGTCAGCTGCAACAGGAACCACAGGGGCTTCAGAGAGGGACAGCACAAAACACACCAAGCACAGCTCAGCTACAGCGTCCTGGGATCTCAGCAGCAGCACTTGGKTSSTTCAGCTGGAGCCCAGGAGACTGAGGGGAGGCTCCTCGGGGGCTGCAGCTCCTCCCCAGGGCAGGCACAGGGGCAGGGGCTGAGCTCTGCTCTGGGACAGGGACAGGAGCCCAGCAAAGGCTGGAGCTGGGCCAGGCCTTGGCATGGAGCTCAGGGCAAGGTTCTGCCCCTGAGGCTGCTGGGCACTGCCCAGGCTCCCCAGGGAATGGTGCCAAGGCTGCCAGAGCTCCAGGAGTGCGCAGGGGGGGTTGTTGGGGTGGCTGTGCAGGGACAGGAGCTGCACTGATGAACCCTCTGGGTCACCATCATATTTTCTGAAAAATCTCTTTGCCCAGGATTTTCTCCTGGGAAGCTGAGAAGCCTCAGAGAAAAATGAAAACAATAATTATCTGATTTGCTTCTCCTGTGTTTTGCTACTTTGGAARGTGGTTTGGACATTGTTTACTAACAGGTGATTGTTTCATTTTGAATTGTTTCTGTTAATGGCCAATCAGTGCCAAGCTGTGTCGAGGCTCTGGAAAGAGTCACGAGTTTTACTTTAGTATCTTTTTAGCCTTCTGCCTGTATCCTTTCTGTATTCTTTAGTATAGTTTAGTATAGTATTCTTTAATATAATATAGTATCATAAAATAATAAATTAAATTAATATAATAAGATTAATATTATTAATCAATCATATTATTAACAAAATATCATAAATATCTATATAAATAACATAAATATTTATGAAGAATATATAAATAAAATTATTCAAATAAATAATTTATAAATAGATATGTAAATATATAAATTACATATAATAATTTATAAATGGATATGTAAATATATAAATTATATATAATAATGAAAACGAATAATATTATTAAATCTTAATAATAATTATTTATAATAATATATGAAATTGTTAATTAAATAAAATAACAAATTAAAATTCTTCTAAGAACATGGAGTCAGATGCATCGTTCCCTCCATCTGGGAACTCCACAAATACAACACCTGAGGGTCCCTCCCAGCTGAGGATGTTGTCCCTGYGCACCCCTGGGGTGGCAGTGGGCACTCACGTTGTCGTGGCTGAGCATGACCCCCTTGGGCTGCCCCGTGGTGCCCGAGGTGTAGATGAGGGTGCAGCACTGGTTGGGTTTCTGGCTGGCGATGATCTCGCGGAGCTGCTCGTCCGGCACGTCGCTGCCCAGCTCCATGAACTGCTTCCACTGCAGGGAACAGAACAGCTCAGCCCCTTTGGGAGATACTGCCCACAGGAACAATGGAACTCTTTGTAAGAACCTAAATGAGGGATGTGGGATTCCAGGGGCTCTCCAAAATGCAGTTTATTGTATCCAAGATGTTACAGCAGCCCAGGGTCATGGGTGACAGAGCCTGTGCCTACAGGTGTCAGCTCCAGCTGCAGGCAGGCCTGGAGACCCACATCCCTCATTCAGGCTCTCACTAATGGTGCCCCACGTTGGGTGCCACTGTAAGAACCTAAATGAGAGATGTGGGACTCCAGGCAGCTCTCCAAAATGCAGTTTATTGTATGTAAGACCTTACAGCAGTCCAGGATGGTGGGTGACAGAGCTCTGCCTAAAGCTGTCAGTTCCAGCAGCAGGCAGGCCTGGAGACCCACATCCCTCATTCAGGCTCTTACTAATGGTGCCCCACGTTGGGTGCCACTGTAAGAGCTGAAATGAGAGATGTGGGACTCCAGACAGCTCTCCAAAATGCAGTTTATTGTATCCAAGACATTACAGCAGTCCAGGGTGGTGGGTGACAGAGCCTGTGCCCACAGCTGTGAGCCCCAGCTGCAGGCAGGCCTGGAGACCCTTAGTTTAGGTTACAGTGCATTATATACTTTTCTTTGCTGAGCATCTTAATACAGTAGAACCAATCTATACCTTAACTTTTATTTATAGCCTATCATAACTACTATAATTACCATATTCATGTTACTGTTCTCCAATCACTWAAAGTRAGTACATTACAGTTTAAGCTAGAAGTTGTTTTTCAGTTTTCTTGCAGTGGAAAATTCTGAGACCTTTTTTCTGCTTGCCACATTTGCTGACTTGTTTGCCTGTGCTATCTTTCTGCTTGGTAAAAACATCTCCTTGTTTGAGGTGGGTCTATCCTTTGCTCTAAGTCATAAAAACCCCTTCTAACTAACACGCCCTTTGTCTCCTTGGTTAGCCAGTCAGACTGGCTCAGCAATTCTTTTCTTCTATATCAAAACTTGCTTCCATCTCTATTCCTTCTTCAGATTCTACATCCAAAACTCTTTCTGCTAAGTATACATATCTGTGAGACTCTCTTGTCAAACTTTCATCCTTCCCAACAACRCTTTGCTACACACCAAGAGAAGGAAGCTGTTCTCCCTGTCCAGACCCCTGGAAGAGGCTGTACAACCACACTGTCACCCCACAGTGTTTCCTGGCTGACACAGGGAGAAGCAGAAAGGAGCCAGACCCACCCCCAGCAGCTTTACAGCTCTGTAGCAACTCCCTGGAGTAACAGTAGGGCTCAAGGTGTCTGTCAAAGGTCAGTAAGCTCACAGCTCCCTTACAACATGGATTATCCAGGTTGCACACCAGCAGACACCTCCTGCCCACCAAAGCCAACAGCAGCTCAAGGGATCACAGTCACAGAACCCCAGGCTGGTTTGGCTTGGAAGGGACCTTAAAGACCTTCTCATTCCAAGGGCCTGCCATGGACAGGGATGTCACCCACCAGATGTTCAAGGCCCCAGAGCAGGTGACAGGTACTTGCAGCCATCAGCTGAACACAACCAGCACTCAGAAGCTGTGAAYAAYCCCAGGACTTACCGAGTACAGTTTTGGTCTCTCCTCTTTGATCTCCTCCCCATACTGGACAATGGCCTTCAGATGAGGTAGTCTGTGTTCAATCTGTGTAAAAAGGGAGATTTGTGAGAAGGAGAAAATGCTGCTTGTCCCTTTCAGACCTCTGTAACCCCACTTAGCTCCTCAGATTTGCCACTTCATGTAAAGCCAAGAGAATCCCATCTGTGCTCCTAAAGAATGGGTTTGCCTCACTAGAAACAGTCATAATTTGAGCTGGGACGGTGCCAGACAACCTAGAAGATGCTCAGTTGTTCATTTTGCCTTCTTCAGTTTTAAGCCCAAGGTTTTTAAGAAGTGAAAGCACCACTTAACCTCTTATGAGACAGTGGTGCCAGTGACAGCTCACCTGGCTGGAGCAGGGAGCACACCAAGGAGTTCACCTCTGCTCTCAGACCCAGCACTCCCCTCCCACAGCATTTTACCCTCCCACATCTGTCAACAGGTTGCTGTAACACCCAGCTATTTAAAAAACATAATTACTTCTAAGATTTTCTGCAGCTGTTTATGGTTTTCCACCACTATGATGTTGGCACTGCAGTTCTCTGCTACATAATGACAGGCGTCAGGAGAGTTTGTAGTGTAGATCCCAACAGCAAATCCCCTGGAAAAGAGAAAAAAAAAAAAAAAAAAACAGAAAAGCAAAACAGAGTTAGAGGACAAGCAGAGTTGCTGGCAAACTTCAGAGAAAAAACTTTAAGAACAATATCTCATAAAATGACAACAAAAAGGGGAGAGCTTAATTCCAAGAGGAAAGATTCTGTTCTGGGGCATGGGAAATGTCAAGTGTGGTGCAAGGGAGCAAAATATCTCATGTGGAAGGCAGATATCACAATCCAGCCATGGGATTCTCTGGCATTTCCTTAATCACAGTGTACAGAAGAATGCTTTTGGATTAACCTACTGGTCATCTTACTTTGAGAGAAGCAGCTGGCTAAAAAAAAGAATTTCATTTTTGTCTCATTAATTCATRATGAAATAGTTCAGCTTCTATCTACCTTCATTAAATCCAAATATAAGCAATTGGATTTGGGGTGTTGTTTGTTTGTTTTACTGGGGTTTTAATCAAAATCTGCTTCTCATGTGAARGCTGCAGTCACTCCCTGCCTGCCAAAGCAAATGCATGGCAAGAAACAAGAGTCTTACCCTGCAAGGATAGCTCCAATGTCAGCAATGAACCACTCAGCAGAATTGAATCCCAGGATGCCCACTCCATGGAAACGCTCCAGCCCCAGCTGCAAACAGGAGATGGCATTACAGCAACCTGCCTRCTCCTCTGGCCAAAGCTCAGGGAGCATCTGAGATCTCTGCTGTGAGCACAGCACTGAGGGAAGAGCTCGTGTTCTCACACTGAATCACCCCCCAGGAGCCAGGATGGAACCAGTGYAAGTTTCACAGCACTGTCCCACCATAAGTGGGCAGGAAAACAGGGATTTGCTGAGCTCTGCCCTTGGAAAGACAGGCTGACTAACAGGAATTCACTCACAGGAATATCAACCTGCAGTCCAAGGAGCTACCTTGGGCTGGGAATGAGGAGGTGAGGGGTGAAGTCAGACAGCACCTCCTGGGACATTTGGGACAAGCTGGGAATGGCAAATATCAATAATGGCCAGAGCAACAAGCTCCAGTGGTGTGGGAACCCAGAACATCCCTCTGGCTGTCCAGGACGGCCAAGACCCCTGCCAGGGGGCTCAGAGACCCTGGCACAGAGCCCAAAACACCTGTGGGTTTGATTATGACCCGTGGAGCAAATTACCAACCTTAGATGAAGATCAGCAAGCCACAACAGTTTAAGTGGAATGATAGTGAAGTTATCACGGGGTGAAAAAATAGATTTTTGGGGTTTTTAGAATGGGGGTTAAAGGGGCAAGATGGAGGAAACTGGGTGTGTCCAGCTTTTCTCCTTCTTCTTCTTCTTGGCCTCCATCTTCTGCTGTGATGTTGGCACTTTTGGATTGGTTTAGAGTAGAAGCTCACTGTCTAACATAGGTGACAGGTATTGGGAAGTTATGGTAAATATTGTACACATAGTTTTTAGTATAAAAAGATAACACTGCCCTGGGGGCAGCCAGAGTGTCTCTGTCTTCCTGAGCAGATCTCAGCAGGGCAGGAGAAAAAAATTTATAGATAAGAAACAATAAACAACATTGAGACCAAGAACTGAAGAGTTCTGACTCCTTCAAGTGCCAGGCTGGGAAAAGAGACTTTCTAACACATCCCAGGGTCATTGTGAGCAGCAGAAGTCCCAAGACAGTGGCAGCCACACTTGGCTGTGACATTCCAGCTCTTGGAGTCCCAGTCTTTAACTCCTTCAGCCAGACTCTGCTTTGGTCCCAGAGTGGAAGATCCCAGCACAGGAGTAAAACCAGGCTGGACTTAACTTGAAGAGCTAAGACTTGATCCCAACAGTAAAAACAGGGAGTGATGGTTTCTGTCTCTAAATCTCCTAATCCCAGCAGCACCAGCAAAAYGCTGGGCCATGTGGGACATTTAAGRCTGGTTTGTAAGATCCCTTTTTTTTGTCAGAAAGATGAACCTTTCCAAGCCTCTGGCAGGGCAGTGTCCAGGTTTGCCATACACCTCAAACACCTCACCTGAAATGTTTCCTTACATGCTTTTTTTCTTGGTTAAATGTGGAAGCAACTGTCAAAAAAATGAAATACCANTGCCATACACCTCAAACACCTCACCTGAAATGTTTCCTTACATGCTTTTTTTCTTGGTTAAATGTGGAAGCAACTGTCAAAAAAATGAAATACCAAGGTGTCCAAAGCAGGTTCAGGTATTTCCCTGTCACTGTAAGATTCATCTGCACTCAGGGAATTTGCAGATTTAAGATAGACTTGACTGCAGCCATTCCAGCACTAAAATGAGTGAACATTAAACTTGACTTTGTTTTGTTTTGACACAGTGTTTCCTTTGGTTTGTTTTGACACAGTGGTAGGAAAAGGGAGAACAGTTTTAAATTAAAAGAAGAGAGATTTACATCAGATAATGGGCAGGAATTGTTCCCTGGCAGGGTGGGCAGGCCCTGGCACAGGGTGCCCAGAGCAGCTGGGGCTGCCCCTGGATCCCTGGCAGTGCCCAAGGCCAGGCTGGACAGGGCTTGGAGCAGCCTGGGACAGTGGGAGGTGTCCCTGCCATGGCAGGGCTGGCACTGGATGGGTTTTAAAATCCCTCCAACCCAAACCATGCTGTTTTTAGGATTCTGTGAATYTGCCAAAGAGAACTCAACAAACTCTTACCTTCAGAAAGCTTTTGGCTGCTTTCCAGCACTCATCATAGTACATCTTATACGTCAGCTTCATCCATTTGCCATTTTTTTTGGATGCAAGGGCATAATAGCCACTGTATTTGCTGACACTTTCCTCCAAGAGCTGGTGCACAGTCTTTGGYGCCTCGCTGCCAGGGCCCTGCTCTTCCATCCTCAGCTTGACCTCTCCATCACGACGTGTTGTCCACATACTGGAGCCAGGAGAGGAGGAGGCTGCTTTGAAAGGAAAGTGTTCAGCATCTTAGATTTACAAATTTCCTGCTGCCGTAACAGCTATAGGAATGCAAGTCTCAAGCATATGAAAGCAAATGTTGTTACACCCCCTCCCACACCCCTTTTTTAACCCTTTCTTCATGGCAATTRTGCCATGTGAGCCCCAGTATTTTAGACTAGAAGCCTCTAGAGCACTTTTAAATTTTGTTAAAATTTCCCACTTACATCCCCTCTAACCTGCTCTGCTGCCCTAAGGCTCTTGTACTGGTACAGTGAAAGTTTCCTGCATCTTATACTCTGCTATTTTTAATTTTTTTTCTTTTAAGGAGGACTGAAAGCAGGACACTGGTACCTGGCAGATGAGCACCAGGCACTGGCACTGCCTATTTAATCTTGTGCTTTAAAGTCTTGAGTTCAGACACTRCTGCACAACCCATCCTGCAACCTGAGCTGCTTCTTCCATTGTCATGGTTTGACAAATCCCTCTCTCACTGCAATAATAAGTTCAGGCACCCCACAGTCCCCAAACTCCCATGCACTCACCTTTGGGACCGAGTGAGTTCACCTGATATCCCTCAATCTTGGAATCTTCCCCTGGCTCGCTGTTGTGTGGCTCAGCAGTTCTGCAAGGCAAAAGGAATTATCCCTGGATGAGAACACTGAGGGCTGCCTGCCACAGGCAGGTTTGCTCCATCCCTTAATGTCACTCAGTCCTTGGATGTCAGAGTGATTCCTGATGTTCTGCAGGTGACTTTATTAATTCACTGCCCTGCATGGCCCCAGCAATGGAACAGCTCCCTCTGAGTGTGCAAGCTCTGCCTGGGCTGGTTTTGAACACATGAGTATTGTCCTAATTGCAGCTTTCATTGCAGACAAGCTGCAGAAGAATGCATAAACATCATCCTAAAAACAGCCATCATTTAATTCCTGAAGGCTGCTCCAGGTGCCTGGAATAAAGAGTCTGCAGCTGGGAGGAGGAGGAGGAGAAGGGGGGCAGGAAGGGACACTTGGGTCTGGAACTCATCTCCTGTTTGCAATATGTGAGTCCAAGCACAGGGGAGGCCCTGGGGACACTCTGCAGTCACCCCATGGGGAAACCCACGGAGATTTCCTGTAAAAGAGCAGGAAACTGATTCAACAGGAAATCTTGTTCTTAGGCATTCCCATTAAAACCAGGGCTCCCACCAGATGCTTGGGAAGAAACAGAAACAGGCTCATCCCCTTGTGCTCCAGCCACTCCTCCCAGCTGAGCTGTCCTTTCACTTTCAGCCCTGCAGGAGCTGGTGAAGCACCACTTGCCTGCTTGCAAAACTGTTCTTACTCCATCCCTTTCCAAGCTGGACTGTCACAGCCCTCATGAGGAGGGTAAGGGACAATCCAGGCTCGTGTCCCACTTGAGAGCAGGAGCTGGAAGCCAGACCCAGTGAGATTTGGGAATCCCACCCTCCAAGCAGGCAGCTGCTGCTTTGTTCCCTGCCCTGGGCAATGCCTTGCCAGGACCATTGATGTCTGAGTTTGAGRTAAGGTTTCACTGCAGAGACCCAAAGTTTCCATCCTGCCTGGCCCTACCAGGCCCCTTGCCTCAGCCCATCACTCAGGTGTTGTTCCTCCAGGCCGGTGTTTTCCCTTCTCAACAGCAGCACCTAGCCCAGGCTCTTCCAGAAGGGCCCTGACATCACAATAACCCCAAACACTGCAGGGGCAGCTCTGGGGCACAAAGGAGCCCTGACTCTGCCCATCACAGTCACCCTGCACACAGCTGAGGGCTCCTCTGGGCCCACACAAACCCCTCAGCCCCAGCCAGGCAGGGCTCCCACCAAGTCCCACCTTTCTTTGCTTTCTACCAGGCCAGAGAGAAGACAACCAGCACAGGCACTGTGTGAATTTCAGGGTAAGGGGAYATCTCTTCCCTCTAATCTACATTTWTTCTGAATTTCTAGGGAACACACAACTATGACTGCTTTGGGCATATGAGGAGGTTCAAGGCCCAGGGAAGATGTGACATGGCTGATCACATGTCCTGTTCTAAAGCAGAACTGCTTCTCTGAACTAATCTGCAGGCCAGCAACCAGGGCTGAGTAAATAATTTCTTTATTCTCCCCTAGGGGATTATGAGATGTTCCCATCTCCGTGTTCCCTCCTCATTATTGAGAACATTTTTCAGCACAAATTAATCCTCAGTTGCAATAGTTCTGCACCATTTCTCCACCAGCTTTTATGATCAAAGCATGCAAATGACCCAGTAATATGAGCAGAAAAGCCCCAGCTATTTCCCTCACAGTCKATTGAGTCATCTTTTTCTGCCCCTTATGACATGTAGCTCAATACAACCCCAAAAATTTAGGTAAAGAGGTTTTAATCAGCTAGATCTCATTATGCTGTGGTGAGATACAGACCCTAATCTGCTCTTTAGTCTGTAAATCTAAGCAGCCTCTTACCAGCAGGAGTTTGAGATCAGTGTAGGTACTGCACATGAGCTGTTCCCTGCAGAGGCAGGGCTCTTCCAAAATCATTTTAATTAATCAAAGTAAGCATGGTAGAATACAATTCTATATACACAGGTCACAACAGGGTAAATAAAACCCTAAA
Organism: Sporophila hypoxantha; assembly: GCA_002167245.1. Taxonomy (NCBI): domain Eukaryota; kingdom Metazoa; phylum Chordata; class Aves; order Passeriformes; family Thraupidae; genus Sporophila; species Sporophila hypoxantha. Next base: position 359,462 of record NDFG01000082.1, read on the forward strand.
CAGACAAATAAATCCTAAATAAAATCCTAAATTAGACCAACCTGGGTGAAGAGTTGAGCAGCACATCTTCCCCTGCCACCTCACAGCTGCCTTGAAGAGCTGAATTGCAATAAGCCACGGAGGAGACTGGTTCTGCAAGTGCCATCCTGGCGTCTGACTCACACAGCACTGTCCCTGCGAAACAAAACAGGTTGGAAAAAATTAAAATACAGCCCCGCGTCACAGCAAAGCAGCTCCACTGACGTGAGCCAGGCAACCCCAAAGAGGCTGCATTTGCACCAAAAAACAGGAAATTCAGTGGGCAACAGGAAAAACAGTGGGCATTGCAAAACCCCGCAGCAGAACCAGACACCCACAGCTCCCCGAGAGCACCACGAGCCCAACCATCTCAATTCCACGCTCCCTTTGCCCCAAATGCCGTCCCAAAAGCTCGGCTTGCAGCACCCCCGATCCCTGCAGCCTCACCGCGCATCGCCGGTCCCGCAGCCTCCCCTCACCGACGTGCAATATCCTTTATTTTTAAACTAGCGCCCAGGAGGCAGATCTGGAGCATCTTATGTCATGTGCTGCTGCCTCGCAATTGGAAGCGGCTCCTCACCCCACACCGCCGCCTCTTAAGGAGGCTCTGSCCCACACCCGCCCGCCAACCCCGGCACACCGGGCATTTCGGCTCCCTCTGGGGGGACACCTCACATTCAGCCTGTTCCCATCAAAATCAGCCTTTTGCACCTCTGTTTTTCTTTGTTTCTTTCCTTTTTTTTTTTTCTTTTTTTTTTGGTGCTCCCACGCTGCTTACAGCACTTTGTCTTGGGGGATTGCATCGTTTTCTAAACGCTGATTTTATTTAAGYTCTACACTCATCAAAAGCCTTCGGTGCTTATGAGTCGCCAGGCTGAGCTTTAATTGTTTCAAGGGATTTCAAGCTGATCGGAGACGAATCCCATTATCCTTGATCTCTCTAAGAAGTGGATTTTAGGCTGCTATTTTGTACCTGCATTAGACAGACACGTTTAAATCGTGTGATGCGAGGGGCATGTCCGCCTCCACGAGGAACAGGAAAGTCTTTTTATAAAAAAGTCTTTTATGTCATAAATCCGAGCCAGCACGCTGCAGCCTCCTGCCTTTACCGGGAGGGGGAAGGCTCAGGGACGTCCCCCTTTCCGCTTACTCATCTGCACAYGGACACGTTGCTGCTCACGCCACGCTCCGCTACAGCCTGCGAGTKACCACGCCAGAAATAGTTTAATTCACGAGCAGCGAGAGGGGGATGTGTGCGAAAAGCCCAGCTCTGAAGCGCACGGATAAGCGGCAGGCGCTGCCGCACACCCGCGGTGGGCTGGAGCACCTGAGGGGTTCATTGGCAGGGGGAGAAAATGGTGRTGGAGCTGCAGCCCCGTGCTSGGAYCAGCCTTTCAGASCTGCCCGSAGCTGCTCCCCATGCCCGGCKSGGAGCTCGTTCCCCGTGCCCGGAGCTGCTCCCCTGCCCGGCCCGGAGCTCGTTCCCCTGCCTGGCGTTCAGAGTTGCTCCCTGCCCAGCCCCGGAGCTGCTCCCCTGCCCGGCACGAGCTGCTCCCCCGTGCCCGGAGCTGCCCTGCCCAGCTGCTCGACCCGGAGCTGACCTCCTTTCCCTGCGCCGGAAGCTGGTTCCCCTGCCCAGGCTCGGAGCTGCTCTCCCTGCCTGGACCCTGGTTTCCCCTCCCCGACCTGGAGCTGCTCCCCTGACCGGCCCGGAATTGGTTCCTCGGCCCAGAAGCTCGTTCCCCTGCCCTGCCCGCCCTGTTCCCTTCCGGGCCTTGAGCAGCGCCTAAACCCACCCACAGTGCTCCAGGCTGTCCCCACGGCCTCTCTGCTCCCCAGGCTGTCCCAGGCCCTCCTGCTCCCCAGGCTGTCCCACGGCCTCTCTTGCTCCCCAGCTGTTCCCCCACGGCCTCTCTTGCTTCCCCAAGCTGTCCCAAGCTCTCTTGCTCCCCAGCTGTCCCCACGGCCTCTCTTGCTCCCCAGGCTGTCCCACGAGCCTCTCTTGCTCCCCAGGCGGTCCCCACGGCCTCTCTTGCTCCCCAGGCTGTCCCCACGGCCTCTCTTGCTCCCCAAAGCTGTCCCCACAGGCCTCTCCTGCTCCCCAAGCTGTCCCCACGCCTCTCCTGCTCCCCAGGCTGTCCCCAGGCCTCTCTTTGCTCCCCAGAGCTGTCCCCCACGGCCTCTCTGCTTCCCCAAGCTGTTCCCCACGGCCTCTCCTGCCTACCCCACAAGCTGTCCCACGGCCTCTCTGCTCCCCAGGCTGTCCCCACGGCCTCTCTTGCTCCCCAAGCTGTCCCCACGGCCTCTCTTGCTCCCCAGGCTGTCCCCACGGCCTCTCTTGCTCCCCAAGCTGTCCTCACAGCCTCTCTTGCTCCCCAAGCTGTCCCCATGGCCTCTCTTGCTCCCCGAGCTGTCCCCAAGGCCTCTCCTGCCCAAGGAAAACCCAAGAGGAGCCCAGGAGGGATGGAAGGCAGCAGCTGCCATCATCACTCCTGATCCCTTTTGCAATGCTGCTCCCCTTTCCGTCCCAGCACCCCACCACGAGGGGTTCAGGGCACCCCTGAGGGAAGCTTTGGCCTCTGCACTTAATTACAGTTTCTCTTGCCAACTGTGCCTTAGTGCAGCAATGAAGTTTCAAGGGAAAGGGTGAGGTGTCCTCACTCCTGCTGTCAGGGAATTGTGGCATCCCAGAATGGTTTGGGTTGGAAAGGACCTCAAAGCCCATCCAGTGCCACCCCTGCCATGGCAGGGACACCTTCCACCATCCCAGGCTGCTCCAAGCCCTGTCCAGCCTGGCCTTGGGCACTGCCAGGGATCCAGGGGCAGCCCCAGCTGGTCTGGGCACCCTGTGCCAGGGCCTGCCCACCCTCACATGGAAGTACTTCCTACAAATTCCTGATCTATTCCTGTCCTCTGGCAGTSGGAGCCATTCCCTGTGTCCTGGCACTCCTGCCCTTTCAAACAGTCTCTCTCTCTCTCTCTCATTTTCTTGCAGGCTCCCTTCAGGTCCTGGAATGCCACAATAAGGTCACCTAAAGCTGAACAATCCCAATTCTCTCATCCTTCCCTCACAGCAGAGGTGTTCCATCCCTCTCAGTTCCATTTCCATGGAAGGCTTTCTCCATRACCTTCAGGCACCCAAGAGGGAAAAGCTCTTCCAGAGGAGCCCACCCTGAGCTCTGCCCTCACTGTGCACAACCCGGGGTACGCTCACACTGAGCTGAAGTGCAYTCTGTGCAGCTTCCCAAACCAGACATGCATTTTAGCCAACAAATTCAGGTTAGAAGCAAATATTTCCCAGTTTATACAGACCCTCCCTAGCTTTGCTCAGCCCTGCAGCTCAGCCCTTCCCTCCCTGATGCTGGGTTACAAACACAGCCGCTGGAAAACACACAAATTCCAGGGTCAGGAGGGAATGATCTTTCCAAGCCAAACCATTCCATGGTTCACCAGAGCCCGGTGTAACTCTTGGATGCCAAATGCTCCCACCCCACGCTGTTCCCTGAGGAATCAGCACACCGTGATGTACCACAGTGCTCAGGAACACGGAGGACACGCTCCCAAACAAAAAACCTGKGGGAAGAAACCTCCCTTTTAATTAGGCCTGTCTGACACCTTAAATCATTTAAATAAAAACGCCTTCTGCTTTGAGGGAGCACCTGACCCAGAGGAACTGGAAATGGGGAGTTTCTTTGGAACCACTTCACCGACAAACCAAAATCAAGGTCTGAGTAAAGTGCAAACTTGTGGCAGTAAAGGGGGTAGGAGTGGAGTTTCCATTTCCAACAGGCTTTGGACACACCTTTACCTAAAACACACACAGAGCTTCAACACCACCAATTCAAATTCAAATTACCGAGCGCGTTATCAGCCACTTGACATTTTCCAGCACGGCCCCACTCGGTTTCCTGTGTCGGATCTCTTTTAACCGGTTAAGGCACCACATCCTGTCCAGAGCAGCTCCAGGCGACTGCCACATCACCATCAAAACCGAAACCTGGGCCTTTTTGTTCCTTTCAAGAGTCACTAAGTGAGGAAACAAAAGCTGAGCGACTCACYCTTCTTCCTCTTAGATAAACGCAGGTTTTAGGAGAGGCGGTGATAAAAACTTCCTGAGCACTAAAGGTTTTGTCACTGAGCATAGTGCTGGGCAGCTGAGCCATGCCCTGCTGATGCTGGAGTGCAGAAAACAGGAGGAAAAGCAATSTCAGCCTCTGTTAGGATGATGAGTGACTGTCACCAGTGCAGACAGGCACCAGACTCTTTTTCTACTTGCTGACTTGTTTGCCTGTGCTATCTTTCTGCTTGCTAAAAACATCTTATTTAAWGTAGGTTTATCCTTTGCTCTAAGCCATAAAAACCCCTTCTAACTAACACACCCTTTGCCTCCTTGGTTAGCCAGTCAGACTGGCTCAGCAATTCTTTTCTTCTATATCAAAACTTGCTTCCATCTCTATTCCTTCATCAGACTCAACATTTAAAAATCTRTRTGCTAAGCACACATATCTGTGAGACTTTCTTGTCAAACTTTCCTCCAATCTGCCCACTGACCATGCCTTGGTCAGCAGACAGCCACAGAACTCTCCACTGCAGGCTCCTTGCTCCTCCAGGGATGTTTCTTTCAGGTGAATTCACCCAGTCGAGCTCCTCTTTCCTGAATTTCTGCACAGCGGGGAAGGGCCCAGCAGGAAAGCTCATCAGGGCTGTGTTTTCTGTGTTCCTGTACTCCTATAAAATCCCTGTATTTTCTGTGTTCCTGCTTTCCTGCCGGCTGCCACGCGTGGCTTTGTGTGCCCTGGGAGCACGGCYGGGCTGGGAGCTCTGGGGTCACCCAGAGCACCCCAAACTCTCAGGTCACCTCGTGGAGCTTCCCAAAGTCACCTCTCGGAGCATTCCCACCTCTCAGAACACTTCAGAGCACCCCCAAACACTCAGATCACCTCATGGAGCTTCCCAAACTCTCAGGTCACCTCGTGGAGCATCCCAAAGTCACCTCTTGGAGCATTCTCACCTCTCAGGACATCTCAGAGCATCCCAAACTTTCAGATCACCTCACGAGGCATCCCAAAGTCACCTCTTGGAGCATTCCCACCTCTCAGGACACTTCAGAGCACCCCCAAACACACAGGTCACCTCGTGGAGCATCCCAAACTCTCAGGTCACCTTGTGAAGCATCCCAAAGTCACCTCTCGGAGCGTTCTCACCTCTCAGGACATGTCAGAGCATCCCCAAACACTCAGATCACCTCATGGAGCTTCCCAAACTCTCAGGTCACCTCACGGAGCATCCCAAAGTCACCTCTCGGAGCATTCTCACCCCTCAGGACATCTCAGAGCACCCCAAACTCTCAGGTCACCTCGTGAAGCATCCCAAAGACACCTCRTGGAACATTCCCACCTCTCAGGACAACTCAGAGCATCTCAAACTTTCAGATCACCTCACAGAGCATCCTAAACTTTCAGACCACCTCGTGGAGCATCCCAAAGTCATCTCTTGGAATATTCCCACCTCTCAGGTCACTTCATAGACCATTCCCACCTCTCAGGTCACCTCAGAGCGGCCCAAACTTTCAGATCACCTCGTGGAGCATCCCAAAGTCACCTCGTGGAGCATCCCAAACTCTCAGGACATCTCAGAGCATCCCAAACTTTCAGATCACCTCGTGAAGCATCCCAAAGTTACCTCTTGGAGCATTCCCACCTCTCAAGTCACTTCATAGAGCATTTCCACCTCTCAGGACACCTCAGAGCATCCCAAACTCTCAGGACCCCTCACGGTCCCTCACGATGGGTTCCCGTACAGCACAGGGGAAGGGACATCCCTTCTCCTCAGACCACCTCCTGGGGGAAACTCCCCCTCCAACGCACCCTGTGTTCATTTAACCAAAACCACCAAGAATTTCCCCCCTCGCTGTTCGCCCGCCCGCCCGCCCGCCCACAAACGGGACACCACCAGAAGCATCTGCCGGGCTGTGATCCCCACAGTGGGGGATCCCGCGGGCACCCCCGCACGGCAGCAGCCGCTGGGGACACCCAGAGGGGCTGTGCGGAGCCGGGACCCCCGTCCCCCCCTCAGCCCCGGCCAGGTCGGGCTTTAGGACCGCGCGTTACCTGCGGGCCCGGCGGGAGCGCGCGCGGCCCCTCAGCGGCTCCCTTTAAGCGCGCTCGCGCGGGGGGCGTGGCCAAGCCCCCATTGCTCCGCCCACTCCGTCCGTTTGAAACACCCCATTGGGCAATATGGTGGTGGGCAGAGAGGAAGCCACGCCCCCTGCGTTCGGGAGAGACGCATCGCCACGCTATTGGAGGAGGCTGCTGTCAATAACAGCTAGGCCACGCCCCCCCCCGGCGCGGGTTACCCGCGGTCAATGCCCGGCGCGGTGTCTGGGACACCGGGAATGGGCTGTTCCCAACAACGGGAATGAGCTCGTTTCCTGACACGGGATTGGGCTGTGTCCGACACCGGGATTGAGCTGTTCCCAGTCCTGGGATTGGGCTGTGTCCGACACCGGGAATGGGCTGTTCCCAACACCAGGAATAGGCTATTCCCAGTCCCGAGAATGGGTGGTTGCCAACATCGGAATGGTCTGTTCCACCGGGTTCCATCCCAGCCCCAACAGCTCAACTGAACCCTGGCACCCAGTGCCACATCCAGGCTTTGTTAACACACCCAGGATGGGGGACTCACCACCTCCCTGGGCAGCCATTGCAGAACTTCATCACCCTTTCTGTAAAAAACTGAAAGAATGATGAATTTTCCTAATATCCAATCGTATATTTGTTTCCTAATATCCTACCTGAATTTCCCTTTGCACAGCTTGAGGCTGTGTGCTCTGGTTCTGTCAGTGCTGCCTGGAGAAAGAGCCCAGCCCCAGCTGAGCACAGGCACCTTTCAGGAGCTGCAGAGAGTGATGAGGGCAGCCCTGAGTCTCCTTTTCTCCAGGCTGAGCACCCCCAGCTCCCTCAGTGATTCCTCACAGGGTTTGTGTTCCAAAAAGCTTTTTTTCCATCCAGCACAAGCCAAGGGCAGAGCCAGGCAGCACCACCAGCACAAGTTCTGGCTGTGATGTCCAGGCCCCCTTCATTATCAGAATCTGTGATCTGGTGGCAGCTCCACCATCTCCTGCCCTCCCTGGCTCTTGCCTGTTTAAGCTGGTGTCCAACAGTGCATATTGATTTATTTATTACTGTATTTTTCAGGGTTATGATCAGGTGGATCCATGTAACTGTTCTCAGTTGTTCCTGGCTGATAGAGCTGCAGAAAAGCCAGGATTTTGTTTATCCTGTTAGGAAAACAGCTGTAGCTGTGAAATGAATTATTCCTGCRATTTTCCTGGTGCAGACCAAGAATTCCAAGCCATTGTTGTTTTTTTTTTTTTTTTCCCTGTGAATTCTTCTTTGCCTCCTCCCACTCACGCAGGGAGGGGAGGGTTTGGTTCACACCCCTGCAGCTGATGAGCAAACCTAAGGAATATGGAATGGGGGCAGCTCCTGCCAGAAGGTCAGGCTGCAGCTGGAGGATATTGCAGCTGTAAAACAGCTCCAGCAGAGCAGGACAGCAGGGCCAGGGCAGCCTCAGGAGCCCTGAGCTGTCCTCCAGCCCAGGCACCTCCAGTTCTTGCTGTGCTGGCTGTTCTCCTGCACTSTGAGCCTTCTCTTGCAGCTCCTCAGCCTCCTCACCTCTCTGCAGCCCCTCCAAGGTSGCTCCATCCTCACTCAGATGGTGAATTTATTCTGGAAAGCAAGAAAAAACAGCAGCCTAGAAGTTGGTGAGATCTGTAAAATTCAGATTCCTGATCCTCATTCTCCAGCCTGCCCTGGTCCTCGCCAGGCCCTGGCTCAATTCTCATCAGATGGTGAATTATTCTGGAAAGCAAGAAAAAACAGCAGCCTAGAAGTTGGTGAGATCTTAAAATTCAGATTCCTGATCCTCATTCTCCAGCCTGCCCTGGTCCTCGCCAGGCCCTGGCTCAATTCTCATCAGATGGTGAATTTATTCTGGAAAGCAAGAAAAAACAGCAGCCTGGAAGTTGGTGAGATCTGTAAAATTCAGATTGCTGACCCTCATTCTCCAGCCCGCCCTGGTCCTCAGACAGGACCTGGCTCAGTTCTCATCAGATGGTGAATTTATTTTGAAGAGCAAGACAAAACAGCAGCTGGAAGTTGGTGAGATCTGTAAAATTCAGGTTCCTGACCCTCATACTCCAGCCTGCCCTGGTCCTCAGCCAGGACCTGGCTTCATTCTCATTCAGATGGTGAATTTATTTTGAAGAGAGCAGCCTGGAAGTTGGTGAGATCTGTAAAATTCAAATTCCTGACSCTCARACTCCAGCCTGCCCTGGTCCTCAGCCAGGCCCTGCTGTGCTGACAAGGGGAATGTCATTCCCAGTGAAGCATGGAGAGCTCCAGGGGCACAYCCCAAAGGTTAACTCAAGAGGCAGGAGTCACCAGATCTATTTTTGGCCATTCCCTGAGCCAACAGATTACCTGGGGTGAGCTGGGTTTTATGTGCTGCCCGTGTCCCTGTCCATCAAACCGAGGTTGCATCACTCCCAAGGTAAATCCTGAGCTGTTTGCTGAACCCCTGCTGCTTCTGGGGCCCAAGGGCACCACGCTGGTGGTGAAGAGCAGAGATGGGCACAGGTGATCCTCAGACACCCCTGGCCCAGGCAGGAGAGGGGCTGATAGCTCCGAGTTGTTATTGATTGGTGATAACACAGCACAGCCCTTGATAAACAAGCAGGGAGCTGTTGAGCTTGGAATAGCAAATGCACCAGGGTGGCCTCTGCTCAAACAGCTCCTTTGCTGGCTCTGTGTTTGCCAGGATTAACCCTGTGGAGCCACAGGGCTCTTGTTTTCTGAGGAACAGGAGCAGGGTGGCCCCAGCAGCTCCAGGAAAGGGAAGGAACCAGGAGCAGGAGAGGCTGGGGGTGAACCAGTGSAGGGAAACTCTGCAGAGAAGCTCCTGGGAGGGAATTACAGCCCTGGAGGGACAATGGGGCCCTGGGGGCATTGGGAAGAGTGTGGCCAGCAGGGCAGGAGTGATCCTGCCCTTGGTCCTGGTGAGGAACATCTGGAGCAGTGTCCAGTTCTGGCTCCGTGGTTCAAGAAAGACTTGACATGGTTCAAGAAAGATAAGGAGCTACTGGAMASGATCCAGTGAAACCACAAAGATTATAAGGAGTTTGGAGCATCTCTGTGATGAGGAGAGACTGTGGGAGCTGGGCCTGGTTAGRCCAGAGAAGAAAGGGCTGAGAGAGAATTCACWGAATTRGCACAATTCCAYAATCACTGGGTTGGAAGAGACCTRCAAGARCATCYAGTCCAACCCAGCCCCAACAGCTCAACTGAACCCTGGCACCCAGTGCCACATCCAGGCTTTGTTAAACACACCCAGGGATGGGGACTCCACCACCTCCCRAGGCAGCCATMSCAGAACTTRATCACCKTTTCTGTAAAAAACTTTTTCCTTAATATCCAACCTATATTTCCCTTGATGCAGCTTGAGAGGATCCCATKAATRCTATATAAATATATAAATATCTCCAAGAGGTATCCAGAGGATGGTGCCACTCAGTGGTGCCCAGTGACAGGACAAGGAGTAATGGGCACAAACTYAAACACAAGACAGACACCTCAACATGAWGAAAAACTTCTTTYCATTGAYGYTGACCAAGCTGCCCATGGAGGATGTGGAGTCTCCCTCTCTGSAGACATCCCAAACCCACCTGGACGTGCTCCTGTGTCACCTCCAGGTCATTTGGAGTGATGTGGTATTTATGGGATATGGTTTTGTCTCCAGAAATTAATGTTAACTGGAATAAAAATGTGTAGAAAAAGTAGACTGAAATGTAAGGAGTGCAACAGGGTGGAGGTAAGATAGGAAACAGAGTTTATTGTACAAACCTCTAATTGCAGTTATCTCTGTCTCTTGCCTGTCTGTATTATMTTRTTCTCCTGCTTTGYTGYAAAAATGCTGCAAAAGAATAGAATATCTCATTAAATCCTATGTCATGTATCCCTCATGCAATGCAAAACTTAAACTATGGCAATAGAGTGGAATATTTAATTGTCTCCATATACCTAAATAAGACATTACAGAAATGAACTTCTTTCTTTATTACTTAATATGGGGTTGAATCTGAATTTATTACATAAAAYCACRRAWTTAAAAGTCCAGTARCTTTCTTTCCCAGGTGAGCCTGCCTTGGCTGGATTGTCACTCCTTGTGCCACAAATCAGGAGACAGGAGGTGGCTGCAGGCTCAGCAGCCTCAAGCTCTGCTGATAACACAGCCTGGACCTCAAGGGSAAGACCAAAACCTCCAACATTTTGTTCCCGTTGGGAAATCTGCAGTGAGAACACACACAGAGCCTCCAGCRCACGATCCTGGGTGAGTTACAGCAGTGTCTGGGCTGCCTGGGCTGGGAMGTTACAGATTTTCACCTCTGTGATTAAAGTCTCTTTGTCTGAAGTGCATTCACACRCCTGGAGGGGTTTAAAAGATGTGGAGATGTGGCACTTAGGGACATGGTTTAGTGGGGGCTGGCAGTGTTAGATTATTGGCTTTGGTGATTTTAAGGGTCTTTTCTAACTTAAATAATTCCATGATGCCTTCATGTTTCTGCCTCCCCTTGACATTTSCAGGTATTTCACATGACTGAGGCAGGGGGAGATGCCAGCAGGGACAGAGCTGTCCCTCACAAGAGAAGTGTTGGATTATGCTCTTTTCTGACTTAGAGATGGGGTAACTGAGAGGTGTTTTAAAAACTTTTATTTTTTCCTTTTCAGTCTCATGTGAAGGATGAGACAATATAGATATTATAATTCACGCTATATGGTATAAATAATCACTCATATATTATAATTCAGATTTTCTAAATATACTTCTCTCTCAACAATGCCTGTCTTATTCTATAACATTTCTAAGTTAACATTTCTTATCTCAAAATTTACATACAAATACATACTATGTAAACCTTCTATTAAGCTTTAAAAATTCTCTACAAATTCATTTCCCACAAAGAAGAACATCAGGATAAGAGGCCCAGGATAAARTCAGATTTATCTGGGGCTGTGATATTCCAGATTTGTGCATGTCAAACCACATCACTGAGGGTAGGAAGTCTGGTGCACAGGTTTGGGAGTGACACATGGAGTGGCTGCTGCTGCTTCTTTACCTCAGCCACAGATTTCCTGAACATCAGCCCAGTGAAATTTCCATTTGCAGGTTCTTTCCTTTCCTACCATCATCTCTTCGTGCAGCTGTGGACACAGAGAGTGGAAATTTCTTCTTCAGCTGAACAGAACCAGCCCTGTCTGCCCATCTGAATTACCCAACACAGGTTACATAATTTTCACTTTTATCAGCAGCCCTGGCACTGGATCTGGGAGCTATTCTGGGCTAGGACTGCTCTGATAACACTCCCAAATTCCCAGCTCCAGAGTGGCAATTGACTCAACCCAAGCTGTTGCACCTCAGGACATTGACTTGGAAGATAACGGGGCATGGAGGGCAATAAAATATTTCAGCAATTTCCACTTGAAGCTGGACAGGAGGAGAAGATGGATGTGATGAGGAAACAGGCTGGAAACCACAGACAGAAGAGTCTCTTTATACCTGAGTCACTTCCACACTTAAACTGCTCGTGGTGTCTTTCCCATCAAGGACTTGCAACATCTTTTCTGGTCATGTGAAACGGTCTCCAGCAAATAGGTGTGGGAAATACTGGAAAAACCCKAAAAAAKCACAGCTCAAAAGCACCCAAACACAACAAAAAGACACACACAGTAAAATCCCCACCAAATTATGCTTTAGATTAATATCCAACTCCCAACTGTCATAAATCAACAAAGCCAAGGACTCATCACCAGGACACAGCAGCTGATAAGTGACCTTTATCTGCCTGTATGATTAAATGACTCTTCTGCAATTCTCATCAATAAAACAGGACAAAAACTATTTACCCTGGCCTGTCATGGGCATAAACTCCTTTTTGGTTTTTTTTAAAACTCATTAAAAACTGCACACTCATGGATTTTGAAACAACACAGAGCGGGCAAAGGCTGCTTCTGCAATATGCAAAGTGAAGTGTGTGAAATACATATTTATAAAGCCTGAAAAGCAGTGGAGAATTAGGATTTCTTGGCTGTATAATTACTTAGTTTAATGTTAGATATCACCTCACTTCAGAGGCCATGCCTATATCCTCTGAACATTAAACTTAAACCCAAACTGCAACACTATCTATGCCTGCAGGTAACCCCAGTTTTGGAGAAGAATTTGCTGGAAAGCCATTTGCTCTAAAATGGGATGGATACAGAAGTTGCATGGAGAAAAAAATCCCATTGCACTTCCAGAACTTCAGTAAAAATGGAATTCTGTCTTTTCTCTCACRGCTGGAGCAATGGGCTGCTCCCCCRTGCCCAAGCCAAGGGACTTTGGTGTGACAATGTTTGCCAGGCAGAACCAGGCTGTGCCCTGGCTGCCATCCCCTCTGAAGCTTTTAATGAAGGGATGGGACCACAGTCAGGCTAAAAACAATTTATTGTTCAATTAACATCAGTCTCAGAGGCTGTCAGATTTTAGAGGAGCAAGCTGTCAGCCATAGCTCAAAGTGGTCACAAGTTCTTTGTTACAAGACAATGCAGAAGTTTCTAATCCAATGGACAGTTGCCACAACATTTTTATTTAAAAAAGAGTTTTTTATTTTATGGGTTTTTTTTAAGTTTGATTTCTAACCTATCACCTTTACCTACTTCTACTGCACTGTGGATACTTTTATCCACTGGGCTATTATCACATGTATATGTTTCTATTAAAACTTCTAAACTCTTAGCTACTCTTTACAATTACACCCCTAAATTAATAAACCCTTCACCATCTTATCAGTGCAGTTTCCTACATTATAAACCCTTCACCATCTTACCAATACAGTTTCACTTAAAGCATATTCTTACTTACAACTATAGGAACATAAGTTTATGGTCTTTCTGCTTAATGTCTGTGTATTTTATTTTTACATCAATCCCAGCTTCTCCCAAGGCTGCAGATCAAACCCTCCTGTGTRTGTGGAAGTTTCTGTCTTTGCATTTCCCACGTGAAGCTGTGTTGTAACAGGAAAAGGATGAATGTGTGACCAGAGATGGTGACGCAGAAATCAGCTCTGTCCCTTGGTGACACGGGCCAGGTGCCACTCCAGGAGCCAGGGGACAGCACAAAGTGACAACTTCCTGCTGATGGCTGAGRGTTGGAACCCTGGCTGCTGAGAATTTCAGACTTTCTGTGCTGACAGGCTCTGACCCCCAAGAGAACACTGCATTGACCTGAGCCTTCCAAAATTAACCTGATAATTAATCACTCATGGCCTGCAATGAGGACTTTTCTGTCCAAATACAAAATACCACCCAAACCCATGGAGAAGAAGGAGAAGGTGAAGAAGAAAGTGGAGAAGGTGAAAAAGGAGAGGAAGGAGGAGGAGGAAGGAGAAGAACAAGAACAATGAGAAGAGGTGAAGAAGGAGAAGGAGGTGAAGAAGAAGGACCAGCCTCCACCCTAAAACCTCCACCTTGCTTTATATATATTATTGTATTCTAATCCCTTAAACTCTTAAGTTTTCCACCCTGTGATATCACACACTTCTATTCAAACTCCACACCCACAATCCCAGTTCTGTCATTCCATTTTGGAAGCTTCTCCACGGCCTCAGGTCAATGCAGTGTTCTCTTGGGGGTCAGTGCCTGGCAGCACAGAAAATCTAAAATTCTCAGCAGCCAGGGCTTCAACAGTTGACTGAGCTGGAGTGAGGTGCAAGACCTCTGCACCTGCAAGTCAGCCTGAAATGTTAATAATCCACAGGGCCACTTAATCACCACTTGCTGCGGTTTTTAAACATAAAATCACCAGAGTGAAACAGTTACAGAGGTTTAAGCAGCAACAGCCTCCAGGATATTGAGCTTGCCCATGTCAACGAACCAAACCTTGTTGCTCAATATTCACATTCCAAGCTTCCAGCAGTGTGCCCAGGGGGCCAAGCAGCAGACCTGGCTTGTGCCAGTGGCCGCAGGACCAGTGAGTGTTCCAGGGCTGGGCACTGCTGGGGTCACACCTCAAATCCTGGGGTTACACCTCAAATCCTGGGCTCACACCTCAAATCCTGGGCTCACACCTCAAATCCTGTGTTGTTTTGGGCCCCTCATGATTAGAGGTGCTGGAGCATGTCCAGGGAAGGGAATGGAGCTGGGGAAGGCTCTGGAGCACCAGTGTGATGAGGAAGGCTCTCTCCAGGTGCCCCAGGGACTCTTCCTCGCTGCCAGGCAGGTGCTGAAGGTGCCATCACTGCGTGTTTGGGTTTTGTGCCCCCTTCCCACCACATCTCCCAGACCTTCACTCTGARCCTGCCCAGCACTCCCTCAAGGCTCCTGGGGAAATGAGAGGTGTGGGAAAGGTTCTACAGCCACTTCTGGGAGCCAGAYAGAGGTTTGAMKAGAGGATCCATGTTTACCCKTAACAGAATTTCRTACCAAGGWCATTGACAGAGAAACCACGTAAGAAAGAAGGAGAAATAAGAGAAACCTGCAACTATTCCAATGAACGCTTTGTCTCCTGTAACCAATGACTAAAGTGTAAAATTAAGAGTTTTGTTAGAGTGTATAAAAAGCATGAATGCTATAATAAAAACGGGTTTGAAGCTGTGGCATTCACATTCTCTGAACAGAGAGAAAGATAATTCTCTCTCAGGTTTTTTCCTGGAGAAGCACAGAGAGAAGAAGAGAAAACAATTCTTATCTCTACCTGCTGCTCCTGTTGTTTTTACACGTGTGGAATGTGTTAGGAAGATTGTTTACCTGAAGTAATTTGTCAATTAGATTCTATTGAAGATTGCTTTGATTCCTTGGCCAATTGAGTCAAAGCTGTGTCCTTACTGTCTGGAAACAGTCATGAGTTTMCTTTAGTATTTTTTGTATAGTATAGTAGAGTATCTTGTGGTATTTTCAGGGTCCTCAGGACAAAGGAGGAATTGAGAATCTGATTCCATGTTCTTAGAAGGCTAATTTAATGATTTGATTATATATATTATGTATATTATATTATATTATATTATATATATATATTATATATTATATTATATTATTATATTATATTATATTATATTATATATTTAATATTATATATAATTATATTATATTATATTATATTATATATATTAATATTCATATTAAATTATATTATATTATATTATGCTATATCTTAAAGACTAAGAGAGAGAATAACCAGACAGAAAGGCTTAAACAAGATACTAAATTTTAAAACTCACTGTACTGGACTCCTCAGAGTCCAACACAGCTGGACAGTTGATTGTCATTTAATTGTAAAAACAATTCACAGATGAAGACCATACAAACAATCACTCTGTTTGGATAAACAATCCCAACCACTTTCCAACATCAGCAAAACACAGGAAGAAGCAATGAGATCAAATGTGTTTTCCTTTGTCTCTGAGGCTTCTGCAAGCTTCCAGGAAGAAGAAATCCTGCCGAAGCGGACTTTTCAAAAACATGACAGTGACGAAGGCTATCTCTTTAGAATAATTATAATATAAGTATTAATGTAATATGGTATAGTTTAATAAAGCAATTGTTCAGCACTCTGAATCAATGGGATCAGATGCCAATCATTTCCTTCTGATTTTACTATAGAAGCCTTCTGAAAATGGAATGTGTTGCTTTGTATTGTCTGTCTCACTCCCCAGCAAACCTGTGCTTTGTGCAGAAATTCCATTTAAACCCTGCACAGGGGCTGTTCAGCCACTGAGGGTTTAATRCCACAGAATTACACATGGATTCAGTCATACAAGTCTGACTGCTCTTGATTTCATCCAAATTGTGGACACGTCCTCCTCCTGTGAGCTCGGGAGCTGCAGGGAGTGGCACACAAAAATCCCACAGGCACTGTGGTTTTTTTCCATGACTTTATCCAGTGTTTTTTTGGTGGAATTTCCAGGCAGCTACAGCCAAACCAAACAGATAAAACTGCAGATAAATGCTTGGTCTTTAAATCTCATAAAAAGAAATTTCCAGGGTGGGGGAAAAGAGAGCATTTGGGGTTTTAGGTGGGCTAAAAAACTTGTTAGGAGGAAGATGTGAGGTTGAGAAGAGTGACCTTCCCAAATCCCACATTGTGCAGGGAAGCCTTTGCCAGGGATTGTTGGGATGCAACCCAAGGGAGACAAGAAAAAAGAGCACAGGAAGGGCTGAACATCCTCTCTTCTTTCTCTTTCTTCAGCACTCACCTGTTTGCTTCCAGGCTGAGGAAAAAAATGCTCTGGGCCACTGCCAGGACAGGACAGAGCACCCCAAAACAGCCTGGGATTCATTGTCCTGCTGGAAAAAATCCCAGAACAGCCTGAGATTCATTGTTCTGCTGAAGGGACATCCCATAACAGCCTGGGATTCATTGTCCTGCTGGAAAAAGATCCCATAACAGCCTGGGATTTGTTGTCCTGGTGCAGAGAGATCCCATAACAGCCTGGGATTTGTTGTCCTGCTGGAAAAAGATCCCATAACAGCCTGGGATTCCCTGCCCTGCTGGAAAAAGATCCCAGAACAGCCTGGAATTCACTGTTCTGCTGGAAAAATATCCCATAACAGCCTGGGATTCATTGTTCTGATGGAAAAAGATCCCATAACATCCTGGGATTCATTGTTCTGATGGAAAAAGATCCCATAACAGCCTGGGATTCATTGTTCTGCTGGAAAAAGATCCCAGAACAGCCTGGGATTCCCTGTTCTGATGGAAAAAGATCCCAGAACAGCCTGGGATTCATCTTCCTGCTGGAAAAAGATCCCAGAACAGCCTGGGATTCATTGTTCTGATGGAAAAAGATCCCAGAACAGCCTGGAATTCCCTGTTCTGATGGAAAAATATCCCATAACAGCCTGGGGTTTGTTTTCCTGCTGGAAAAAGATCCCAGAACAGCCTGGGATTCATTGTTCTGCTGGAAAAAGATCCCAGAACAGCCTGGGATTCCCTGTTCTGATGGAAAAATATCCCATAACAGCCTGGGATTGTTCTGCTGGAAAAAGATCCCAGAACAGCCTGGGATTCACTGTTCTGATGGAAAAAGATCCCAGAACAGCCTGGAATTCACTGTTCTGATGGAAAAAGATCCCATAACAGCCTGGGATTTGTTGTCCTGCTGCAGAGAGATCCCATAACAGCCTGGGATTCATTATCCTGCTGGAAAAAATCCCAGAACAGCCTGGGATTCCCTGTCCTGCTGGAAAAAGATCCCATAACAGCCTGGGATTCACTGTTCTGATGGAAAAAGATCCCAAAACAGCCTGGAATTCACTATCCTGCTGCAGAGAGATCCCATAACAGCCTGGAATTCACTGTCCTGCTGCAGAGAGATCCCATAACAGCCTGGGATTCATTGTCCTGCTGGAAAAAGATCCCATAACAGCCTGGGATTCATTGTTCTGCTGGAAAATGATCCCAGAACAGCCTGGAATTCCCTGTTCTGATGGAAAAAGATCCCAGAACAGCCTGGGATTCATTGTCCTGCTGGAAAAAGATCCCATAACAGCCTGGAATTCACTATCCTGCTGCAGAGAGATCCCATAACAGCCTGGAATTCACTGTCCTGCTGCAGAGAGATCCCATAACAGCCCGGGATTCCTTGACCTTCTGGAGAGAGGCTGGGCAGAGCAGGACAGGGAAATTCCAGCCTGGAATTTCCTTGGCACAGCCACACTCCCCAGATTTCTCCTCCCAAGGCCAGCCCAAAGCACTGCAGGATGTTGTTGTGGTGGAG
>NDFG01000082.1:391681-412854 GCA_002167245.1 Sporophila hypoxantha
CTGGAGAGAGGCTGGGCAGAGCAGGACAGGGAAATTCCAGCCTGGAATTTCCTTGGCACAGCCACACTCCCCAGATTTCTCCTCCCAAGGCCAGCCCAAAGCACTGCAGGATGTTGTTGTGGTGGAGWTTGTGGTGCAGAAAACAAAGCCCTGGGGCTGTGCTTGGAGCAGGAGCTCAGCCAGGGCTGTGCCCAAGGAGTGGGGCAGGAAAAAGCTGCAGTTTGCACCAGCCTCACTGGAATTTCCTTGGAAATAGWTSGGATGGAGATTAAATGGAGATTTAATTCCCAAGTGCAGCTCTGGAGTGACTCCCTGCCTGCAAAAGCAGGACCTGTTTATGTGCACCACAAATTGAAATGATTGGGAATGAAATGATCGTGAAATTTCATTTTATGGCTGATATTTTAAAGGGGAAATCCACGATGACAGATGAGATGATCCTCATAACCTGCAGGGGAGGGTGCTGTGGGACAGGGGACACAGAGAGGCAGCAGTTCAGCCTCCAAATGCTCTGCACTGAGCTCACTCAGCAGCAAAACACAGCACGGAGAGAATTATTATTATTATTATTATTATTATTATTATTATTATTATTATTATTATGGCTGGAATACAGAATCATTAGAGTTGGAAAACACCTCCAAGGATGGGAGCAAGCTGACACAGAAATCTCCCAGGTGCTGTTTGCTCCCTGTTTGGAATGGGGATTCTCCCATTTAAAACAAGCAAACWTTTTCTTTAAGCAAAAATCTCAACGCCAATTTTTTTCATTTCTTTCATTTTTAATCCTCTGGGATTTTTTTTTCACACAAGAAACAATTTAAAGGAATAGTGGAATAGTTTCATTTCAGGTTTCATTTCCAGCACCCAAAACAACAATATTTTTCATGGATAAAGACAATATTTCAAAAGATCCTGCTACCTTTACAAGGAATTTGCTTTCATCAGAAAACTGTTTTTCTGTTAAATCCTCTCTTTAGTGAAATCAAGTCAATCAATGGGATCCTTTGGGCAGGATTGGGTTTGAGCTGAATTCCAGTTTGCTTTGAGGAACGTGCCCTCCTGTGGGTAGCAGAGACAGCTGCAGCAAGCTGGGAGAAAAGAGAAGGAAGAGAAAAATCAAACTTCTCTTTCTTTACAACTTTTTGAAATTAATTTCCTTCCCCCAGCCTCTGGTATTGTGTGAGAGGAGCGAGATCTGGCTCATGATCAGGCTGGAAAAAACAAAGAAAAATTCATCCCAGTGCTCAGCTTGGCACGAGAAAATTGAAAATAAATTTAAAATAATTAAAAATAAAAGTGCTGTGGTGATTCTGCCTGACCACTGTGGGCTGCAGGGTGTCCCAAAGGTGTTGTGCTGAGCATTATCAAAAATTTCAAGTGTTATCAAGTGTTCAAAACTGGCTGTGGCACCTGGGGACAGGGTTGGGGCAGTCTGGGGTGGGTTTGAAGATCTCAGAGGGCTTTTCCAGCCCCAATGGCTCTGTGAATCTGTGAATTTCAGGATGTTTTTGGCACCTGTGCTTTGGGTTTCACTCAGGAATTGGCACTTTGGGAAGAACAGGAGCACACCCAAATGTGTTTTGCATTTCTTTTCGCTGTTCAGAGGGGAATTGTGCCCTAAAAAATAAAAGTAACAGAGCTGCAACAACACATGGGGCTSAGGAATTTCATTCAGCTCCTGGGAAATTTGAGTGATAATTCAAAATCAGCATGGTGCAACTCGGTGTGGCCAAACCCAGTGCATTTAAGTGACCACAGGATTAAAAAATAGCTGTTTATTGAGTGTTTTTTTAGGAAAGGTCTAAAAACCAGAGGATTGCTTCATTTGTAAAACAAGAGATTGAGGGAAGGAATGAGAACAACCTTCAAACACATCAGGAGTGTTGAAGGCAAATCTATTAATCTGGTCTCAGTTTCCAGGAGTAAAGGTGGATGTTTATTTGTTCTAGGTGATTTTTTAAAAACTATTCCACGTCTATTTTCTCTTTRATTGTATGCTTTGCTCACTTAAATGTTGTTCTTTTTAATATCTCTAGCTTAAACATTTACAACCCATTAACAATAAAATTATATGAAAAAAGAATAAAAATAAAATACCTTTAAAATAAAATATTTTCAAATCAAATAGAAATAAAAATAAAATAGAATAAAAATTATAAAATTTTTATTTTATTATTAACACAAATTATACAAATAATATATAATATATATTATATATATATATATATATATATATAATATAAATACAAATAATACAAATTATTTTTCTCAGGAGCTTCTCCAAAGTTCACTCAGAGAATAAAAATTATTTTTCTCAGGAGCTCCTCTAAAACTCACTCAGGATAAAAATGATTTTTCAGAGGAGCTTCTCCAAAGCTCACTCAGTGTGTCCACAGTGGTCAGACACACAACTCCATTAATTTTTCCAGTGTAATTCTGGTGGTAATCTCCCAAAAGCAGGAACAGCAACCCCAAATCTGCTCTCTAACCAGTGTCTAAAATTTAAATTGCCTCGCTCAGTCACTTCCTTTTCCAGTAACTCCTTTCCAGAAGTGTTAGGTAAGAAAAGTAATAATCCTGTGGTGTTTGGAGCAGGCTGTGTTATTGGAGTCTCCATGGGTACAAATTCCACACACTTCCTTGGCTGAGGCTGGGACATACTTTTCAGAAAACGTTGCAGAAAAAATACATCATAAAAGCTCTTTATTTTTTTTTTTTTATTGCACGTCAGGAAAGCAATCCTGGAAATGGTGAAATACCTGATGGGGATTTTTCAGAGCAAGAGGTGGGGATTCTGCTGAATTTAACTGTAGGGGAAAACCCCATAAAAACCCCACAAACAGAGATATTTTGTAAAGCTTTATAAAAAAAATGCTGCTTTCCTTGGCAGCACCTGCATTCAAAAAATATGAGAGTGACTTGGAGCRTGGGCTGGGTTTCACTGACAAAATCAAACAGGATGGGATGTGGGGAGTGAGGAACCATCCAGCCTGGCCTTGGGCACTGGCCAGGGCTCCAGTGAGCAGCCCACAGCTGTGCCTGGGAAACAAAGTCCTGCCCAATGTCCCATCTAAATGGGGATTTTTTCCCCATCTAATTTCAAGTGGAAGCCATTCCCCTGTGTCCTGTCCCTTCAGGCCTTGTCCCCCAGTTCCCTCCTCCTGGAGCCCCTTTAGGGCCCTCACAAGGGGCTCTGAGGTGTCCCTGGAGCCTTCTCCTCTCCTGCCAGGCAACAATTCCTCCCAATAGCCCATCTAAATGGTGATTTTTTTTCCATGCTAAATTTCACTTTTTTTTAGTGGAAGCCATTCCTGGGTCCTGTCCTTCCAGCTTGTCCCGCCACAGTCCCTCTGTCAGCTCTCCTGGAGCCAGCTTGTGGGACCCCATACAAGGGGCTCTTAGAGGATGGCCGCTGGATGCTTCTCCTCTCCAAAGAGGGGGAACAATTCCTGCATATGTCCACAAGGATTGTAGCTACACGCATTTCAGCCATAGCTGAAAGCTGAGACGGGTGATTTTTTCCCATTCTAAATTTCACTTTTTTCAGGGGAAGCCCACTTGTCCCTGTCTCGCCTGTCCCCAGTCCCTTCCTGAGCCCCTTTAGGGCCTCAAGGGGCTCTGAGGTGTCCCTGGAGCTTCTCTCTCCTGACATGGAACAACCTGTCAAGTATCCCATCTAAATGGGATAATATCTATTTCCAATCTAAAGGATTTCCCCTTTATTTTTCAGTGGAAGCCATTCCTGTATTTGTCCCTCCAGGCTTGTCCCCAGTCCTCTGCAGCTCTCTGGCAGGCCCCTTCAGGCCCTGCAAAGGGGCTCTGAGCTCTCCTGGAGCCTTCTCCTCTGTCCAGTGAGCTCCCCCAGCCCCGAGCACCCCCGTGGCTCTCTCTGAGTTCTCCCGGCAGTTTCCAGGTACTGGTGCCGCAGTCCCAGCGCGGGGCTCTGTCCGTCTGTCCGTCATGTCCGTGCAGGGACGATTTTCTGTCCCAGGGCTTCTGCCTCGCATCCCCCCCGAGCTCGGAGGGGCGGGAGGGAGCAGCATCTTCACGCGAAAATTCCCCCGATTCGCCTCAAAACCCCGCCCGCTCCACCACGTTGTTGTCGGTGACGTCACGCCCCCGTCGCCATGACGACGGCTTGATGTCACGTCGTGAGGAGGCTACAAAAAAAACCCCCACAACACAACCCCAAATGGGCAGCCCGCCCTTTGGAAATGTTTAACAAGGCAGTAACAGCTGCATGAAGCAAATGAGTTACCAACTCATACTTTATGTGTGTGTATGTTATTTGTGTTGTTGACGCAGGGTGTGGTGTGACATTTATATTTGATGCCCTCGAGTGCTGCACTATTCCTACTTTCGCGCGCAGTGCCTCCGCGCCACCTCTGCCTCCTCCACTTTCAACTATGTCTCTCCCCGTGCAGTCGTGATGACTCGCGTAGAGGCTTCGCAATGCCGCCACGCTTCAGCTTGCGGCTCGGCTCCGACCCGCGCTGCTGAGAGCTGCACTCTCTCTGAAGCGCACCCGCCAAAACCGCTTGGCCACGCCTCCTCTCTGCCGACGCCACTCGTCCTAGCGCTGCTACTGATCTCTCTCTCTGTCGCTGCTTTTCTGATATTCGACTTCTGCGTCTAATTAATGCAATTAAATATGAGATATGCGTAGTAGAGAGAGCTCTGGCAATGCCCTCCTCGGGCGAACGCGTTTGCCGGGCATGGTGTGTGTCATCGCCTTGCACGTGGTATGGCTCACGATCCACCTGGCCTTCATTCCTAAATGAAAGAAAAAGACAAAATGAAAACAACCTTAAGACACCTCCTTCTCCCCTGGTTCTCTATTATTTATTGGCAGGGCAGCCGTCTTTGTGCCTGCGGCGGTAGGCAACAGTGCCTCGAGACCCGCGCCCGGCGCCATAGTGACCGTAGCCTGGAGAACTGATTACTATTGCCAACGCGCGCAAACGCGCGGCCCGGCGGCCGCGAGCCCAGCGCAAGCCCCGGCACCCGGCGGCGACGGCAGGTGAGCGGGGCCGCCCCGTGAACGGGCTGCAAAGTGGGCGAGGCCGGGGGGGTTGCAGGATGTGCGCGGGCTCCGCGTCCTCCGCGGGGCCGGCGCGGCGCGGGGCCGGCGGCGCGAAACCCGGCTTGTCCCGGCGCGGGATGCGCGGTCCCGGCTGCGCGCCGGGCGGGGGGCGCCGGTTCCGCGCCGCCCTCGGAAAGTTGGGAGCGGGGGGGAGCGCGGGAGGCGGCCGCCGCCGAACCGCCCCGGGCTCCCCCTCCCCGGGCCGGGGCCGCTGCCCCGGGGCACCGCCCGCAGCGCGGCCCCGCCCGGGCACGGGAACCGACACCGCCCGGCCGGCGGGGGGGCCGCGGGCCCCGCGCTCCGCCGCTCCCGGCTCCACGGGGCTGCCCGGAACTCCTCGGTCCCGGACCCGCGGGGCTGCCCGGAACTCCGCGCTCCCGGCCCCGCGGGCGGCGGGGACGCGGCGCTGCCGGGGGATCCCAGCCAGTCCGCCAGCCCCAAAGTGTCCGCTCAGGGTCGGGAGGGGGCCCAGGGCAGGCGCTCCGATGGGGTTGGAGTCGGCACCGCTCAGCACCGTACCCGTGCCCCTCTCCGTGCTCTCCSTCTCTCCACGCTGTCCCCGTCCTTCTCTTCCTTCTGTCCCTCTCTTCCTMCTGTCCCCGTCCCCTTCTCCCCTTGCTGTCCCCGTCCTTCTTTTCCTTCTGTCCCCCTCCCCGCGCTGTCCCCGTCCTTCTCTTCCCGCCCCTCTCTTCCTGCTGTCCCCGTCCCTCTCTCCCTTCTGTCCCCGTCCCT
The DNA here is from genome assembly GCA_002167245.1 of Sporophila hypoxantha. Classification (NCBI taxonomy): domain Eukaryota; kingdom Metazoa; phylum Chordata; class Aves; order Passeriformes; family Thraupidae; genus Sporophila; species Sporophila hypoxantha. The sequence continues at coordinate 397,500 of NDFG01000082.1, forward strand.
CTTTTCCTTCTGTCCCCGTCCCTCTCTCCCTTCTGTCCCCGTCCCTCTCTCCCTTCTGTCCCCGTCCCTCTCTCCCCGTTGTCCCCGTCGCTCACTTCCTGCTGTCCCCCTCCTTCTCTTCCTTCTGTCCCTCTCTCCATGCTGTCCCGGTCCCTCTCTTCCCGCTGTCCCCGTCCCTTTCCCTCCATGCTGTTCCCGTCCCCCTCCCCGCGCTGTCCCCGTTCCCCCCTTGCGCTCCTCCTCCTCCTCTTTGGGGGTGGAGGGAGGTGGTTTCAACACCAGCTCGTCCTTGGAGTTTGCCAGAGCCGGGAGATCCCGGCGCTCGCTTTCTCGAGTCGGGCTTAGAAACGAGGGGAAATCGCAGCGAGAGCTATTTGCAAGCATCTGCCGTCTGTTCTTGATGCGGTTTCTGCTGTTGGTTTTGAATAAAGTGTGTTGTGAAACAAGATTCATCTCCTGTTAGAGTGGGATTTTGTGGACGTGCCTGTTTCAAGCGTGAGTTCCCGCTGCCTGATTCAATGTTTCCATTGTTTTTACTTAGATAGCACTCCGAAGCCTTTATTTTGGCTTTGCTGTTGAAAGAGGRGAGACTTACTAATTTAAAAAGTAGAATTAATAATAATTTTATTAAATATTGTTAAATCTACTTTACCTTTTTGTATTTAGAATGTCCTTAAACTGAGGCTTTAACTGGTAGATTAAGCTGAGAGCTCAGCTTTGGAATCATTTAGTCGAGGCRGTTTCATCTGCTTCTGCCCAAACTTTTCAACTCTATCTTGGTTACAAATCATTTGAGAATAGAAAGTAACGTCTGGCTTAGAAAAAAGAAAAAAWTCAGTCTCTGAATAACAATCTTAAGCTCCTGGGCGTCCCTCTCTGCCTCTGCTGTTTCACTTTTCAGTCTGTTTGCTTCAGCCAGTGTGGGATCAGTTCAGTCTCAGGTTTTATTTTAAAGTGGCACATTTTGTAGAAGGGGAGGCATTTTGGGAGGCTCTGTCGTGGTTACCTCGTTCAAAATGGGTTGAATCAACCTCTGACTGTGTCTGCTGAGAGAGTTTGGGATGAACAGTTTGATTCCTGGGTGGCTGCTGAGGCAAAACCCCCAAAGCAGGACCTTGTAGGACTTTGTAGGGCTACAGAGGTGTTGGATACATGAAAATCTCAGCTCATATTTTAAAAAATAACCCAACACATCCAGCTGTGTCTTTACCTCTCAGTGTTGCTGTCCCAAGGGAGGGGATATGTATTGGAATTTTGTGAGATGTGTTTCATTTGCCTTGGGGTTACACAGCTGTGGGCAGGCTCCGGGGGTTRGTTGTTTGGAGTTGGTGTTGTCAGAGCTGTTCCCATAACCACGAGGTTTGGAACTGCTCATCTTTTTAACTGGAATCTGGGTTCTCAGGTAACAACAGGATCTTGGCCTGAAGGCTGAAAGCACAGACAGAAGGGGTTGACAGCTGGAATTTCTTTGTCCCTGCTTGCTTCTTGCAGAACAGGAATGATCCCAGTGAGCCTGGGGATGGGGATAGGAACATCCACTGCCACAGAGGAAAGGCAGAGCCAGGTCCTCACAGCCAGCCCTGCTTTGCATCTCCCTGCTGAGCCATTTGCATCTCATGAATTCCTCTCACAGGAGCAGTGTCCCTGTCCTGGGGCCCCCAAAGCCAGCTCTGCTCCTGGGGAATCTGCAGCACCTGGAAAGGGGGTGACACTGCAGGCAGCACCCTGGGGTCTTTTGCTTTAGCCCTCTCAAGAATTGTTTTGTAGGATTGCCATATAAATCTGTAGGATTACCATATAAATTTGTAGGATTACCATATAAATGTTTAGGATTGCCATATAAATTTGTAGGACTGCCTTATAAACTTGTAGGACCACCTTATAAATTTGTAGGATTGCCATATAAACTTGTAGTATTACCATAGAAATCTGTAGGATTGCCATATAAACTTGTAGGATTACCATAGAAATCTACACTGTAGGATTGCCATATAAACTTGTAGATTTGGCCTATAAATGGAGGCATCTCTTTCATCAAGGGACTTGGCTCCACACTGAGCCCCTGCAGCCGGACTGGGAGGGAGGGATGGGGTCACCATCCCAGGATTTACYGCTGAGTGTGGTCTAGAGAGGGTTGTTGTTAAATTGTGTGTTAGGTATGTGAAAGTACATCAGAAATACACTTTCTGTGTCCTTTTGTGTGTGTAAACACCATCAGACCCATCCCTGGAAGTGCCCAAGGCCAGGCTGGATGGGGCTTGGAGCACCCTGGGCTAGTGGAAGGTGTCCCTGCCATGGGACAGGGTGGAGCAAGGTGGGATTTAGGCTCCCTTCCATCCCAAAGTATCCTGGAATTCTGTYATCATCGAGATGACATCATTTGTCCTGGCTTTTGGGGGAAATCCTCCAGCTGAGAGTATTCCCTGCCACTAAAAGCCACTTTCTGCCACAAAATAACTTCAGTGCTGCAGAACAGTCGGCGCCACTCATTGTCTTTAKATAACCCCTTGCTTGTAACACCTCGGAGCACCGACAGCTGCCACGTTTCATCACAACATGTTTTCCCTGCCCATGGAGGCCCGTAAACAGAGCAGCTTTGGCGGATTCCAGCCCATTTCCCCCGCTCGCTTTGAGCTTGAGCCGAGCTAAAAGCGGAGCCGGGCGCGCTGCTGATTCAACAGGCGGGTCCCGCCCGCTCTCGGGAGTTTCTGCTGGAAGCTGCCGAGTTATTTTTAACCCCAGATCTCCCTCCCTGGCTGCCTCCCTCGCAACAAATGCCAGAGCAGTGCAGGGCTGGATGCGGGCCAGCGGGAGCCCGGTGTGCCCGCCCGGCCCCGGGGATTGGGATCCATCGGGATCCATTGGGGTCTGGGTTGGGATCCAGGCTGGGATCCTTTGGGATCTGGAATGGGATCTATCAGGATCCGGGTTGGGATCCATCAGGATCTGGGTTGGGAGCCATCAGGATCTGGGTTGGGAGCCATCAGGATCCGGGTTGGGATCCATCAGGACCTGGGCTGGGATCCATCAGGATCAGGGTTGGGATCCATCGGGAGCCGGGTTGGGATCCATCGGGATCCAGGCTGGGATCCATTGGGACCTGGGCTTGGATCCATTGGGACCTGGGTTGGGATCCATCGGGAGCCGGGTTGGGATCCATCAGGACCTGGGCTGGGATCCATCGGGATCTGGGTTAGGATCCATCGGGACCTGGGCTTGGATCCATTGGGATCGGGGTTGGGATCCATCGGGATCTGGGTTGGGATCCGGGTTGGGATCCATCAGGACCGGGGCTGGGATCCATCAGGAGCCAGGCTGGGATCCACTGGGACCCGGGCTGGGATCCATTGGGATCTGGGTTAGGATCCATCAAGATCAGGGCTGGGATCCAACAGGATGCGGACTGGGATCCATTGGGATCCAGGGTTGGGATCAATTGGGATCGGAGCTGGGATCCATTGGGACCCAGGTTGGGATCCATCGGGATCCAGGCTGAGATCCGTCAGGATCCAGCTTGGGATCCATTGGGACCCGGGTTGGGATCCATCGGGATTGGGGCTGGGATCTATCGGGATCTGGACTGGGATCCATTGGTATCAGGGTTGGGATCCCTRGGGATTGGGGCTGGGATCCATCGGGATCCGGGCTTGCGGTGCCGATATTGGACACTCACAAAGGGGAGGTTTCTGTCTGTAATCTGCGCTTTCAGACACGTTGTTTTGTCTTATTTGGACTGGCAAGTCTTTATTCCTTAGTTCAAACACTCACAAATCCATCTTATTGTCTGGGAACGTGCCGGCTTTCCCACGTCTGTCCYAGCAGCTTAGGGATAACTCTCCATAAATTCATAAATGGGTGACAAAATCTTCCTTCAGCACAAGCTATGGACCCCTTAACAGAGGAATCCAAGCAGGTTATGGATTAACTATCAATAAATTCATAAATAGATGACAAAATCTTCCTTCAGCACAAGCTATGGACCCCTAAACAGAGGAATCCAAGCAGCTTATGGAAAATTATCCATAAATTCATAAATAGGTGACAAAATCTTCCTTCAGCACAAGCTATGGACCCCTTAACAGAGGAATCCAAGCAGCTTATGGAAAATTATCCATAAATTCATAAATAGGTGACAAGATCTTCCTTCAGCACAAGCTATGGACCCCTTAACAGAGGAATCCAAGCAGTTTATGGATTAACCATCAATAAATTCATAAATAGATGCTAAAATCTTTCTTCAGCACAAACTATGGACCCCTTAACACACGAATCCAAGCAYTTCATGGAATAATTATCCATAAATTCATAAAGAGATAACAAAACCTTTCTTTACAAGCCTTAACTCCCTGAGCAAAGAGGAATCCATTTGTACAGGCCACTTCCTAGAGTCCCTTTTCTTAGCACACAAAGCACAGAGAGGAAATTATTTCAGYGTCATATTAATACACAAATTATTTTTATTTGGAGGGGAAAGCAGAAGAAACAAACCCACTTTCAGCTTTTGGTGATGTTTTATGAGAGGTGGCAATGTTTGTATTTCAGAAATTATTTCAGGACATGTTAATACACAAATTATTTCCAGGTGGGGGGGGGAAGAGAAAAAGACAAATTTGCTTTCAGCTTTGGGGGATGTTTTATGCAAGATGGTGATTTCTAGAGAAGTTTAAATGTTGTTAATTCAGCTGAGTTGTTAAAACAATAGGTAGTTGTGTCTAGACATGTGATTTCATGTCAGTGAATGAGAAACTCTTCCTCTTCCCACAGTATTCCTGCTCACTTATGTCACTGCAGGGGTTAGGCAGTGCCTGCCCAGCAATAAAGTTAAAAGGTGTATTTTAAATTGCAACAGAAGCAAGAAGTTTCCCAAACAGAACTTTAGAAACTGTTTTGGTTCCTTGATCTGGTCATAAAATCACAGAAGAGCCTTTCCCTGAGATCCATCCCAACACCCAGACACAACTTCATGGGTATTTCCTGATGTCCTCAGGAGTGAAGAGCTGTAGAAATCCCACATGAAGGCATTTTAAAAGTCATTTAAAGGCAATTCATAAGTTTGGGGTTTTTTCTCAGTTAGATTTCTGTTAGAAATTTGTTTTTCTGAGCTTAATAAATGCCAGAAAAGTCTCAGAGTTGTACAAATGTGTCGTGGGAGGAAACTTTGCAAGAGGTTAATGACAGAACATTGCAGTCAAAGGAACAGGTCACACAATGCTGCACCAATAATGACTTTCATATAAAGAATATGCAAAAATCAGATGCTTTGTTTTCTTGTCCCAAATCTGAAAGAAATCCTCAGCAAGAAGCTGACAGAAATAATAATTACATTGACTGTAGAGATATTCCACCCTGATGAGCTCATTGGTGCATATTCCCACCATCCAGGTTCCACAATTTATTTATTTTTTTTTTCCCTGTGTGAGGYAGTTTTTCTTTGGCTTCATGTGCAGAATGTGTGGATGTGTGTGAGGACAAACAGCAGCAGGTACTTTGTGCAGGCTCTGAGGAGGAGCAGCTCGAGACACATTCCTGAATTCCTGAATCCCCTGGCAGGGCTGGTGCCTTGTGAAGGCTGACCTAGAGCAGACTAGARYGAGTTAATTAATAAAGWAGGGATTTATTAAYAGGCCTCAATYGATSRACCTTGGGCAGCACAWCCCAAAATGGCCACAAAATGGACAACAGGTCATAGGGTCTCTCACTTTTATAAGTTCTGCTCCATTTGCATATTGAGTTATTGTGAATAACGCTCTGCCATGAAGGCGTCCAGGGACACTCAGAGGCCCTTGCAGGGCGACGGGGCTCCAGGAGAGGACTGGGGACAAGGCCTGGAGGGAAGGACACGGGAATGGCTTCACTGGGAAAGAGGAGTTTTTGTGGATATTTGGAAGGAATTGTTCCCTGGGAAGGTGGGAAGGGCTGGAATATGAATTCCAGAGCAAGCTGGGGCTGCCCTGGATTCCTTGGCAGTTGCCAAGGCCAGGCTGGGCAGGGCTTTGGAGCAGCCTGGGACAGTGGAAGGTGTATTAGGCCATGGCAGGGGTGGGATGGGATTGAGCTTTAGGTTTTCAACCAAATCATCCATGATTCTGTGGAGATTTCCTGGCTCTCCCCAAATCTCAGCAGCAGGGCTTCACTTCCAGGCCTTTAGAGCAGGTCAACATCCCAGCAATTGCTCTATATTGGCAACATAAAATATATTTTGCCCATCGTTAGAGAAGAGGATCCTGGCTGGATTCACTTCTCTCCCAATGATCTTTGGAGTGCACATTTTCCCTTTCCCATCAGGAACCAACCCTGTCCAAACTCACAAACATCCCTTTTGCAGCCTGCTGGGGATGAGGGAATCCTTGTGGGCTCCACACATCAGGAGCAAATCAGGTTCTGTCTCCAATGGCTGAGTTTTGGAAAGTGCCCCTACTCATTTGGAAGCGTGGGATGAAGTGATGTTTGGGGTGAAACACCAGGAATTCAGGAATTTGTCTGGGATTACATGGCTGGTGGTTCTTTGAGGTTAACATGAGGCAAAGGGTCCTGCTGAATGGAGCCTGTAATTAAGGATGACTCTTCTGGAGGTGTCACTAGTTAAGACTGACAAGAAACATCAGGGGAAGAGGAGAGAAGGGGAAAAAGCAGGGGTGGAATGATTCTAGGCAAACAACCTCAGCAGAATTAGCAATTTCCTTAACAACCACCTGGTTAGTCATTGTCAGARTGTTCCTTGTATCAGCTTAAGATCCCATTGCCACCATGACAACCCTGGAACTGTTCTGGAGAATTTCTGGCTTAACACACAGCTGATTAAACATTCACCCTGCCCAGGGAATGATATCAGTTCTTCTTGTTCTTCTGACCTCTGGTGTCTGGGTGTCCTGGAGGTTTTAGATAAAGCAGCCTCACACTGACAGGTAAAACCCTGCACTGCCCCTGCCCTTGTGCACTGAATTATTATTATTATTATTATTATTATTATTATTATTATTATTATTATTATTATTATTATTATTATTATTATTTTAATTTTTTAAAAATTTTTATTATCATATAGAGACATCCAGCAGTGCTACACAGCAATACAGTGATGGCCTCAGTGCAGTGCTGGTGGAAGTTACTGTGTTCCCCTGATTTGTGAGGGTTATTTATGATGGATGAGTATCTTCTGGAGCACCTGAGCATCTGATGATGCTTTTGCACACAGGATTTCTCATGTTTTAGGTGCTGTTTGATTGGAGCATCAACTCATGTGAAAGAAATGGCTTTAAACTGAAAAGAGGGGAGGTTTAGATGAATATCAAGGAAGGAATTTCCCTTTGTGAGTGATGAGGTTGTGGCACAGGGTGCCCAGAGAAAGCTGAGGCTTCCTGGAAGTGTTCCAGGCCAGGCTGGATGGGTGGTGAGAAGGTGGCAGGAGGCAGAACTGGAGGAGCTCTAAGGTCCTTTCCAACCAAACCATCCTGGAATTCTTTTCTTCTGTTCCCTTCTTGGCTTTCTCCAAGATCTGATCCTGAGCTGAGCTGTGTGTGGGTTGGCTTAGGTTGATGGTACCTGGGATGGGTTCAGTACTGGCTGGTAATGGGCAGTTTCACAATTAGATGATTCATTAATTATCCTTTACTTGCTGTATGAACAAGGCTGCTTAACAAGGCACAGGAACTCCAAATACAAATGGCATTTCTCTCTTCCATCACCTCATGACCATGGTGGGACAGGGTCCTCTAAGTGGGAAATGGATTTGTGGAAAATTTGTAGAAAATTCTCAAAGCCTGATAGAAAGAAATGCTATATAAATAATTGTAATTAGGAAATAATTGGCTTCTGATGGTGTGTGGTGAATTATAACATCTGTATTGTCTCACCTTTCACATGAGACTGAAAATGAGTAAAAGTTTTTAAAAGCACCTCTCAGTTACCCCATTTTTTGGGTCAGAAAAGGTTTAATCTGACATTCACCAGTGTCTGCAGTGCCCAGGACAGAGCTGTGTCACCCAGACATGAGCAGTGGAGTGTGGGGAGAGCTGTGTCAGTTTTGTCCTTCCTGAGCCTGTTCCTCACTGCTGCCAGACCTGTCCAGCCTGCTCAGGGGTACAAACCTGGGAAGGGTCTGAGGGAGGCACAGGGGCAGGGGCTGAGCTCGCTCTGGCTCTGGGACAGGGACAGGAGCCCAGCAAGGGCTGGAGCTGGGCCAGGCCTTGGCATGGAGCTCAGGGCAAGGTTCTGCCCCCCGAGGCTGCTGGGCACTGCCCAGGCTCCCCAGGGAATGGTGCCAAGGCTGCCAGAGCTCCAGGAGCGTTTGGACACAGAATTCACAGAATTCACAGAATTTCAGAATCACTGGGTTGGAAGAGACCTCCAAGATCATTGAGTCCAACCCAGCCCCAACATCTCAACTGAACCCTGGCACCCAGTGCCACATCCAGGCTTTGTTAAACACACCCAGGGATGGGGACTCCACCACCTCCCCGGGCAGCCATGCCAGAACTTCATCACCCTTTCTGTGAAAAACTTTTTTCCTAATATCCAACCTATATTTTTTCCTAATATCCTCATTAGGTTTTTCCTGATATCCTACCGATAGGATAGGATCTCATCATCTTCCTAATGTCCTACCTATATTGTTTTCCTAATATCCAACCTATGTTTTTTTCCTAATATCCAACCTAAATTTCCCTTGGCACAGCTTGAGGCTGTGTGCTCTGGTTGTGTCAGTTCCTGGAGAAAGAGCCCAGCCCCAGCTGAGCACAGGCACCTTTCAGGAGCTGCAGAGAGTGATGAGGGCACCCCTGAGTCTCCTTTTCTCCAGGCTGAGCACCCCCAGCTCCCTCAGGGGTTCCTCACAGGGTTTGTGTTCCCAGCCCCTCACTGACAGAGCCCTCAGGGSTGCTCAGGGTGGYTTTTTGGGGGGTCTGTGCAGGGACAGGAGCTGCACTGATGATCCCTGTGGGATTCAGCTCAGGATTTTCTGGAATTCTGTGAGCCCAGGCTGGAGCAGGAGGCTCCTGGAGATGTGTGGTGAGGTGGACAATGACCCTTCTCTGTGCAGCTCGTGGGAAACAGGGATGGGTTGTGCACAGAGCTGGATATTCCAGCAGCTCTGGGGCCTTTCTGACCAACAGTCTCATATTTTCTGTTAGCCAGGCTCTTGTTTGGCAGTGAAGGGAGGTTGTGCAGCCTCTGATAAGCTGGGAGGAAGCAGTTGGGAGATAAGCCCAGGCTCTCAGTGTGCTGGAGCTGCTGTTGTCAGCGCTGTCACCTCACTGCTCTGTGCAAGGATATTTTTCTGCTCCTTCCCTGAGCTGTCTGGGATGGTCCAGTCTAAAAAACGACTCAAAATCCACCTCTGGGCTGTGAAATGTGGGGGGAGATGGGAATAAGTGCACATGGACTGGCTCTGCCTAATTTGTCTTGCATTTAAGCAATTTCTTGTGCTGTTCAAACCCCCGCCCTTCCCCCCAAAGGAGATGAAATGCAGATCTTTTCAAATATTCATGACCTTAAATGACCAATAATGGGAGGAAATTTTTCTTTAACAGGTACAAATAATAAGAGAAATAATGGCTCCTGATCATCAGGCTGGTCTTCAGAGCTTCCTTCTTCCTAGCAAATATTTATTCTCCTTAARGTGACAGATGTGCACCATTGTTAGAAGACTTCCACCTGCCAGGAAGGTGAAATATCCTCCAGAGAATATTTCTTTAAGCCCATTAAAGAACCTGGGGCTTGCCTGCCCAGCTCTCACAGCTGCTTGCATTCAGAATGTAGATTTTTCTTTTTTCTATATGAAAAATATAGAAGAAACACCTCCTCTCAAACCAGAAATGCAAAGTTCACCCTCATATTTTAGGCACCTCCTCTGTCACATTGAKCTGCACCCCTCTGACCTGAGCTGGGCTTGCAGAAGCAAAGTTGTTGTTACTCATGGTGTAACTCAGAGATCTGTTGGGGTCCATGTTTATGACATGAGTTGTTACTATTAATATTTTTTGTTATGAGGAAACATTATCGTAAAAATAATGTATGAAGTGACAAGAAAGAAATTGATTCTCAAAGAAATTGATAATAATAATAATTATCAAAMAAATTGATAATACTTAGGAATTAATGAGATTATATACATAATTAATATATATTAAATCATATAATTATTAAGTGTTATAACATTCAATTGTTATTTTAGAGTTTGTAATAGTTGATAAATATTAATTATTAATTAAATATTAAATACTAGTAAATATATTTATTAATTATTAAGTATTTATAAATTATTAAGTATTATAGCATTGAATTGTTATTTTAGAGTTTGTACTAGTTGTTACATTTTAAATTAGTAGAGAATTTTAATTTAAATTTGGTACATTTAGTAAATTTAGTAATTTAATTTAAATTTAGTCATTTAAATTTAGCAATTTAATTTTAGTAATTTAATTTAAATTTAGTAATTAAAATAAATTGAGTAAATTAATAGAGAATTTAATTTAAATTAGTAGAGATCTTCTCACGCCYAGGAAGGGGGGTTAATTATTTAGTTATTCTGTGCCAGGACATTCCAGCACAGCTGCGTCACCCYGGCTGCTGGGATGGGCTCTGCTCCTCTTGAGTGAGGAACCTCGGGGCTGTTTGAGTTAATAACGCTGTTAATAACCCTGTTAATTTAGGGATAAACCCCATGGAGCCAGCGTGGCAGAGCTGGGGGTGCTCACCTGGACAGGAGAAGGCTCCAGGGAGAGCTCAGAGCCCCTTGCAGGGCCTGAAGGGGCTCCAGGAGAGCTGCCCAGGGACTGGGACAAGGCCTGCAGGGACAGGACCCAGGCAATGGCTCCCACTGGGAAAAGTACATTTAGATGGAAAAAATCCCATTTAGATGGGAGGAATTGTTCCCTGGCACAGCTAGGGCTGTCCTCTTGGAGATGAGAAGGCTCCAGGGACACCTCAGAGCTCTTGCAGGGCCTGAAGGGGCTCCAGGAGAACTGGAGAGGGACTGGGGACAAGGGAAGGAAGGACAAAAACAGGGAATGGCTTCCCACTTAAAGAAGTGAAATTTGGGTGGTAAAAAATCCCTTTTAGATGGGATATTGGGCAGGAATTGTTCCCTGGTGCTCACCTGGAGAGAAGGCTCCATGGAGAGCTCAGAGCTCTTGCAGYGCCTGAAGGGGCTCCAGGAGAGCTGGAGAGGGACTGYGGACAAGGCATGGAGGGACAGGACTGCACAGAGTTAATGAATGAATTAGGGATTTATTAGGAGGCCTCAATGGATCCACCTTGGGCAGCACAAGAGCCCAGCCAGGGCTGCGCCCAAGATGAACCAAAATGGTCACAAAATGGACAACAGGTCACTGGGTCCCTCACTTTGATCAGTTCTTCTCCACTTGCATCTTGCAGTTCATTGTCCAATTCCAGCCCCAGCCCATGCAGTCCCATCCTGCTTGTTTTTCTCTCTCCAGCCCACGTTGTTTGTGCTCTTGGGCCTGAGATTTGGATCATTTGTCCTTGGTGCCCAGCTAGAGCAGGAATTGTTTTGTCTCCCTGCTCTGTGCACAGAGCTCGCCATCCCCTCATGTGAAGCCCAGACCCACACACTAAAGCAGCACAGAACCTGAAAAATGTAAAAGCTCAAACCTGAGACATCACCATGATTCTGTGGTCACAGCCAAGACAGGGAATYGATTGCAGTGAGTCTCTCTGTGCACCACTTTGTCCTTTTCTGCCCCTTTTCATGGYTAAAACCTGCCATACAAACCTGATCCCCCTCCTCATGCTCAGGATTTTGCAGTCCCTGACTGCTGCCCTGTGGGGAAATGTGCTTTGCCTTTAGCCCCATAGGTTCCTTGCAGACTCTGTGGTTGTGAAAATCAAAATCACCACTTCCTTGCTGGGGACTGAAAGGAGACATTTTCATATCAAAACATCTGAGGCTGTGAGTGTCACAAGAAAATCTCTGGGTTTTCAGGCCCTGGGGCTGCAGCTCTATCAGTGTCTGTGGGATTTGGGTTATTTCCTAGATATTTATGCACAATGATATATAAAATATACCTGTATACATACATTTACAGACACATTATGTATTTCCAAGAGTAAATTGTGATCAAGTGCAGTTCCAAGGGTGTTTATTCCACATTTCTGGTTCATCTCTTGGCCTCTGGACTCCATCCTCACTGGGGTTTCTGTGCCACCTTCCACTCCCCTGTCAGGAGTCCCCTGAGGCATAAATGAATCTCTGATCTAGCCAGTCCCATATTCCTCTGATCCACAATCCACATCCTTTGGCACTTCAGGGTGTGTTTGGGAAACTCTGCTTTATTTGCTCTGTGCTTTCATTTCCATTTTCCAGTAGGGAATAATTCAATCCCTGTTGTTTTGGTTTTTTTCCTTTGGTTTTTTTTAAATTTATTTTGCTTATTTTGGGTTTTTTTCTTCTTCTTTTTGTTTGTTTGGGGTTTTTTTTGTTTGGTTGGTTTGGTTTTTTGTGGGTTTTTTTTTTTGTGTGCTGTTGTTGCTGTTGTTGTTGTTGTTTTCCCCTAGAACCCAGAAAGTTAAGATGGGAAACTCCTAAAGGATTAATATTTCTGAAGTGCTTTGAAAGCCTCAGGTGATTGTAGCTTTACTCACTGATCAAAACAAGACACACATTTTTTGGGGATGGTGTCATTATTGCTCTGCTTCCTTTTATTTTTTTTTCCTTTGGGATGGTGCCACTATTTTTCTGTTTTGTGCCCTCCTGGAATATTTCATGCAGAGGCATTTAGACAATCCCAGAATGGTTTGGTTGGAAGGGACCTCCTGGCTTCTTTCTGCTCCCTGAAAATGATCCRYTAGGAAAAACCRCTCTCCAGAGAATTTTCCTGTTTAAAAATTTCCTCCCCCAGTTTACTGGGGYTGGGGATCCTGCAGGGCTTGAGCTGGTGGAGATGCAGAGATGATGCTCAGAGCTGTGTTTTGGTGCTGAAAAAATTCAGAGAGGGAAAACAGCCAACAAACCCCTGGAGAAATGGTGTAATTAGAGAAATTTGGGGGAAATAGTGGTTGGGGTATTTCTTGCTGAAGTGACTCTGGTATCACTCTTCAGGCTGTTTTACAATCCAGATGAACACACAGCTAGAATGCTCTAAAAAGGGAATTTTGGAACAAAATCGAACTGCAGATGAGTAAAACTTTCTGTACCATATTGCTCTGCTTGCAGGACCCAGTGAAAGTCAGATTTCCCTTTRTGCACATTTAAAAAGTCAATTTATATCATGGGTTAAATTCCTCCAGCTGTGTCCTTAAAACCCAAGCTATTTTCTTCAKCTGCCACCAAATAATTAATACATCATACACTGCAATTCTAATTCACTTTCCCCTAAGAATTACTTAATACCTTGGTGATGAGTCTCTKCTTAGTCAATCATTAAGGAATTTCTGTTCTGACTTTTTCTTTTGGCAGCTARTTGCTTGAATTTATATTGTGATGTTTGGGCAATGAAATGTTCCACACAGTGAACGTTTTGAATGCATTCTCCTGATTTCTGAGTGAWCTGTGAATACATGAGGATTGAATTATGTGATTAGCCAGAACATCATGCAATATTCTGCTGGGGAAAAGTAAATTGTCTGTGGATGAATTTCCACTTTACACTTCAGGTTTATAACCATCATTGCACTGCAGTGAAGTGGAAGTTGGTGACAACTGACAGCCTGTGGCCACTCTGCAGTGATATTTATACCTTTATCTTTCTCAGATTTATAAAATTTTTACTAATTTTTTCTGCATCAGAAAGTTAATATAAGAGCTGAGCTYCTGTCTGTTCCCTGGAAGAATGATTTCCCCCCAAAACAGGAGACTACTTGGAGGATATAGGCAATAATAAGGTCCAATAATGTAAAAACACAGTATTTTAATTTTAAAAATCTGTCCCCCTGTCCAACTTCAGCTTTGGCTCTTGCACACACAAGTGCAGGACTGGAGAGCCAGGCTGCAAACACCATGTGATTGTCTCCTTCTCTTCTCTTCTCTTCTCTTCTCTTCTCTTCTCTTCTCTTCTCTTCTCTTCTCTTCTCTTCTCTTCTCTTCTCTTCTCTTCTCTTCTCTTCTCTTCTCCCCTTTTTCCCCCTTTTCTTCCCTTTCCCCCTTCTTTCTTTCTCCTTTCCCCCTCTCCTCTTTCTTCCTTTTCCCCTTTTCTCCCTTTCCCCTGTCCTCCTTTCCCCTTTCCCCTCTTCCCTTTGCTCTCAGCTGTCACTGCCACTTTCCCTGTGACTCCTCCAAACCCCTCTTTGCTGGAGTGCAGAAAAATGAGAATTATTCCTTCTGGAGTGCTTTCTGCCACAGCACCTAAGTGCAGATGCAGGGAAGGTGATGGTGCTCTTTTTTTTTTTTCCTCTCTTCCATCTGCAGAAAGTAAAACTTCTCCAATAAAAAAAAATTCAATGTTCTATTGATTGTTAAAACTCGCTATTAAAGTCTTGATTGCTGCCCTTTACCACTAACCCCATTCACTTTAGCACCACGTGGTGAATAAGAACAAAAAATGTCCCTTCTCAGTTGGAAGGCTGAACTGGAAATTCAGGATTAACAAAATCTACTTGGCTTTTTTGCCTTTGAAACAGGCAGATGGGATCGTTTAACATATCATTTGCTAAAGCTTATTTTGACTGAAGTCTGATGGCAAGCAGCACCCCAAGCAAATATTTCAGAATAAAATACCAAATTTCTGACTTACAACTCTGTTGCTGTTGGTTTYAGCTAACCCTGGTGATCAGATCCCTCCTGTTGGCACAGGTTCTGGTAGCAGAGCAGGAATTGTTTGTARACTGTATTTTAAACCTCGTGTTTTCTGCTGTTACCTTAATGGAAAACATATTTTGACATCTTCCCCTTAACTCCCTGCCTAAACTAACTGGGTTTGGAATTCCATCTGGCTGCACAGAAGAGACTCTTCCCTCTATTCCCCACCCAAATCTCTCCCTGGTAAATAAAGGAGCCAATGAAAGGTGAAGGGTTTTTTTTAAGAGAACAAATCATTCTGCTGTTAAAATTGGCAGCACCGTGGTCTTTCCTGGCTACCTGCTGCTCTGAGGCTCTCCAGAGCTGCTGGAAGCTGTTTCTAAAATTCTCTGAGCTGTTGGAACACGTTTGGCTCATAAATACCCACAGCTCCTGGCCCATCAGAGAGCTGTGAGTCACAGAGGAGGGAAAGGTGAGTGTGGATGGTGAAAAAAACCCAATCACAATAGCTCAATAACAAAATAAAGTGGAGTTTCATGCTCTGTCCTCTCTGCCCTTCCTACTTTTCCCTTTTCCTTCTTTGGGAAGAATGCTGCAAAGATTTACCTTATGGAATGTGAAATTAGTGTTAGGTTGTACCTTTTAAAATACAGCTTTATGCAA
>NDFG01000082.1:489984-523080 GCA_002167245.1 Sporophila hypoxantha
TGGGGTTTGAGATCCCTCCCAACCCAAACCATCCCATGGTCTCTCCCCTGGGTAGGCAGATCCCAACATTTTAATTTGAYGGGGATTTGTGATTAATGCCCATGAATGTGCTGCATTTGGGAGGCCCCAACAGGAGACAAGTGATGAACAGGAACCACCCAGTGCAAAATGGGAAGGGTTAAGTGAAACTGYTTCCTTTTTGTTCCTTTTTCTGCCTTTTGGGGAACTTGCAAAAGAAATTTCTGCCTCAGGAAGCTGYAGGGATGAGAGGATGCATGGGTGTAACTCAGCTTCATCCTTCTCCAACTCCCAAGTGAGCAGCAGCAGCTGCCATTGGATGCTGATGGAAAGGAACAATTCAAGATTGGGAATTGAAGGAATATTTGACTTTCCAGGAGTCATGGGCTGATCCAGAGTGCTGCTGTCACCTCCCAGCCTTCCATCCTTGCTGGTGTGGCAGGGCTGGGGACAGCAGTGCCAGGTGTCCCCAGGATCACAGTGTGGATTTYGCTGTGAACAAAGGTTGGAAAACCTTTGGATTATGAAATCACCCATCCAGCCTCTGGAATGGAACTGCATGGATTAAGGAAAATCCAGGGGATAGTGAAGACTGCTGAAGAGGAGGAGCATCCAGAGCCTTCCTTCTCACCAGCAGGACAAAGAAATCACTGGGGATGAGCTGCTGCCAGCAGGAATGGTGTGAGGCTGAAACCCTTGTGGAGCACTGGTGCCCCTTTGGGTTTGAGCAGGATGGCCTCACCTTCCAGGTGGGGAMGATTCCTTATCTTGGCTGGAAGCTGATAGCAGAGCACAGGGCCAGGGATGTGGCATCTGGCAAAAGCAGTGCCAGAAAATGGGCAAAAAGTAGGAGAAATGTGGTGGTGTTCACAGGAAGAGATGAGAATCTTGACTCCATGATTCAGAAGGCTGAGTTATTATTTATGATATAGATTATATTAAACAAATGATATATAATTAAAACTATATGCTAAGTAATAGAAGAAAGTGATTTTATCAGGAAGGCTAAAAAGGAATGGGAGCAAATGAATAATAAAATCTTGTGACTGAGCCAGAGAGTCCAAGACCAGCTGATGGTATTGGCCCAATTTAATAAAGGAAAAACCGACATATGAGACCAATCCACAGAGATCCACACTGTTTGCCATCCACAGCAGCAAGGATAATTACATTTTCGATCATCTGAGGCTCAGCGCTCAGGGAGAAAAGATCTAGCCAAAAGGAATTTTCATACAACATATGGCTGAATGACAGAGAAAGAAAAGGTTTGAGTGTAGGGAGAACTTTGGGCCTAGGTCTGATTTCAAAAAGAGTGGCTTGTGGTATTAGTCTCTCCAGTCCACGCACTTGTGTGAGAGCAGAAAACGGGCCAGGTAGAAGCTGAAGAATTTAGTAGGTAGCGACTTCTTAGTGCAGAGATGCCTACTACAGGGTATATGACAGCGGAGCAAGCCTGCTGGAAGACTCGGCGCAATTGTCATAAACCTGGAAAATTCTGCTAGAATTGGATTTACTGGTTATTACCCATGGATAATGCTGAGAAAGGCTAAAAATCATAAATATCCCATGGTAAGTTATCGCATGGAGATTAAGTATCATATAAAGTCGGTATTAGCCATGAGATTTAATTTCATCATAAATATCGCATGGTAGTTTCCATGAAGTATTTATCCATCGTAAATATCCAGGTAGCCAGTAGATTCTAAGGTTTGCTTGGGATTGTTTTATGGCTCTTTGTTCTGTTGTGGGCCCATGTGGTATTGCATTCTCAGAACAACAGAGAAGACATATGAATTCTTCTCGCCAGGAGTTTTTCCTGGGATTTTTCCAGCCAAGGCCCAATCGTCCCTGGGGTGTTTTAAAAGGATGTGGTCTCCTTGAGAAGGTGAAGAGGCCATGGAGATGCTTGGTTGCGTGTCCCCCTGAATCCTTTCTCTCCATCCCAACCACATCCCCACGTTTGTTTGTTCTGGATCTGAAGGGTGCTGAGCAGCTTGCTGAGATGTGCTGATAACCCAGACGGAAACATGTGACGTGTAAGGGGAATGGAATGGAGTGACTAAGCCACTCAAGCAACCATGAAATGTCCCTGTTGCCCTGTGGTGGCAAGCAGCGAAGCGGAAAGCAAGAACCCCCTGAGCCTCGGGTGCTGGCAGGAGCTGGGGGGGATGGTCTTGCTGCAGGAGGCAGAGTTTGGTTGGGTTTAGCAGCTCCAAGAGAAGGAACTTTGCAGCCAAATGTGGATGTGTGAGGAGTGATCCTTGTTCAAGTGTGCTGAGTTTATCAATGAACTGCTGCTTCCTTTCCTGGAGGTTTGGAGATGTTCCTGGCAGAAATTTGCTCAAATTCAGGGGGGTGAGCTGATCAATTAACTGCTACATACTTCCATGGAGGTTTGGAGAGATTCCTGGCAGAAATTTGCCCAAATTCAGGGGGCTGTGCTTATCAATGAACTGCTGCTTCTTTCCTGGAGGTTTGGAGAGATTCCTGGCAGAAATTTGCTCAAATTCAGGGGGCTGAGCTGATCAATGAACTGCTACATCCTTCCATGGATGTTTGGAGATGATTCCTGGCAGAAATTTGCCCAAATTCAGGGGCTGTGCTTATCAGTGACCTGCTGCTTCCTTTTCTGGAGGTTTGGAGAGATTCCTGGCAGAAATTTGCCCAAATTCAAGGGGCTGAGCTGATCAATTAACTGCTGCTTCCTTTTCTGGAGGTTTGGAGATGATTCCTGGCAGAAATTTGCTCAAATTCAGGGGCTGAGCTGATCAATGAACTGCTGCTTCCTTTCCTGGAGGTTTGGGGATGATTCCTGGCAGAAATTTGCCCAAATTCAGGGGCTGAGCTGATCAATGAACTGGTACATCCTTCCATGGAGCTTTGGAGATGATTCCTGGCAGAAATTTGCCCAAATTGGGGGCTGTGCTTATCAATGAACTGCTGCTTCCTTTCCTGGAGGTTTGGAGAGATTCCTGGCAGAAATTTGCCCAAATTCAGGGGGCTGTGCTTATCAATGACCTGCTGCTTCCTTTCCTGGAGGTTTGGAGATGATTCCTGGCAGAAATTTGCCCAAATTCAGGGGCTGTGCTTATCAATGACCTGCTGCTTCCTTTTCTGGAGGTTTGGAGATGATTCCTGGCAGAAATTTGCCCAAATTCAGGGCGCTGAGCTCAGGCTGGTGCACCCCAGGGGGAGGGTGGGGACCATGGGGACACTGATCACAGGATGCTGCTGGTGTCAGAGACAGGCTGGCCTTGAAATCTGGGAAAAGACCACCTGGCTCAGCTGTGTTATGGACTGAAATTGTCTCTTCCTCTATTTTCTCCTTGCAGAGGGTTTTGGTCCAGGCCACAGGCTCTGCTCCCAAAGGGGCACAGATGCAGCAAATCTCTGTTGCCAGAGTCCAGCAGGTTCCACAGCAGGTAATGAACCCTGGGGACACCCAGACAGGCCCCCAGTCCCACTTCTGAAACTCTGCCACATCTAGAAAAATCTTAATTAAAGAGCTGTGGGCAGTCACAGAGCTGGCATCACTTTCTCCATCTCTCTCCTCCTTTCTTAGACTCATGACAAAAGAAACTCTCAAGYTATTTGAAGTTTAGGAAAAACCTTTGCTGTAGCAGTTGTCTTTCATGTATTTGAAGATTTGATGGATGCTTTCAACTTAAATTTAAAAGCATTTATTAAATCAAAGTTAAATTAAAATTAAATCCTTTAGTAAAGATGTTTTTAGAGGCAAAAGTTAGGTTTTAATTAACGAAATTTTACTGTTTGCATGTGGCCTCCATAGCGAAGATTTGGTGCCAGAGAATGCCGTGCAAGTGTTCTTTATTTATTTGAACTTTTGCCTTTTCCAGGGCTTTTCCTAAGAAACCAGGGATATGTGGTGTGCTGCTCCATGTGAACAGCAAGTCTGATCCTCTTAATTTTTTCCTTTAGTGATTTTTTTTTGTTCTCTCCATTTCATGGGGGAAAAAAATTCACCCTTTTAATTTTTTCCTTTAGTGATTTTTTAATTTGGTTTCTCCCATTTCATGGGGGAAAAAATTCTGACCCTTTTAATTTTTTTTTTTTTTTAGTGATTTTTTTTAATTGTTTCTCCATTTCAGGGGGCAACTCTTCCCCCCCAAGCAACAAAAAAGGGGCTGGGGTGCAGCTGGACACTGTCAGGCTCCCCCTTGAAGGAAAAGCTGCAGCATGAGCTCAGCCCTGTTAGTCAGCCCCAGACACGTGTCCAGAGGAAACCCAGCTCCATTGTTTCCACTTCTCATGGAGCAACCACTGATTTATCTATTTTAACCTTGACCTTTGAAATAAAAACCTCCTTTTCTTTAGCATTCCTGAGCACGGAGGGGAGGGAGGCAGGGAGGATGGTTTTTTGTTTGTTTTTTGGTTTTTGTGTTGTTGTTTGTTGGTTTTTGTTTTGTTTTTTTTTGTTTTTTTTTTTTTTTTGTTTGTGTTTTGTTTTGTTTTGTTTTTTTTTTTTTGGTGAGTGTTGGTTTGTTTTTGGTTTTTTTTTGTTTGGTGGGTTTTTTGGTTTTTTTTTTGGTTTTTTTTTGTTTTGGGGGTTTTTGTTTTTGTTTGGGTTTTTTGGGAGTTTTGGGTGGTTTTTGGTTCTTTTTTGTTTGGGTTTTTTTTTTCTTTGGTTTGGTATTTTTTGTTTTGTTGTGGTTTCTTGTTGTGATTAGTTTTTGGTGGTTTTTTTTTGTTTTTGTGGTTTTTTTGGTGGTGGTGGTAGTTTTTCTGGTGTTTTGGTTGGGTTTTTTTAATTGGGTTTTGTTTGATTGGTTGGTTTTTGGTTTTTTTTTTGGTTTTGTTGTTGTTGGTGTTGGTGGGGTTTTTTTTGTTTTGTTTTTGTTTTTTTGGGTTTTTTTGGGGTTTTTTTGGGTTTTTTGTTTGTGTGTGTTTTTTTTTTTGTTTTTTTTGTTTTTTGTTTTTTTGTTTTGTTTTGTTTTTTTAAAGAAAGCCTGAGTGTCAAGGTAAGGTTGGAGCTGTGCAGTTTAACCAGCAGTTCCTGAGCAATCCCTGACCCCTGGGTGCCTGTTGCAGGTGCAGTCTGTGCAGCACGTTTATCCAGCCCAGGTGCAGTATGTGGAAGGAGGAGAAGCTGTTTATACCAATGGAACCATGTAAGAACCTCCCTGAGATGTCCCCTCCCTCCTTCCACCCAGCCCCCCATGGCAGGAAGAGAGGAAGCTGTTCAGAGGGTTGTGGTGGGTGTGAGGGTGGTTTCCAGCCCTGGGCGTGTTGTCCTCATGGAGGGGTTTTCTGCAGGGAATCCTGGTCATGAAATTTGTCTGAGAACTCTGTGTGGTGCCATGGGCAGCTTTAGGAGTGGAACTTCCTGAGGAAAAAGGGGCTGTTGGGAAGATTATAGAGTCAAGGGATCCCAGAATGGCTTGGGTTGGAAAAGACCTTCAAATCCATCTCTTCCAACCCCAACACCTTCCACCATCCAGGCTGCT
This sequence comes from Sporophila hypoxantha, assembly GCA_002167245.1. NCBI lineage: Eukaryota > Metazoa > Chordata > Aves > Passeriformes > Thraupidae > Sporophila > Sporophila hypoxantha. The sequence continues at coordinate 495,468 of NDFG01000082.1, forward strand.
CCAAGCCTTGTCTCCAGCCTGGCCTTGGACACTTGAGGGATGGAGCAGCCCAACAGCTGTGCCAGGGCCTCTCCATTCTTAGAATTTCCTCTTCCTCCTGCCTGCTGTGCCCCATTTTGTGCCTCCTTTTGGCCTTCCTCACCCCAGTTCCTCACAAGGAGCTGCCCTCACCATGAGCTTGTGCTGTGGGGCCGATTGATCTCATTCCCACTGTCAGAAACAATTGCTCACTTTTACAGTTTCAAAGGTTTATTACACCTTAACAAAAATTACAACAAATAATTTTTAATAAGGAATTTAATAATTTTTAAATAATTTTTAAAATAATTTTTCAATAAGATAAAGGTTTTCAGTGCTGGGAGTTCCTGTGACTACCAGCCATGTATCACATCACAAAATATCATCCACAAAATATCTATCTCTTAATTGGGAGAGCCAACTATGACATTATTTATCTATAACAAACCCTCCTTCTCCTTTTCTATAAGTCATTTGGCTCAAACAATTAACTCATTTTTGATTTGGATAATTTACCCTACTTCTCAAAATAAAAAAAAAAAAGAATTGTTACCAGCATCTGTTGATGTGGGCAAGGACAGTGGGAACAGGAAAAATTTTATTTGGAAATGGAAAAAATGGGATTACAGAGATTAATTTAGTCTCTGTTGGATTAAAGACAACTGAGGAATGATGGAGGTGTGGTGTGGCTTTCTTGTTCCCACCTTACCATGCCTATGGGGTTGCCACCCACAACAGGGATATAATCTTACAGGAAAATTTTATTTGGAAATGGACAAAATGGGATTACAGAGGTTAATTTGGTCTTGCTTTTTAGTTTCTGTTGGATTAAAAGACAACTGAGGAATGATGGAGGTGTGGCATATTTCTTGTTCCCACCTTCCCATGCTTATGGGGTTATGAGCAACAAGAATAATCTTACAGTGGGAACAGGAAAAATTTTATTTGGAAATAGACAAAATGGGATTAATTAACAAATTAACAGGAGGTTAATTTGGTCTTGCTTTTTAGTCTCTGTTGGATTAAGAGACAACTGAGGGATGCTGGAAGTGTGGTATGTTTCTTGTTCCCACTTTACCATGCCTACGGGATTGCCACCCACAACAGGGTTATAATCTTACAGTGGGAACAGGAAAAGTTTTATTTGGAAATGGACAAAATGGGATTACAGAAGCCAATTCAGTCTTGCTCTTTAGTCTCTGTTGGATTAAGAGACAACTGAGGAATGATAGAGGTGTGGTATATGTCTTGTTCCCACCTTACCATGCCTATGGGGTTGCGAAAAACAAGAATAATCTTACAGTGGGAACAGGAAAAATTTTATTTGTAAATGGACAAAATGGGATTACAGAGGTTATTTCAGTCTTGTTCTTTAGTCTCTGTTGGATTACAGACAGCTGAGGAATGTTGGAGGTGTGGTGTGACTTTCTTGTTCCCYCCTTACCATGCCTACATGGTTGAACAAGAATAATCTTCTCAGTGGTGAACACAAGGGCTAACCTTTAACACCAGGGGTTTCCTGACACTCATCCAGCTTTCAGAAGCTGTCCAGCACAGATTCCCTCTCCCAGCTGCTCTCTTTTGTCCCCTGCACAGACGAGCTGCCTACACTTACAGCAGCGAGGCGCAGATTTACGCCCCCGCCGGCGCCGCGCCCTATTTCGAAGCGCAGGGAGGAGGAGGAGGAGGAGCTCAGGTGACTACAGCGACATCCTCTCCTACAGCCATTCCCTCTCACAACATGGTGGGCATCACCATGGACATTGGGGGAAGTCAGATCCTCTCCGGCTCGGGAGCCTATCTCATTCATGGGGGGCTGGAGAACTCTAGACATTCTCTGTCTCACACCTCACGCTCCTCTCCAGCAACGGTATGTAGCCCTGCAGGCACCTCGGCTCGGGGGCCAGCAATGATTCCAAAGGGAACTGAAAAGCCTTCAGAAAATTTAACTGACTTGGCATTATCGTTGTTTATGTCTGTAACCTGCCAAGAGTGCAAGGGGGAGAATAGACACTGGTGTAATACATTTATTTTTCAGTTTGGATTGTCCCTATTGCTCAGATCGCTGAAATGATCAGCATTAGGGAAGATTAGAGAAAAGAAAGTATTAATCATTCAAATATTAATAAAGGATTACATTTGATTTGGGTTTTTTCCCTCCCAAACAAAATATTTTGATTTTTAAAGATTTGTCTCTGTTTACGTTTTCTCCTGTAAATTCGTCTCTGTTTACATTTTCTACTAAATCAGACATCTCACATATGCTTACCCAAAATACTGAAATATGTCTTCAATTGTGAAGAGACCTGAGAAAATCTTCCTTAACCCATTGGATAATTATTATTAATTTCATTTGGAAATGGAGAAAATGGAATTAATTAACAAATTTACAGGAGGTTAATTCGGTCTTGCTCTTTAGTCTCTGTTGGATTAAGAGACAATTGAGGAATGATGAAGGTGTGAACATAAGTTATGTTCAAGCTGATCATGCTGAGTGCACAGTGATCAAAAAGCCTTTGTGTATATATCTCCTACACCACTGTGTATTCTGCCCTTGCCATATGTTTAGAAAATGTCTTTTAGGGGTGCTATTGATCAAACAGAAATGGTTTAAAGTTCTGATTTCTTTCTTTGGAGTGTGTCCCTCCAGCTGCCAGCTGAGGTGGCAGGTGCTGGAGCACAGCTGTGTAGGACTGAGGGTTACAGCTCTTCACCCAAAACAGCCTTTTTGCTGTAAGGGCTTGGATTTGGGAATCTCCCAGCCCTGAGCAGCTGCCAGGAGTGCTTGTAGCTCATTTCCTGGGACTGCTCACCTCCCTCTGCAGACTTCTGTGTGTTTATGCATTCATATATAAATATAAATACTAATGTAGGTGTAATTCAGGGTATGTAGCCAGAATTTAAAATGTGAGCAGCATCACTAGGGAGAAAAACAGGAGCTGTTGCTACTGAGAACTCATGTAAATCTGGCCTGTTAAGTTGTTCTTTCTTTCCCCACTGAGTTTTTGAATTTAGATTTTATGTTTTTTGAATCTTTGTGCCTTGAAAGGTTGCTTTGATCCTGTGCTCTGCCTTGGGTAGGCATAGGGGAAAAGTCCTTGGTTTGGGTGGAAGAGCAAATGACAGATGCTGAGGTTCTTTTCTTGGGTGAGAATTGTGTGTGTGTGTATTTTAACTGTTCATAGTTAAAAATTAGCACTGGACCATTTGATTTTTGCTCAAAGTTATTATTTGGAAGCATCACCTGTGTGGGACTGCATTTTACAAAACTACACAACTTTACTTTTGGATTTTTGGGGGATTTTTTTTTAATGTTGTTGTTGTTTGGAGTTTTTGTAATTTCCATGGTGATGAGCATGATATAAAAGCCCAAGTGGAAAATATGTCAGTAGAAATATCCCATGAATGGATTGAGTTGATGGTTATTACATGAGATAAGGCTGTTCAGCAAAACAAAAAAAAAAGAAAAAAGAGATTTGGAAAGTGACCTTTATGGAAATACATCTGAAATAATTTCACTCTGTTGCATGTAGGAATGGGCTTTCTGAAGGTATTTTAGCACAAAATAGCTGAGGAAGGGCTGGAAAAGGTGGGAAAGAGCCTGGCAGGCAGTCCAGGGCTGTGTCTGTGTGTGGCTGTCAGTCCTTCCAGCTCAGACCAGGGTCAGAGGGGGCTGGAGCAGAGCCTGGACTGCTTGGAATTAATCCTGGAGTAATCTGGACCTCAGAGCCCATCCAGTGCCAGCCCTGCCATGGCAGGGACACCTCCCACTGTCCCAGGCTGCTCCAAGCCCTGCCCAGCCTGGCCTTGGGCACTGCCAGGGATCCAGGGGCASCCACCAGGAGGGATGGGTGGCTTAAGGACAGCAGGAACTGAATCAAATCCATGGGCAGGAACTTTATTTTCTGTTTTAATGTCCAGCCTAAAGAGAGACTGGGAAAAGCTGGTGTTAAAGAYGCCAGATTGGGGCAGGACTGGGAGCTGTGTGGGAGGAAAGGAAAGCAGAGCTCGTGCAGATGGAGCCAGGGAAGCCAAAGGGGTTGTCCTGGCCTTGGGGATGGACATCAGAGTGGTCAGTGGTGGGGAAGGAGAGGGATTGGAGGTGTTGAGGGCAAGGAAGGCCCTTGCCCTCTCTCTAGAAGAGAATGGAAACACTGGAATACTTCAGGATTAGCAGTGGTCCTCAGGAGGCTGAGAGATGTTTGGTAAAATTTGTGTGTGCACTAAAGGAAAATCTTCAGATACTTCAAGAAACCTCTTAGGAAACCTTTTCTCTGTGCTGGAACACCAAAATGTTCTGCTCCAGCAGATGGGCTGAAACAGCACAGGGAACATTCAATGTCTGGGCCAACACTGCACTATTAATCTTCACCTAAATTAGCCTGGACCAAGAGAGGAAATCCTTGAGGCCTCCCACAAGAGGGTCCTCAGAGCTCTTCACCTTCCTGCAGAGCTGCTCAAGAGCTTTTGGTCTTTCCCCTGTGACAGTTGTTATTGCAGATGCAAGGTGTCCTTTTGGATGGGACACCTGCCAACAGCAAAAGCCAGGCAGCATTTCTGGGCTTGCCTCAGAGCTGCTGCTCAAACAGCCCCTGAGCAGGCAGAGGAAGGAAATCGGGTCTCCCTCTGCCTCTGAGTCATTTCCTGAAGGCTGTGTCAGCACTCAGGCTGTGCTTCCTCGTGGTCCATCACAGTGTGAGGCAGTGAGACCCCACTAATCTGAGCCTGAATTAAGGGAGGTGTGAGGCAGTGAAACCCCACTAATCTGAGCCTGAATTGGGGGGCTGTGGGGCAGTGAGACCCCACTAATCTGAGCCTGAATTGGGTGGGATGTGAGGCAGTGAAACCCCACTAATCTGAGCCTGAATTGGATGAGGTGTGAGGCAGTAAGACCCCACTAATTTGAGCCTGAATTGGGTGGGATGTGAGGCAGTGAGACCCCACTAATCTGAGCCTGAATTGAGTGAGATGTGAGGCAGTGAGACCCCACTAATCTGAGCCTGAATGGAGTGAGGCAGTGAGACCCCACTAATCTGAGCCTGAATGGGGTGAGGTGTGAGGCAGTGAGACCCCACTAATCTGAGCCTGATTTGGGTGGGATGTGAGGCAGTGAAACCCCACTAATCTGAGCCTGAATTGAGTGAGATGTGAGGCTGTGAAACCCCACTAATCTGAGCCTGAATTGGGGGGGCTGTGGGGCAGTGAGACCCCACTAATCTGAGCCTGAATTGGGGGAGAAGTGAGGCAGTGAAACCCCACTAATCTGAACCTGAATTGAGTGAGATGTGAGGCAGTGAAACCCCACTAATCTGAACCTGAATTAAGGGAGGTGTGAGGCAGTGAGACCCCACTAATCTGAGCCTGAATTGAGTGAGATGTGAGGCAGTGAAACCCCACTAATCTGAGCCTGAATGGGGTGAGGCAGTGAGACCCCACTAATATGAGCCTGAATTGGGGGAGAACCTCTCCAGAAGTGGTTCCACTTTGGGGTGGGAGCCAAGGGAGTGTGCTGGAGGTGGTGCCACCTTCAAACCTGGATGTGGCTGCTGGATGTCACCTCAGAAGCTGGGTCTGATCTCTGCTCTGCCACCCTGCTGTGACAGAGCCTGGCCTTGTGAAGGGCTGGGTTTATCTCAGGCCTGATCTCCACCGTGGGGTGAGTCAGGGCAGGCAGGAAGCCATGGACAGATCATCTGCAGATGTTTTGTGGGTGTGKCCACAAGGTGTTAAATGAGGACAGAGCAGAGCTSTGGCTGCAGGTTCTGTGTCCTTGTCCTGCCTGGGCATAGCTAACGGGGTTTGGGAACATCTGCTGGGGACAAACAGGTTCTGCTCCTGCCAGGCTCTAATGTGGGGTTTGGGGAGGTTTGAGGGGTTTTTTTTCCCTGTAGAGGAGCACTGGAGCTTTGGGACCAGCAGCCCAAAGGAGCCCAGGTTCTGCCCCAGCAGCAAAATGGAGAWGACAAGAAGGGTTCAGGAGAGACTTGAGGCACAAGGCAGCATCCACAGCTGGGCTGAAGGGGAGCAGGAGGCAGCCAGGGCTGAGGGGCTCCTCAGGAGCCAGGAGGTCTCACCTTGGCTCCTCTGAGATCAATAGAAACCAGAACAGGCAGCACCAAATGTTCCAGCCTGGCTTCTGGGGGAGAAATCACCCAGCTGAAATCTGGCTCTGCCTTCTTCCCTTTGCAGCTCTCAGCAGCAGAGAGCCCTCACCCATTCCTGTTCATGCACRCTCCTTGCACCCCAATTTTAGTTAAATTTTGGTTATTTTTGGACAAAATACGAAGAAGTGACCAAGTCATTACTGCCAGCTCTCCTTGGAAAACCTGGGTCCAGCTCTGCAGCCAATCTCTGACCATCCAGTTCGTGCACTCTCCTTGCACCCCAGTTTTAGTTAATTTTTAGGGTTTTTGACAAAATATGAAGAGGTGACCAAGTCATTATTGCCAGCTCTCCTTGGAAAGCCTGGATACAACTCTGCAGCCAATCTCTGCAGTGCATCTGCCTGCTGATGGTTTGCTCTCAGCAGGAAGGGAAAAAGAGGAGGAAAATTGCTTTTTTTATATAAATAGGCAGTGCTTTTAGTGGAAGATAAACCCCCCTGGCCTTGCTTTGTCACCCCTGTGGGGATCCCTGCTGTGTGTCCATTTGCATGTCCCAGTAACGCCTCTGCAGCTCCATCCACATCTGTTTGCCTCTTTTTCACCAGCTTGTTGATATAAAGCATTAATCATTCAAATATTAATAAAGAAACAATAATCCTGGCTGTTGCTAACTATCTGATTTCCTTTCTTTTTCCTTTTTTTTTTTTTTTGTTTTCTCTCTCTCTCCTGTGCACGTTTTTCTTTAGCTTGAAATGGCGATTGAAAACCTACAAAAAAATGAAGGGATTACATCACACAAAAGCAGTTTGCTCAACAGCCATGTAAGTTACAATCAGAATTTACAACCTTTTCCCCTCCTTTGGTAGGAGAATTATTTCTTTGGTGTATTCAACAGCATGAGGCACTCAAAAGCAGCCTGTGATTGAGCTGTGCTGCCCAAAGCAGCCCATTCCCAAGGAAAAATAGGCTGCAAAAAGTGCCATGTGATAATGTTTGCTGCTGAGATGCTCAGGAGTCTGTTATTTATTTATAATAAATACAAYTATGTGTTTATTTATTTCATCTGCCTTGCAATGGAAATTGCTGGCAATCAGATAAACACATTGGAGGAAGTTGTTTTTCCTTTCACTGCAACTGAAACGTGGCTGGAAAATTACTTCTYAATGCAGAGGCATGACTTGGTGTGAATTGTGACAGATCCCCCTCAGCCAGCACACACCAAAAGCCTCTGAATGCCTTTTTCCCCTCTCTCTGTGCCTCAGGAAGCCCATTCCTGTCACAATGCTGTGCTAAATCCATGTGCTGGGCCTCTCTCTCACTGTGCCAAGGATTTCCCTGCTTTGTGTGATWTTCCCACTGTTCTGCTGGGCCTTTGCATCCTGGTTTGTGGCTCCCATGCAGGAACACTGAGGGTTAAGCACATGCTTGGGTGAGATTTGAGTTGATTCAGGTTATGTTGGTGTCCCTGGACTTTGTTTTCCCTGTGTTTGGATGAAGCTCAAGCATGTCCTGCACCCATAAATCCCATGCACAAAGTGSTGTTTCTCTGCTCTGARAGGTTTTCTCTGGGTTTGGGGGCTGGTTTGTTGTCATTCTTAGGGCAAAAAAGAAAAATATTTGGCTTTTTCACCCTGGATAAATACCCTGAGACAACAAAAGGAACTTTAAACCAGTCTGATTCTTTATTCTGATTTRAAGCTCCAGGCCAGGACTCCTGGGGGAGCTCAAACTTTATTTCAGCTGGTGGAGAGTGAAGATTTCTGGTTGTAGCTGGGGAAACAAACCTGCAGGATCAGGCAGTTCCTGTTCTGAGCATCCCTCCCACCCCAGGCTGGGCACTCCTCAAGTGCTGCACAAGGATTGTGTTGCTCTGCAGGATTTTTCTTGTTCATCYAGGACAAGGTTGGGGAAAAAAATCAGGAAAAGGGCAGAGGAAGGAAAGCAAAAGGTAGAAAAGAGATTTMACTGACCATAAACTGTGCAGGATGGAGTGGGGGCCTCATCCAGCCCCTGATCAGACCTTCCCCACCCTGGTCTTGCAGGGTGGAAGTGCAGAATTTGATGTCCCAGGTTCTAGGTCCTTGATGTCCCAGGTTCGAGGTCATGGTTCATAGTCTGGCCTGAGGTTTAAGTGCTCTTACAAGCTTTGGAGCAAACAAACTCCTTCCTGAGCATTTGTGGGCACAAACAAACTCCTTCCTGAGCATTTGTGGGCACAAACAAACTCCTTCCTGAGCATGAGTGACACATCCAGCCCCAGCTGGTCCCTCTGAAGGTGCAGCTTCTGGGCTGAGGAACCCTCCAGGTCCTTGCTGTCCCCAATTTCCTGCTCAGGGAGGACATGTGGGAATAAAAAGGGGGATGAGCAGTGCCTGAAGGGGACACAGCAAACTGGGGAACCAGATGAGGCAGTTCCAGAGCTGCAGTGCCATTGCCCAGGGAGGCTGTGCAGCCTCTGCATGGGGAGGTTCTTTTAGGGCTCCTCTGAGTGAGGCTGCAGTGAGGGACCTGCGCCCAGGAAGGGCACCCTGATGTGAGCAGGAAGCTGGACCAGGATGGTTTGGGTTGGAAAGGACCTTAAAGCTCATTCTTATTTTATTCCAACCTCCTGGCATGGGCAGGGACACCTTCCACCAGAGCAGGGTGCTCAGAGCTCTGTCCTACCAGCCTTGGGATCTCCAGAGCATGCTGCAGAGGCTCTGTCCAACTGGCTCTTGGATACTCCAGAGATCTCAGGGCTCTTTCCAGCCCAGCCTTGGTCTCAGAGATGCTCAGAGCTCTGTCCAACACGGCCTTGGTGTCCAGGATACTCAGAGCTCTATCAAGCCCAGCCTTGATACTCCAGGATGCTCAGAGCTCTGTCCAAACGGCCTTGGATGCTCAGAGCTCTGTCCAACCCCAGCCTTGGATACTCCAGGGATGCTCAGAGCTCTGTCCAGCCCAGCCTTGGATACTCCAGATACAGAGCTCTGTCCAACCCAGCCTTGAATCTCCAGGGATGCTCAGAGCTCTGTCCAGCCCAGCCTTGGATGCTCAGAGCTCTGTCCACCCAGCCTTGGATACTCCAGGGATACTCAGAGCTCTGTCCAGCCAGCCTTGGATCCATCTCAGAGCTCTGTCCCACCCACTTGGATCTCAGAGCTCTGTCCAACCAGCCTTGGCTGCTCTGGCTGCTCATGGTCCCAGCTAAAAACACCTTAAATATGACCCACAAATAGTTCCTTTTCTATATTTCATAGAAGTGACCACAAGGAAACATCTCCAAACCTGCACCTTCAAAAAAAGAAAGGTTTTTATTTTCTCAGCCAGCCCCATGAGTGGCTTTTTCCATCCTCGGATCGAACCAGGATAAGGTTTTTGCCAGTGGTTTTTTTTCAAACAGTCAGATAGAAATAAAGTTAAGGTAGAAATGAAAATTAAATGTTCCCCTGTAGTGCCAATAACAACCACAGCAGCATATGGCTGTAGAGTGATTTTATTGAACCTGATCATGGCATAAACAGAAATAAACTGGGGAATATCTGTTTGTCACAGCAGAACAAAATTCAGAAAYCAAACAGAAGAAGAGATTCAGATGGAAAGAGTTTTTAATTTTCTCATTTTAAGTGCCCAATATGTTATTAGTTGTGCAGGAAGAAGAAAAATCACGATTGGAAAATTATTTATATTCTGACAGATCTCTGTTTTAAGCTCTTTTGTGTTCTTCATAATAAATTTCTAATTCAATAGTGGGAGTTCATATTGTGAAACTCTGCAATGTTTGAGGGAATATAAAAAGACATTTGCAGGAAAAGGAAGCTGGGAGATGAAGGGAATCTTCTAGAAATATCAGAGATTAGAATAAAAATGCCCAGGATCAAATTTAAATGAGAAGGTTTATCTGTATCTGGATTTTCCATAGCAATACACAACTTTTATTTTTTTTTTAAGGTTTAAGGATTAAGATTTAGGGGATAAATAGCTGATGCARGTTCAGTATCTTCCACAGGATAAATAAAATACCTGCTTTAAAAATTTGAAAGGATCTTAAGCAATAATCTCTTAAACATAGGGGACGGGCCAAAATTAACATAGATGTGGACAACTTAAAAACTGAATTCCTGCTGGTGTTTTATGGCAAAACCACTGGGGTCCATTTTTGTTAAAGAGAACTGAATGGCTGGGGAGGCTCAGGGCCACAAAAAGACTTTTTGGGGCTTCCAGGGGTGTCTGTGCTGCAGGTGGGAGCAGGAAGGGTCATTATGGATCATTAACAAACCATTTATTGGAACTGTGGGGTTTGGAGAAGGGATGACCTCAGAGAGTGCCCGGGGTGGAGTGGAGCTGGGGGAAGGTGGGAGTGGGACAGGAGGCTCCTGAAAAGCAGGACAGAGGGACAAGTGGCCAGCAGGTTTTCCTTCCTTCCAGCCCCAAAGGCCACCAGAGCTGATGGGTGCAGCCATGGGAATTTGTGGTTGGATTTGGATCAGGTCCAGCTGACAAATCATGGGATGGTTTGGGTTGGAAGGGACCTCAAAGCCCATCCAGTGCCAGCCCTGCCATGGCAGGGACACCTCCCACTGTCCCAGGCTGCTCCAAGCCCTGCCCAGCCTGGCCTTGGGCACTGCCAGGGATCCAGGGGCAGCCCCAGCTGCTCTGGGCACCCTGTGCCAGGGCCTGCCCACCCTGCCAGGCAACAATTCCTGCCCAATATCCCACAAAAATCTCCCCTCTCCCAGTGGGAAGCCATTCCCAGTGTCCTGTCCCTCCTTCCCTTGTCCCCAGTCCCTCTCCATCTCTCCTGGAGCCCTTTAGGCTCTGAGGTGTCCCTGGAGCCTTCTCCTCTCCAGGTGAGCACCCCCAGCTCTGCCAGGGAACAATTCCTACCCAGTGTCCCATCTAAATGGGATTTTTTTCCCATCTAAATGTCACTTTTCCAGTGGGAAGCCATTCCCTGTGTCCTGTCCCTCCATGCCTTGTCCCCAGTCCCTCTGCAGCTCTCCTGGAGCCCCTTTAGAACCCTGCAAGGGGCTCTGAGGTGTCCCTGGAGCCTTCTCCTCTCCAGGCTGGATGGAATAATTTTAATTACAGTTTTGGATGCAGCTGACTTGGTGCAGCAGCAGTTTCCATGTGGGTGTGTGAAGGAGACCCACGGAGCGCACCCTGAGGGGGCTGCAAGGCTCTGAGCAYGGTGGGACACAAGAACAGCTCAGTGGAGGTGCCAGAGATGTCATCACACAGCTCAGGTTGTCTTTCAGAGAATTATTGATGTAAAACTCCAGCCTGGTGGTGAACTGGAACCTTGGAGTGCCACCTAGAAAAAATGGGAGAAGAAAGAGGGACAATGGGAATGGGAGTGGAGAGGGTTTGGGTGCAGCACCATGGGCTTTGGCAAATCCCACTGATTTTTAAACTAAATCCATGCTCAGTTCCCATAATTGCTTGGACTCTTGGTTGTATGGAGATGCTGTGGCTGATATTTAGATTCCACAAGCCAAGTCTGTTTTGCCCTGTTCTGGTGGGAATGCAGCTGGTTCTGGTGCAGGGGTGGAGGTCTGGAGTCTTATACACATCTAGATGTGTATAAGAGACAGGTTTTGCCCTGTTCTGGTGGGAATGCAGCTGGTTCTGGTGCAGGGGTGGAGGTCTGGAGGGAGAGGGGAGCCTGCAAAATGTTCATTCCAGACATCCCTCATGACAGTGAAAGGGCTCATACCCACCCTGTTGATATTAGTCCATGTGTACATCCAAMTCCTTCCAAAATTCAATTATTACAACACTCATTTTATTGATGCTGAAGTCATTTAGTTAATTAAAGGAGATTGGGGGCTTTGCATTTGAATTCCRGTGCTGACACAGTGTGCTGGACCTGCCCTTTCAGACTATCTTGGTATAAATAATTTATATTAATTGCAAATTTTAATCAACAGCCATGTCAGAAGTTCAGACAGTAAATTTTGCAAAGTGGATGGATTCCCTCAGATTTTGAAGGTTGCTTTGGCAACCATTAATTTTATTGTTAAGGGAGCAGTTGCAGACATGCCAATCTTCCAATTAATAAAGACTTTGCATCAATTTGCTTCCCCTAAAATTTATTTCTCTTAGGCAGTATCTCAAGATCTCTTTTCCTTGGAAAATGTGAATTTTTACAGCTTTATTTTGGCTCTGCAGGAATTCATCCAAACCCAAGGTGGACACTGAGGTGGCAGCAGGATTGTGTTRTAATGAAAAATCTGACTGGTTTTGTTTGTGCTGGGGGATTTTACCATCRTATAAACTGGCTTTTGCTATCCTATAAACTACCATAAAGTTATATAAATTGTAATTTATGTTAATTAACTCATATAAATTAATTACTCAGTTCTCTTGAACTTCTCCATSRGGACATTTAAACATCGACCCTGCCTGACTTCTCAGCTCTCTTCAGACTTGCATGTTTTTTATTTTTCCCTGCCTGAAGCTGCAATGGCTGCTGGATAACTATGAGACAGCAGAGGGTGTGAGCCTGCCCCGGAGCTCCCTGTACAACCATTACCTGAGGCACTGCCAGGAGCACAAACTGGACCCCGTCAACGCCGCCTCCTTCGGGAAGCTCATCCGCTCCGTCTTCATGGGGCTGAGGACACGGCGCCTGGGCACCAGGTTGGTTGCAATCTGCAGTTAAAGAAACAAAAAGCAYCCCTCCTGCAGCATCTCTGGTGCACTCAGAAGCTGCTGAGGATCTTTAGGAGGTTCAGGTGTTTCTTTTCTGGCATCCACAGGAATAAATGCCACTGCGCTTGGCCAAATGTGGGTTTAAATTTTCTAGGGGATGATGGCATTTCATTAGTTTGATGCCTTGTGAAGGRTGAGCTAGAACAGAGAATAGACAGAGTTAATTAATAAAGGAGGGATTTATTAAAAGGCCTCAATGGATCCATCTTGGGCAGCACAAGAGCCCAGCCAGGGCTACACCCAAGATGAACCAAAATGGTCACAAAAATGGACAACTGGTCACTGGGTCTCACAATTTTATAAGTTCTGCTCCATTTGCACATTGCAGTTCATTGTCCAATTCCAGCTCCAGCCCATGCAGTCCCATCCTGCTTGTTTTTCTCTCTTCAGTCCATGTTGTTTGTGCTCTTGGGCCTGAGATTTGGATCATTTGTCCTTGGTGCCCAGCTAGAACAGGAATTGTTTTGTCTCCCTGCTCTGTGCACAGAGCTCACCATCCCCTCATGAAGCCCAGACCCACKCACTAAAGCAGCACAGAATGTGAAAAATAGAAAAGCTCAAACCTGAGGCACCAAGTTCATCCCTTCAGCCACTCAAACAGTGCTTGGCAGTCGTGTGCTGCACAAAATGGGGTGTGTTGTCCAAGCAGCCAGGGCCACAATGCCCTTTTAGTGACTAAGTTGATATTTCCAGGGGAAATTCCAAATATCACTACTACGGGATCCGCCTGAAGCCGGAGTCGCCGCTGAACCGCCTGCAGGAGGACACGCAGTACATGGCCATGAGGCAGCAGCCCATCCACCAGAAACAAAGGTAGGTGCCTCCAGGCCCCGCCCAAAACACTCATCAGGTGTGAGAATCTGTTCAGTCCATACAGCATGAGACTCTCAATCTCAGAGTTGTGGGTTTGAGCCTCACGTTGGGCGCCAACTGGAAGATCTCAGGGTTGTGGGTTCGAGCCCCACGTTGGGCACCACCTGTGAGATCTCAGGGTTGTGGGTTCGAGCCCCAGGTTGGGCACCAGCTGTAAGATCTCAGGGTTCTGGGTTTGAGCCTCATGTTGGGCGCCAACTGTAAGATCTCAGGGTTGTGGGTTTGGGCCCCACGTTGGGCACCACCTGTAAGATCTCAGGGTTCTGGGTTTGAGCCCCAGGTTGGGCACCACCTGTAAGATCTCAGGGTTCTGGGTTTGAGCCTCTCGTTGGGTGCCACCTGTAAGATCTCAGGGTTGTGGGTTTGAGCCCCACATTGGGCACCACCTGTAAGATCTCAGGGTTGTGGGTTTGAGCCCCACATTGGGCACCACCTGTAAGATCTCAGGGTTGTGGGTTTGAGCCTCATGTTGGGCACCACCTGTAAGAATCCGTGTCTGGACGGGCTGTTCAGGTCCAGCCCAGCTATTTGGGGACCCCAGCCCACAAGATCTTACATGGACAAAGGCAAAAGACCAGAAGCACTCTTCTCCACATGGGGACAAACCTCCTACATTTATTTCCAAGGTGGGAAAGAGGCTGTCCTCTTCTTGCAGGGGACTTTTATACCCAAAGGAATGGGGGGCGGAGGAAGAGGGCCACAGCCAATGGGATACCACTGAGGAGGGGCAAGGGGAAGGACTGACCAGGGGAGAGACCCCCACCAGGGGGTACTGGGGAGAGGGYTGTGTGATAAGAGAGGGGAAGAACAAACCATGTCATAGAACATAAACTATTCAGTGCAATATAAAGACTARTCAATGCAAATCTRCATTCACCCAGTGCAAAACAACAACTCAATAAACTATTTAGTGCAATACAACAAGCAGGTCCCTGGGATTTGGGACCTCCACTTGGGAAGTTCAGGTGAAAAACCAGAGAGATTTGACAAATCAAATTAAAACAGACAATAGATCACAGTTAAACAACTTGTTTAAAAGATAGAGTTATACCCCTTAACTAAAAAAACTTAATAAAGTTTTGTTTACTTTATTTTATAAACTTATTTACAAAATAAGTTTATAAGCATTGATTGTTATATACATTGAAGTATATACAAGGTACTGTCACTTGTTATAGTGACAYTGTTAGTGATAGTATCTTGGATACTTCACTGTACACAACAATGGATAAACAAAACCATCAAAGGASTTTCTTCTGTTCAAGAGAGAGGGGGAAATGTGGGAAATGGATTTGTAGAAAATTCTCCAAGCCTGGCAGAAGGCTCACACAGTGTGCATCTGTGTGCAAACCTTGAGATAAGAAATGCTGACTTAGAAATGCTGACTTAGAAATGCCAACTTAGAAATGCCATGGAATAGGACAGACATTGCTGAGAGACAAATGGAACTAGAAGGTTTCAAAGGATGGCCTTTCAAATAAGACTGGATACTTTGGAGAAATAGAACTATGAAAGACGCATTGTAGTAGGACCCACGAGGGGTAATTTTATATGATTTGCTTTAAGGCATTTACAGCATGGTGTGGCTGAAGCTGATAGGCCAAGAAATGTTTATAATGTATTGTAATTAGGAAATAGTTAACTTCTGATTGTGATGGTGTGAATTATAACATCTGTATTGTCTCACCCTTCACATGAGACTGAAAATGGAATAAAAGTTCTTAAAACACCTCTCAGTTGCCCCATCTCTGGGTCAGAAGAGGTTGCTGAAGAGCCAGAGCCAAGCTGTGGAAGGGTCCAAAACCCATCCCAGGTATTGCCCCATCCCTGGAAATATTGAAGGCCAAGTTGGATGAGACTTGGAGCAACGTGTTTTGSTGGAAGATGTCCCTGCTCACTGCAGGGGSTTGGAGCAGATGGCCTTTAAAGGACTTTTCCAACCCAAACTCTTCTGGAATTCCATGGAATGGGATTTATCTGCCCATTGTCCTTGCCAGTGGCATGTTCCACCCTGTGTGCCACCTTTCACAGCCTCGTGTAGCCAAAATGGTTTYGGATCTCAGTTATGGAGATGTTGGTGCCAAATCAGTGTGAAGGACCTGGGGGCTTGTGCTGTACTTGGGTGGATTTTGGGGTTTGGGTGTTTTTCTGTCCAGAAGTGCAAGTTAAARAGTGCCATGCTGTGCCTGAGTGATTTTAAAGATAAAACCCAGTGTGGGAAGGGATTTGGAATTGCCTCCTGCAAGCATGGARACTTCTGGTTGTTACTGAAGTGCAAAAGGAGCAGAATTTATTTCTTCAGCTCCCAAACAGAAAGTAAATGCACAAGTCAGTGCTTGAGACTGAGTCTGCCCTGGACTCCACTGCAGCTCTGCTTCTCTTTTTTGATTTTTTGGTGTCACCAAGCTTCTTAGCCCCTTTAATTCWGTCTTGGGGAAGCTTTTCAAAAGGAGCTTCTCATTTCRCCTCCATCTGATTCCACAATATAAATTATCAGCCCTCCCCATGTTTGCCTTGAATGTACCAACCACTCCATGAACTCTCAGATGTGTGTTCTAAATAACKTAGAGGTGTTTTCTCCTGTCTGTGTGGATCCTAATCCATCCTGATTCTGTTGGYATTTAGGTACAGAGCAGCCCAGAAGATGGATGGGATGGCAGAGAGTGCATCCAACAGCACCCCCCACACCACACCCGAGCAGTCAGTGGCTGCTCAGTGCCAGCACCACCAGCAATTCATAGGTGAGGACACTCCTTTGGTGATCAATTATTAATTATCCCACATCAGGGATTTGGGCTTTAAGGGGAAGGTTTTATCCAGCAAGTCCTGACTGTTGGGTTTTCCTAAAAAATCTACAGTGTGTATATATACATATATATATTTATATTATATTAATTTTAATGTTATATCTAAATTATATATATAATAGTGTGTATATATAAAAATATATAATATTAATTTTTGTGTTATATATAAATTATATGTATTATAGTGTGTATAGATAAAAATATACATAATATTAATTTTGTGTTATATGTATATGTGTTATGTATAGATAAAATATATAATATTAATTTTTATGTTAGATATAAATTATATCTATTACAGTGTGTATATAGAATATATATTATTATCTATTTTTCTATATTATATTATTATTTATTTTATATATATATATATATATATAAATTATTTTTTCAGATATCTATATTTTATATATGTAGGATGTGTTCTATAGGTTTTTGTAGTGTCCCACTTGCTAGGTTTATCTGCTTACTCCTGTTTCCCCAGGAGGGCTTTCTCCTTGAGCCCATGGGTCTGTTGGGTCCCTCACAGTATTTTTTAATCCATCTGGTTTATTTAAATTCCATGGAGGACTGGAGGTCCTGGCCAGAGGGGAGAAGCAATTCCCTTCCTTGCCAAGGCTSCAGTGGGGATCTGGGTGGAGATGATCCATATTGACCTTCTCCTTGTGGYACAGACCCTGGATTTGCTGGTCCTGGATCTGAGTCTCTCTGCTGCCCAATTCTGTTCCCCGTTGCACTCCTTAAATACCAGAGAGACATTTCCAMACTTCAGGGAAATTCTAATGGATGGTAGATGAGGATAATATTTTCTTWTTTCTTTTATTACAAACAGAAATGAACCATTTTCCTTTCCCCATTGAACCCACTGGGCTGTGGTTATTTGCTTTTTCTTGGCACAAATCAGGGAAAGGAGTGAATTATCTCATTTTTCCTCTCTCACCCCAGCTGGAACATGAAAGAGCCTCCAGTGACAGCAGCACCTTGTGTTCAGCTGTACTCTGAGCTTTCCTAACCCTCACCATCTCTCCCAATTTCTGTTCCCAGATGTAACCCATGTCTTTCCTGAGTTCCCAGCCCCTGATCTTGGRAATGTCCTCTTACAAGAAGGTTTCACCTTGAACGATGTGAAAACTCTGCAGGTTCTCTACAGGAGGCATTGTGAGGTGATTGTTTGCAATATTCTTTGGGGATTATTTGTAATTAATTTATTAACTGACATGGGACATCAATCAAGTGACCAGCTCTTAGAAAAAGCTGGGAGTGCTTCATTTGCCAGGAATTACACTCAAATATTGATTTTTTCCACCACGTGACCTGTTTTATGTRAAGTTGGTCACTACCACAGTGCCAATTCCCTTGTTTTTCATGTAAATTATTTCCTGTGGGTGMCAGCCCCGGAGCTGAGTGCTCACCCCGTGGTGTTCTTTGCTGRCAGGCCACTTTGGATGTCGTGATGCACCTCCAGTTCCACTACATCGAGAAGCTGTGGCAATCCTTCTGGAGTCCCAAGGCACCCCCTAGTGATGGCCCCACTGCTCTGCCCTCCAGGTACTCCCCTGCCTTCCTGCTCCACTTCTTACAGATAATCTCTTTTTAATCTCTTTTTAAGATGCATGAAGTTTTTTTAGTCTTTGTGGGCCTAAAGCCTATTTTTCTTCAGCGCCAAGCCATTTTAGGTAGATGACCTTACAGGTACAYATCTATGTCCTTCAAGTGAAACTTATTGTGGGGAGAAAATCCTGTCTGAGATGTTCAGTCATTCTGTTTTTTAGACAAACCAAATAAAAAGAAAAGCAAGGTGTAGGATTGTGCACTTGCTATTCCAAAACACCTGCTGGCATCTGAAAATAAACTAGCAGAAAATCAACATCAATGAGTGCTTTGGAGAATTTGGGAATATTTTCTGCCCTGCAGGGCCGTGACAAAGAGAGRTGGAAGTGTTTAATATTGTAATGCAAAGCTCAGAGCTCTGGTGAAGGGTCTGCTCTGATTAGAGAATTGTGGGGTCACTGAGGTTGGAAAAGCCCTCCAAGATCATCAGAAGCAGCTCCTTTCAYAAGGAGCTTCTCATTTCCCCTCCATCTGATTCCACAGTATAAATTATCAGCCCTCACCAGTCTAGAGGTGCTGGGGCTGGGTTGGACTCAYTGATCTTTAAGGTCCCTTCCAACCTGGTCATTCTGTGAATTCTTTGAGTCACCACTCAGCCACGTCCCCAAGTGCCACATGCCCACCTTTTTTGGACACTTCCAGGGATGGTGACTCCACCACAGCCTGTTCCAATGCCTGACCACTCTTTCAGTGAAGAAATTTTCCCTCATATCCAATCTAAACCTCCCCTGGGGTGACTTGAGGCTGATTTCTCTCATCCGTGTCCTTTGCACCTCCTGCTTTCCCCAGTGATGATTCCTGCTCAGATTTTTAAGGACTCTCTGAGGTTTTAGGGATATCCAGACTGACTCTCTGCCTTACCTGCCTGCCCAGACCTGTCAGTGCCTCTTGTTTTGAGGCAGATCATTGCAAACAAAGCTGCTTTCATCTTTTCACTCCTGCCTGGCTCGTTGCTGTGCCTCTTCCTCATCCTTTATGCATTGGGAGCTGCTGCCAYGGGAATGGAAATAAGTGAAAARAGAGAAAATTGAAAAAATTCTTAAAATTTCTATCACAAATCTGTCCACTCTTACTGASYCTYTAAAATGAAGGTTTTCTATTCAGAAGAAAAARGGTAAAACATTGAGTAATAAGGAAAAATACCRCAAAAATCAGTAAATATGGCCCTGTAGATGTTGCCCAGGGGATATTTTCCTGCAAGGAGTCACTGCAGCTGTGTTTGCTTGGTTTAAAATCTCATTTTTTTGAGGGAACAGCTCCCAGGCAGATTGCAACACCCCAGGAGCTGTTTCTAGGTACACAGGGAAAACTGGAGGCAGCATTTGTGCAGGGCTCTCACTCCTCTGCCACTAACCCAGGGAGATAAATAACACATTCCCTCCCCTTCTTAATACATAAATATAAATACAAACCCCAAATATTGGGGAGGCACACTGAAAGCATGAGAAGATGCAGAGCATGGATGCACTTCACAGCAGGTTCACAGCAGGTTCCTGACCTGTCTCTCCATGTGGGATTTTCCAGGAGTTATGCCCATGGAGTTCACCACTAAAATTCTGCAGGTTGAGGTTCAAAGTTCCCCTTTAGAGCATTTCCAAGGCTTGGCTTTAATGATTTTGATGGGCAAAAAGACCCTTTCCATAGGGAAAGACCTTTCTAAATTCCCAATTCCCAGCATAATGTGTGGGTGAGCAGTTCTGGCAGTGAATTCAGGTTTCAGCTCTTTCTGCTTGCTSTGTAACAAATATCTTGTGCCTTTATACATCTACAAAGTGAAAATAATGCAAGCTGGATTGACCCCAGCCAGTTACAGACAATATATTTTGTTCTCATCCAACCATTCAGTATCCTTCCTTCTGAAAATGTTCAGCATTTGGAGGGGTTAAACACCTTGAAAACTTCTCACTATCAGCTCATCTGCCCCTACAGTGGCTGCAAAGTTTTTGTCCCCAGTGCTGTGGCTCAGGAGAGGAGAGGGGAGGGAAGGTTTGGGAGCAGCTGGGGCTGTAGGGAGGATCCAGCTGAGCCTTTGTGGCTGAGATGGCAGTGCTGGAGCTCAGCTCCCACTGAACAGGGGGTGTGAGAGGCTCTGAAGGTAAAKAGGGAACACCAGGAGTGTGGATTTGAGGGAAAACTGCTCCAAGCTCTGGCCCCAAGGACAGGGAGGTGCTGGCAGAGACAGGACCTGTACAAGCAGTCAAACATTTCCTTTTGCAAGGCACACAAACTGAAAATATCTGCTGAAGATTGGAGTTAGAAATGCAAAGGGAGAGMGAAAACACCGAATGCAAACCTGCTGCTAACTCTGTCTCCTTCCTCCTCCTCCTGCAGTGAAGAGGAGCCCGAAGGGACCCTCCCAAAGGACAAACTGATCACCCTGTGCAAGTATGAGCCCATCCTCAAGTGGATGAGGAGCTGTGACCACATCCTGTACCAGGCCCTGGTGGAGATCCTCATCCCTGACGTGCTCAGGCCAGTGCCCAGTGAGTACCCAAGCCCCASCRGAGCCTGATCTCACTCTGGCCACCKCTTGCCACAAAGATTTCCACTGTACAAACCCACCTGGAGGTGTTTGTCTTGGCTAAAATATCATGGCAAGAGCAGTGTTTCTCCTGCAGCATTGCTCTGGGGGGATGTTTTGTACCCCCTGGGAATTCCCCTGCCTTTTAAATTTGATGTGTTGCATTTCACATCTCCTGATTTTGGCCAGGAGTTRGGATATGGGAGCTCTTTGGGATGTGGCTCCTTGGAGGTCTTTGTTTGCACAGGACKATCCTCTGACTGCACTCTGGAAATTAGGGGTCAGCTTTTTGGGAGATTAATAATGGGATATTGAGAGTTTTCTCTCTGATTTGGATTCCCAAATGTCCCTCTGAGGGCTGTCACAAGCTGGGGCACAAGGGCGRCTCTGAAAAGCAAATTTCAATGCTTGAAAAATGCTCAGAAGGGCTATAAATAAGAAAAGGACAAAAGAAAGTAAGAATAATTAAAAATATATAGAAATGTTTAGGTTGGAGAAGACCTCTAAGATCATTAAGTCTAAACTGTCATAAGCATAAGAGTAAGAATAAGAYTAAGACAAAAGAAAATAAGAATAATTTAAAAATAGAAATYTTTAGGTTGTAAAAGACCTCTAGATCATTAAGTCCAATTGTCATAAGGATAAGAGTAGGGATAGGGATAAGGATAAGAATAAGAATAAGAATAAGACAAAAGAAAATAAGAATAATAAGAAAACATAGAAATGTTTAGGTTGGAAAAGACCTCTAAGATCATTAAGTCTAACTGTCATAAGGATATGAGTAATATAAGGATAAGAATAAGGATAAGAATAAGAATAAGAATAAGAATAAGAATAAGAATAAGAATAAGAATAAGAATAAGAATAAGAATAAGAATAAGAATAAGAATAAGAAAGAATAAGGATGAGAATAAGAATAAGATAAGAATAAAAGTAAGAGTGAGAATAACAGTAAGAATAAGAGTGAGTAAGAATAAGAATAAGAATAAAAAAATGAAAAATAAAAATTAAAAAGAAGAAGAAAAAGAATAATAAGAAGAGTTTGAGTAATAATATCAAAGAATAATTTGGGTGCATCAACCCAGCTGATTGCCTTGATGCTGAGTTGGCATCTCAGCTAACCAAACCATGGGCTGGGCTTTCCCAGTAGTCCTAAGGTAGAAAATGGTAYCCAAAAATGCCACAGAGCAGCTTTTGTGACTCTGCAGCCTTCTTTGCAGGCACGCTGACCCAGGCCATCCGGAACTTTGCCAAGAGCTTGGAAGGGTGGCTGATGAATGCCATGAGTGAATTCCCCCCCCAGGTCGTGCAGACCAAGGTGAGCAGAGATGGGCCCAGTGTGTGTCTGCACCTTGCAGAAATTCCTGCTGAGGTTTGGCCACCTGGCATGGTGCAGTGGTTGATTGTGAACCAAAATCAGCCAGGAGTGGGAGGATGGGTGGGGAAGTTCCTTTGTACCAGAAGCTGATGATTCTCTGTCCATGGAGCTGTTCCTGTGCCCTGAAATTGCAGATAAAGCTTTGTGGGAGAAAATCACAGAGCCACAGAACATCCTGAGCTGGGTGGGACCCACAGGGATCATCACAAACCCCTGGCCRTGCACAGCCACCCCAGCAATCCCCCCTGAGCARCCCTGGGAGCAGTGTCCAAACCCTCCTGGAGCTCTYGCAGCCTTGGGGCCAGGACCATTCCCTGTTACCTCTGCCCTGGAATGAGGCTGGAAAAGCCTGGGGAGRACAGGAGTGAGTGGCATTGCCCCAAGGCTCCTGCTCTCCCAAAGCCAGGGATTCTTGCTGCCTCTTCCCACCATGCTGGTCTCTGCTGGAGGCAGAGTGTGAAAACCTGGTAGCTTAAAGAGAATAAATAATGGAATCATAGAATTATTCAGGTTTGGGTCCTTCCACTGCTGTTCTGCCTGGGCATTGTGTGGCCCAGGCAACCAGGGAGATCTAGTGGGAGAGGTCAGAATCCTTCATTCCCTACAAACCAGCACAAACTGAGCAGCACCTAAAGAGACACCAATGGTTCATGATCCACACTGTGCCCTCAACCTGTTTTACACCCACCTGTGCCCAAGGATTGACTGAGATGTTCCAAGTGCCTGGCACAAGGATTAGGTTGGAAATGACCTTTAAGATGATTTGAGTCCAACCACAACCCCAGCACTGCCTAAGCCACCACTAAAATYTGTTCCCAAGCTGTGCCCACACATTTTTTGAGCCCTTCCATGGCTGGTGACTGCAGCACTGTCTGTGCTGGGAGAGCAGGGCTGTGCAGGGAGCAGGCATGCCCTGCTGTGGTGGTGTTTGAGGGTCCCCAGGACAAGGGAAGAGATGAGAATCTTGACTCCATGTTTCAGAAGGCTGATTTATTATTTTACTATATATATTATATTAAAAGAAAATTATATACTAAAGCTATACTAAAGAATAGAAGAAAGGAGACATCAGAAAGCTAGAAAGGAATGATAAAATTTTGTGACTGACACAGCTGGACTGTGATTGGCCATTTATTAAAAACAATCCACATGAGACCAATCAAAGATGTACCTGTTGGTAAACCATCTCCAGACTACATTCCACAGACATCAGATAGTTATTTCTGAGCCTTTTCTGAGGCTTCTTGTGGGAATCCATAAATTCAGAAGGTTTTGGGAAAGCTGCAAAAGACAGGCCTCAGAGACAGCAGAACTGTGATTAGAGCTAAGCAGTAGCCATGAGATAGGTCAGCAGAAAAATTATTTAAAAAGTAGAAAAGCAAGGACAAACAGAACAATGGTCTGTGTATTAACYCTTGTCTGGTATAACTCCCTAAGCTACAGAAAAGTTTATCTAGCAAGATATTAGGAAGTTTTAAACTTAATAATGGAGCTCTGTGCATTGTGTTTTAAGGCTTACAAGCAGGTATTGTATTTGAAATAAGCAAGCATTGTTTTAACCAAAGGGTATGTGTGCTTATGGTGGTTGGATAGAACCACTGTCAATACAGAAATATATACTATACAGATATAAATACTGTCAATATGCTTTTGCTTTGTGTGATTGGTCAAAAAAACTTTTAAAGTGAGTTGTAACATTAAGTTCTTTGTCTGCTCCTGGGATGTGAGCTGCTGGCATCTTCCCATTGTCATAACCATGGAATGAGACTGATGCTGGAAATAACCAGCTCAAGGCACATTCCCATTCTTATGGTTTGTACATAGACCCCAACCAGCATAGCTCCTCAGCTTTCTCAGGAGAAAAATCCTAGCAAGAGGGTTTCCATAAATCTGTCAGTGTTCCGCCTGCAGCCGCTGTGGTGTGTTGCAGGTGGGGGTGGTGAGTGCCTTTGCCCAGACCCTGCGCAGGTACACGTCCCTGAACCACCTGGCGCAGGCGGCGCGCGCCGTGCTGCAGAACACGTCCCAGATCAACCAGATGCTCAGCGACCTCAACCGCGTGGACTTCGCCAACGTGCAGGTACCCACAGASCCCCTGCTCCTCCCTGCCTCGGTMTCCAKAGCCAGGTGTCTGCTAAGGAAGGCAGGAGCCTCCCCTGAGATGGAAAATGTAACCCCCCTCCCTCCAAATTGCTGTAAATTTGAAATTAAGGGGCTCTCAGGCAAAGAAATATGGGAGCAGGAATAACAGTTCTTTAATAGGGAAGGAAATAAAAGGATGAAATAAACAATGCAGTAAACCAAA
Source organism: Sporophila hypoxantha (assembly GCA_002167245.1). NCBI lineage: Eukaryota > Metazoa > Chordata > Aves > Passeriformes > Thraupidae > Sporophila > Sporophila hypoxantha. The sequence continues at coordinate 519,778 of NDFG01000082.1, forward strand.
ACAACACTGACAGAGTAATGTAGTAAACAATAAAATAAACAATGCAGTAAACTAAAACAACACTGACAGAGCTCCCTCCGAATTGCTATAAATTTTAAKTTAAGGGGCTCTCAGGCAAAAAATATGGGAGCAGGAAATAACAGCTCTTTAATAGGGAAGGAAATAAAAGGGTAAAATAAACAATGCAGTACACTAGACAAACACTGCCAGAGTCAGAACCCAACCTGACACCCTGTGGGTCAGGGTGCTGGCAGCAGTCCCATTGGAATTGTGGCTGCAGCCCTCCTGCAGTGTCAGGGGTGGTTCTGCTGGAGCAGGGATCCTGTAGAGAAGGATGTATTCTTCCTCTGAAGATCCAGGGGAAGAGGCAGCTGTTGTTCCTCTGGGAAATCCAGTGGAGGAGCTGTGCTGGTGTTCCAGAATCTCCAGATTATATCCAGGCAGGAATGCTTGGCTGGTGTTCCAGAATCTCCAGATTATATCCAGGCAGGAATGCTTGGCTCCTCCCTCTGGGCTCACATCTCCCAATGGGATGCTGTAGTTCTTATCAGCCATGCAGTGACATTCAATAGCTGTTATCAGCAGATGTCCCCTCCCGAGGAAGGAGTGATTGAGGTCACTCAGAGAGAGATAAAGCAAGCAGGAGCAGGGCATGAGTAACTGTGAGCCCTTTCTCCTGAGCAGGAGCAGGGCATGAGTAACTGTGAGCCCTTTCTCCCGAGCAGGAGCAGGGCATAAGTAACTGTGAGCCCTTTCTCCCGAGCAGGAGCAGGCCTCGTGGGTGTGCCAGTGTGAGGAGGGCATGGTACAGAAGCTGGAGCAGGATTTCAAGCTGACTCTGCAGCAGCAGAGCTCTCTGGACCAGTGGGCCAGCTGGCTGGACAATGTGGTCACTCAAGTGCTGAAGCACCACGAGGGCAGCCCCAGCTTCCCCAAGGCAGCCAGGCAGTTCCTGTTGAAGTGGTCCTTCTACAGGTACATTTTCTTTCTCATTTTGGGGGTATTTCTGCATCAGCCTTGGGAGCAAAGAGCTCCTTGAAAAGCCAAGGCCAAGTTCTTTACTCCRATMAAACTCTGCTTAAATGTGGTTCTMCTATCCCTTCAGGATGGGGATAAGATACTCCATAAACTAAATTTCTRAAAGCCAAGGCCAAGTTCTTTACTCCCATGAAACTCTGCTTAAATGTGGTTCTGGTCACCTTTCAGGATGGGGATAGGATGATCCATAAACTAAATTTCTTAAAGCCAAGGCCAAGATCTTTATTCCCATGAAACTCTGCTTAAATGTGGTTCTGCNTTCAGGATGGGGATAGGATGATCCATAAACTAAATTTCTTAAAGCCAAGGCCAAGATCTTTATTCCCATGAAACTCTGCTTAAATGTGGTTCTGCTATCCCTTCAGGATGGGGATAGGATGATCCATAAACTAAATTTCTTAAAGCCAAGGCCAAGTTCTTTACTCCCATAAAACTCTGCTTGACTGTGGTTCTGGTGTCCTTTCAGGATGGGGATAGGATGCTCCATAAACCAAATTTCTTAAACTGTTTTGATACTTTTGGGTCAGAGGCAGAGACAGTGTTGGGTCCCACAGAACCACGAGGGTCCAGAATTCACATCAGCCATGGCACAGGTGTAAAACTCTTCCCAAATTTGTGATTCCTGCCCATTCCCAGCTCCATGGTGATCCGGGACCTCACCCTGCGCAGCGCCGCCAGCTTTGGCTCCTTCCACCTGATCCGCCTGCTCTACGACGAGTACATGTTCTACCTGGTGGAGCACCGTGTGGCCCAGGCAACAGGGGAGACCCCAATTGCTGTCATGGGAGAGGTGAGAGCCCTTTATTCCCTACAAACCAACCCAAAAGAAGCAGCTCTTCAAAAGACACCGCTGGTTCACAAAGCACACTGCGCCCTCGGCTTGTTTTGCAACTAAAATTATTTATTGAGTTGTTTTGGCACAAGGAAAAAGCTCCTGGAGCACCTTCCCTGAGCTGGTGGGTCTTGMGTTTGGGGTGGTTGAGCATTATTTGGGCTTTGGAGGCCTGGAGGAGGGAGGGAAAGGATCTCCCCCCTTCTCTGCACCACGTGTGACTGCCAGCCCTGACTTTGGGACTCCTGACAGGGCAAAGTCCATCAAAACCAAGCAAAAATGGTCCAGAAGTTGCTTTCAGCAACTGAACTTCTCCAGGCCTCTACAAGCTCCAGCATTACATGCACAGTCAGCCACTCCCTCCATTTTTGAGGTGAAGAAGAGGATGYTGGGTTGTTTGGGCTGTTTGTSAGGGTTTGGGGTTTTTTRTGTTCACAGTAAYTCTGGTGCCTGGCCTGCAGGCAGGTCCTGTCCTGCCTAGCTGAGGCCACATCCAGTTTTTCCCTCTGAAATCCAGAGTTAAAAGCCCCTGATGAACCTGTGACAGCAATGCTGAAATTACTGTGAGTTTAGAACTGAGCCCACATGCTCAAAACTGATCTCATTTGCTCCTTGAAGCTTCCACAGAGCTCATGTAGGGATCCAAGCAAACCAAAGCCACCAAAGCCTGTTGGCTCTGCCTTCCCTGCCCTCCCACACTGCTCCAGCTGCAGTGCTGAGTTCCCACTGTTCCCTGCAAAACCTCCTCCTTCAGTGGTATTAAAGGAACAGGAAAGGCAGAGTCTGGCTCCCATCCCTCAGGCTTTTCCTCCATTCAACCCTTGCAATATTCCTGCTCTCCAGGAGGAGGCTGATTCTTCCCAGCAAAGAAGGATGAGMTGTCCTCCCACTCCCACTGAATTTTGCAATTCCCACTCTCCTCAGCTCCTGCCCACCTTTCCATGACTTGCCAGAATTGTTGCAGCAATTTGGTGTCTCAGATCTCATCATTGAGAGGGCAGCACAACTCCAGAGCAAAGGAGCTCTCTGGTTCCACATCCTGGATGGCCAAACTCTCTCAGACATCACTGCAAAGGCTTTGCAGGGAGGGGAAATGCCTGAGAGGTGGAAAGGGCTGGAAAAAAGGCACCACTTTTACCTGTAGCAGCACTTGGCCATCACCTGGGAGATGGAAAAAATTTCCATTCTTTCATTCTGCCTTAATTCCAGAGCTAAACCCTGCCCTGGATTGTTGCATGTGGTGTTTGCCCAGAGGTTTAAATGGCAACAAAAGGCTTTTCCCCAAAAAGCTGTGGTTGGTTTTCATTTCTGCTCTCCACCACCAATGCTCACAGTCTCTCCTGGGTGCTTGAAACTGTCTGGCACCTCAGCTCCCCACAGCCTCACTGACCCCAGAACTCCTTTTTCTTTCAGTTTGGTGACCTCACATCCCT
>NDFG01000082.1:542495-592737 GCA_002167245.1 Sporophila hypoxantha
GCACAGCCAGGACACCCTCAGAGCTCCAATCTGTGCGTGGCTGCTGAGATGGGAGGCTGGGATGAGCCCCAGATTCCCTGTTTGTCCCCTTGGGAATGTGGCCCTTGGCTGGGATGGCCTCAGGGTGATGGTCTGGCACTCCTGGTGTCCCCACAGTGTCACAGAACAGCCCCCACATTGAGGAAGCCTCTGGGACAGCAACTGGAGAAGGGAAATAGGATGAAGTTCTCAAAATGAACCAACACAAAAATTGGGATTTGAAAGCAGGAYCCAGAGCCACCTTCTGTTGTTTGCCTGCAACTTCTCCCATCCTTTGCTCTGCAGCAGCACCTTCCCTTCCAGTGCAGCCCTTGGCCTGCCCGTGTGGCCCCAGGGCACAGGAACATCAGCCAAGGCCCTGCCTGGGCACCAGGAGGGGCTCAGGGGGGCTCCAGCATCAGCAATTCCAGTTTGCACTGAGCCCCACAGCCCCCAGCCCTGGCACTGCCCCCWGCCCTGGCACTGCCCCCTGCCCTGGCACTGCCCCCAGCCCAGTGTCACCACCCTCACCTTCCCTGCTGCCCAGCAGGGGCTCAGGCCATGGGGATGTTTCATTGCAGACCCTTCCCCTCCTGCCCCCTGCCCTGTCCCTCACTGGCCTGGGGCTGTTTCTGCAGGAGGTTTCATCCTGCAGGATGTTTCTGCCTTTCCCTGCTGCCCTGGCAGCACTCAGAGCCCACAGGATTGATTGGGAGCCCCAAGGATTTGAGAGCCCCAAGGATTCCCTGGGCAGAGGTTTCCCTCCCCTCCCTGTGGCTGTGACTGTCCCTGCACAAGGCAGGGAAACTGAGGCACAGCCAGAGGCCTTGTGCTGCAATSCACTGCCCCCCTGGCTACCAGAGGGGACAGGTTCTGCTGGCCCAGCCCTGCCTGGCTCTGCAGACGGGGCAGGAGGAGCCTGGCTGATCCCAGGGCTCAGCTGGGGCACTCCAACCACAAACAGGTTTCACCTGGAGCAGGCAGTGTGGGGGCAGCTCCTCCAGGGTGTGTTTATAAACCCACACCTCCCTCACCCCAGGGGCTTTCTCTCTCTCTTCCCTTTTATTTCCCTTTTTTTTTTTTCTTTTTTTTCTTTTTTTTTTTTAGCCTTTTTTGGGGTAGTTGGGAGTTGCTGCCTTGGGGTGTTTGGGGGATGATCTGCTAGAGCTTAGACCTTTCTCCCAGTGCTCCCAAGCAGGTAAGGACACACAGCCATCAACCACCCCCTGCTGCAGTGCCCCTGCCCGGGCAGTGCCAGCCTTGTCCTTGTGTCACCCCCAGGTGAAGGGACAATGTTCTCACGKGGCCCTGGAGTGCCCCTCGATTCCCAGCCCGGCTGCAGCCCCCCGGTGCCTGCTCCGAGGAATTCCCTCCCGGCACGGCCTCTCCCTGCGCCCTGGAGCTGCTCCCTCGCCCTGCTCGGCCCGGAGGAGCCCGTGCAGAGCTGCACCAGGTACACGGCCTGGCCCGGGACAYGGGACACGGCTGGGGGGGGTTTGAGCCAGCCTGGGAGGCTCCCGAGGCTGGGCTGGGGCTGCTCCTGTGCCCAGGGCAAGGCTGGGGCTGTTCCCCGTGCCCAGGACAAGGCTGGAGTCATTCCCCATACCCAGAGCAAGGCTGGTGGGCACAGGCTGGGGCTGTTCTTTGTACCCTGGGCAAGGCTGGTGGGCTCCCTGGACCCTGGGAAAAGTTGGGGGGCACGGGCTGGAGTCCTTCCCTGTACCCTGGACAAGGCTGGAGTCATTCCCCATGCCCAGGGTAAGGCTATGGCTGTTCCCTGGACCCTGGGAAAGGCTGGTGGGCACAGACTGGAGTCATTCCCCGTGCCCAGGGCAAGGCTGGGGCTGTTCCTGTGCCCAGGGCAAGGCTGGGGCAGCTCCCCATACTCAGGACAAGGCTGGAGTCATTCCCCATACCCAGAGCAAGGCTGCTGGGCACAGGCTGGGGCAGTTCCCCATACCCAGGACAAGGCTGGAGTCATTCCCTGTGCCCAGGGCAAGGCTGGGCCTGCTCCCTGGACCTTGGTAAAGGCTGGTGGGCACAGACTGGAGTCATTCCCCATCCCCAGGACAAGGCTGGAGTCATTCCCCATACCCAGGGCAAGACTGGGGCAGTTCCCCATACCCAGAGCAAGGCTGGTGGGCACAGGCTGGGGCTGTTCCCCATACCCTGGGCATGGGCTGGAGTCATTCCCCATACCCAGGGCAAAGTTGGGGCTGTTTCCCATAGCCAGGCCAAGGCTGGTGGGCATGGGCTGGAATCATTCCCTGTGCCCAGGGCAAGGTTGGGGCTGTTCATTGTACCCAGGGCAAGGCTGGGGCAGCTCCCCATACCCAGGACAAGGCTGGAGTCATTCCCTGTGCCCAGGGCAAGGCTGGTGGGCATGGGCTGGGGCTGTTCCCTGAACCCAGGATAAGGCTGGTGGGCACAGGCTGGGGCAGTTCCCCATACCCAGGGCAAGGCTGGGCCTGCTCCCTGGACCTTGGTAAAGGCTGGTGGGCACAGACTGGAGTCATTCCCCATAGCCAGGCCAAGGCTGGTGGGCATGGGCTGGAGTCATTCCCTGTGCCCAGGGCAAGGCTGGGGCTGTCCCCTGATGTCTCTGCTGTCCCCCTGATGTCTCTGCTGTCCCCCTGATGTCTCTGCTGTCCCCTGATGTCTCTGCTGTCCCCGCACGGTGGCCGGGCAGCAGCTGAGCCCCGTGTCCCCGCTGCTGTGCCAGGAGCCCCTGCGAGCCGGGGGCGGCGCTGCCGCAGCGCTCCCGGCCCGGCCCCGACCCGCAGCTGCTGCGCAGGATCGCGGCGCAGGTGGAGTTCTACCTGTCCGATGAGAACCTGGCCAGGGACGCCTTCCTGCTCAAACACGTGCAGAAGAACAAGATGGGCTTTGTCAGCATCAAACTGCTGACATCCTTCAAGAAGGTGGGTGCAGGCTGCCTCCTGTGGGGTGTGTGGGGAGCTCTGGGTGTGTCCCGGGGCTGCCCTCAGTGCCCAGGGGAGCAGGGAAAGCTCCTGAAATCACCCCCAGGGCTGGATTCACCTCTCTACCCATGCACTGCTTTGGAAGTGATCAGCCCTGACCAAAAACACCCAGGGGAGCGCTGGTGTGGCTTAGGGGGAAGCTGTGGCTCCTTGCCAGGGCCTGGGGGACCCTGAGGGTGTCAGCAGATCCAGAGCTGCTCACACAGAAGCACAGGGTGTCCCCTGTACCCTGGGCAAAGCTGGTGGGCACGGGCTGGGGCATTCCCCATGCCCAGGGCAGGCTGGGGTGTCCCCTGATGTCTCTGCTGGTCTGCTCGCACAGAATATTGCCCTGGGGACATTGGATGGGGTCCAGCCTGCCTGGAGGGGGTTTAGGTGCTCCCTGCACTGTGGGGGATGCAGGGTGACGGGGATTCCACCCTCTGTGCCCAGGGGAGCAGGGAAAGCTTCTCAATCATCCCAGGGTTGGATTCACCTCTTCTGTCCATGGTCTGCTTTGGCAGTGATCACCCCTTAACCAAAACACACCCAGGGAAGCGCTGGTGGTGGCTTAGGGGGAAGCTGTGGCTCTTTGCCAGGGCCTGGGGTGTTGACGGTTGGTCACAAGATTTTCGGGGTGAAGGAAGAGACGAGATGGGCTCTATGATCAGAAGGTTTGATTTATTATGTTATGATATATATATATACTACATTATAACTATACTAAAAGAAAAAGAAAAGGAGAGTTTCTAGAAGCTGCTAACTACTTAAGAATAGAATAGAAAGAATGATAACACACGAGTTGGCTTTGACAAACTCCGAGAGCTAGRTCTGCTSTGACTGGTCACTGAACTAAAACATCTATCTCAGACTAATCAAAGATCTACTTGTTGCATTCTACAGCAGCAGACAATCTATTGRTTACATCTTGTTGCTGAACTTCTCAGCTTCAGCAGGAAAAATCCCAAGACAGGATTTTTCATAAAGAAATGTCTGTGACACCTGGGGGACCCTGGGGCTGTCAGCAGAAGGGGGACATTGTGYCAGAWGGGGTCCCAGCCTGCCTGGAGGGGGTTTAGGGTGCTCCCTGCACTGTGGGGGARGCAGGGTGACGGGGATTCCRCCCCTGTGTGCCCAGGTGAAATACCTGACCCGGGACTGGCGCCTCACCCTCTACGCCCTCAAGTTCTCGGCGCTGCTGGAGGTGAACAAGGAGGGCACCAAGGTGCGGCGGCGCCTCCCCATCCCCGAGCACCTGCTGAGCGTCCCGCCCAGCAAGCTGCTGCTGGCCTGGGAGCTGCAGCCGCGGGAGCAGGACCTGCCCCTGCAGAAAACCTTCCTGGACACCATCACCGGCATGTTCAGCCCCTTCGGAGCCATCGCCTCCATCCGCCTGCTGCGGCCGGGCCGCAAGCTGCCCTCGGATTTGCGCAGGTACTCGGCGCGCTTCCCCGAGCTGCTGAGCCGCTGCTGTGCCCTGGTGGAGTACGAGAGCCTGGAGAGCGCCCGCAGCGCCGCCGACAGCCTCGGGCACCGCGACTGGCACGGCGGCATCAGGGTGGTGCGGCTCTGCGGGAAGGGAGGAAAGAAGAAATTCAGCGAGGAGAGAGCGGCTTGGAAGGCGCCGCAGGCGGCTGCTCCGAGCATCCCCCGCAGCCCCAGGGAGGGCTCCCTGCCCTGCGGCGCTCCCCAGCCCGATGATGCCGCAGGSTCGCTGTCCTCCCTCCTGGACCAGGAGCTGCTGGCACCGACCTGGCCCGGCGGCGATTTCACACCGGGAGATTCCAGCGCCTTCCCCGGCTCCTTCCTCCCTGCGCTCGGGGTGGGCACCGAGAGCTGCCCGGGGGGTGCAGCGGGCTCCTGGACACCCTGGGGCAGCCGCCTCTGTCCCAGAGGTGCCCCCGGGGATGCCCGGGGGGTGCCCGAGCCCCTCAGCCTGTGGGACGGGGTCCTGCCCCGCAGCCCCGAGAGCTTCGGGAGAGAAGAGCTCGTCCTGCGGCGCTGAGGCTTCTTCCGTTCAGGGCTGGGGGTTCTCATTGTCTTTTCTTCCCCTTCTTCTTTRGAGAGGAAGGCTTTCCTATGGTCCTGCGAGCTGTGGGCAGTGGCAGAGCAGCTGAGCCAGGGCACAGAAGTTTTGGGGCACGGGCGATGCTCGAGGCAGACGCTGAGCAGCAGCAGGAGCTGTGCTGTGCTCATGCAGTGAGACTGTGCTTGCTCAGGGCCCAGAGCTGGGTTTGGGGTCCAGGTTTTGGATGAGAAATGGGCAATAAAGAGAGATGAAGTTTCCAGGCACTCTRTGGTTGATGCTGTGATTTTTGGGGGTTTTTTGGGGGTTTTTGTTCTGTTTTTTGTTGCTGTTTTGGTTTGGTTTTGTTGGTTTTTTTGGTTTGGTTTTCGTTTGGGATTTTTTTGTTTTTGTTTTTTTCCCCTTTTCTTTCCAGGCCTTGCTGCTGCCTGAGGTGCAGCCAGACAAGGGGAGTCCCTGCCTGCAGCTGCCTCCCTTGCTGTCCTTGGGCTGGTGGGGACACTGAGGGYTGCCCAGGCTGGCTGAGCCTGAGACAAGAGAGATGCTGTGGTGGCAAGGCCGTGGCTCCTCCTGGCTCTTGGCTGCTCAAGGCTCTCTGGCATCTCTCAGAATGGAACACGGGGGTTTCTTGTGTCCCTCCTGCTCCRACAGCCTCSCCAGCTCCTCTGGGYAAGGGTTTAGGGAGGCTCCAGGGTGTGCCAGAGCTGGGATGGGGTGGGATGAGCCCCACACSTGCAGGGGTCACAGCTCGTGTGAGGAGAGCTTTGAGCAGCCCCTGCAGTCAGGAGCCTCTGGCTGGGGATGAGGGGGATGGAAAACAAAGCAGGTTTGGCTCTGGTGCCCCTCACCCAGGCACTGAGTTGTTCTGCAGGTTGTGAGAATTCTCTGCATCAGGAATTCCTTGTGTTTGTGGTGAATTTCACCCCCCAGACCCCAGCTGGGAARGGCCTCTTGCTGGGGCAAGCAGGTCGGGGAAATTCCTGAGAGAAATGCTTGTTACAAGTGCTCAGGGAGCCACCAGGAAAGATTCCATCCAAAACCTGCWGGTTGGGAATGGGGAGGGACTGGTGGGAACTGGGCTGGTCTTGGCCCTGAAATGTTTGAGTTTAATGCTGTCAGTGTGAGGAGAGAGATGGACACCGGAGCTGCTTCCCAAGACTTGGAGACAGGAAATGTTCTGCTGCTCAGCAGAGRTCCCTGGGGATATTCAAGGGGCTTCTTTGTGACCCTCTGGAGCAGGTAATTCCCAGGTTTGGAGGGCAGTGCCAGTGCCCAGCCCCTGTCCCCTTCCCACTGTGGCAGGGCACAACCACCCCCTCCCTGCTCCCCCASCACAGCACTCCAGATCCTGCTGCTTGTCCATAAAAATATCCTTTTTATTGGCCTCTCCCTCCGTGCTCCCTCAGCGCCTGCAGCCGGGCGGGATCTTCTGGGCCTTGGAGCCCTCACAGACCTCAGGCTTCTCCCCCTGCCGGAGAGCAGCCATGAGAGCCCCGGCAGCGATGGGGACGTGTCCCCAAGCCCTGCTGTCCCCACAGAGCCTCGTCCCACCTGGTAGAGGTGACAAACCAGCGCCAGCAGCGAGGCCTCTGCCTGTGCCTGCAGCTCGTCCGTGTGCTTCTGTGGGGGGACAAGGGCTGCTCAGGGGGGTCCCCAGGGCGTCCCAGCCCCCCCCGGCACCCCGTGCCCCCCTGCCATACCCCGTTGATGGTGATCCAGGGCACGTACTGGTGCGGGGGGTCCAGTGCCTCGGTCAGCTGGGCGTTGTGGTGCATCAGGGCCYCCCCCGTGTCCCCCTGCACGCAGGCGCTGATGCGGCCGCTGTCCACCTCCGGGGCGTAGATCTGCAGGCACTGCCGGGCACAGGGGGCGCTCAGGGGGACGGGGACATCCCCCACGAGGGGCAGCGAGGGGCGGGGAGGGCACGTACAGCCTCCAGGTTCTTGGTGACGGAGCTGCCCGACTCCAGGCAGAAGATGACGGGGAAGAAGGTGCTGAAGTTCTTGGCCTCGTGCATCAGACAGGCCTGGGGGGACAGGGCAGGTGAGGGGCTGCTGGACCCCGCCGTGCCAGCCCCGCGGGAACGGGCACCGTCACCTCCATCATGTTGCCCAAGCARTCCTCGGGGCCGTGCTGGCACTCGAAGTCCAACCTGCCGCTGACGTTCCTCTCCTGCGGGACCGAGCGGGATGAGCGGGGCCGGCGGCGCCGGGGAGAGCYCCGGGAGCGCCGGCTCCTACCTGGGCGTTGCCGTAGGGCACCAGGGTGATGCTCAGCATCTCCTCGGGCAGCAGCAGCCAGGTGGGGAAGAGCTTCAGCACCAGGAACTCGCGGCACGCCGGGCACAGGCTCTCGTAGTACAGGCTCAGCTCCACGGGAGCGGCCGCGGGCTGCGGGAGGCTCGGGCAGCGGCTCTGCACCTGCACACGGGAGGGTTTCGGGGTGCACGGGGGGGGGTATGGCTGCTGCACCCCCGTTCTAGGYTCTGGAGGGATGGGGTGAAGCTCCGGGATGCAGGGAAGAAGGGGGAGATGAGGGCGGGCAGGGTAGAGGGAAGTGAGAGCGGCCGMGAGCTTTCGGGGCTTTCCACCAGAACTTCCCCAAAACATTTCAGGGGAAAACAAATTTAGACCAGGATGTGCCTGGGTGGGTGGGGGCATGGCCCAGCAGCCAGTGCCAGGGGGAAGCTGCGGCCCCGTGGGGCTCACAGGGCYCTGTCACCGCCCGGCTCTGTTTGGGGCAGAATAAGCCAAAAAGCGGTTTTACGCTTAAAAAGCAGAAGTGCCAGCGGCAGCTGGGGAGGYGGTGCGGGCAGGGTCTGGCTGGGGCACAGCCGTTCCCCGGGGATCTGYGGAATGCCGTGTGCCCCTGTGGCACCGGAGGCTCTGAGCATCCCTGTGCATGTGACAGCCTCAGCGACACTCGCAGCTGGCACTCGCTCCAGGCATCGCTGCCCCAACCCTGTCCCCGCGTCCCGGTGACCCTGCCCTTGTCCCCAGCCCCGACAGCAGCAGCAGCAGCTCTGACCTGGCAGGCGACGGCGGCGTCCCGAGAGCGGCACCAGCGGTGGGCAGGGCGATCACAGCCGGGGGCCGCGCCGAGCCCCGGGGCCACCAGGGCCACCAGCACAGCCAGCGCCAGCGCGGGGGCCATCAGGACGCCGGGGTGACGCGGAAATGAGCCCGTCCCAGCGGGGACTTTTAACGCCGGGCTGTGCCCGCCCTCCCGAGCCCTTCCTGCCGCCCCGGCCGCCGCCTCCCGTGACGCCGCCGCCRCACGTGGGCTCCGCTCCCGCTGCCCCGAGCGGGCCGGGGCTCGGTCCCCGCGGGCTGAGGCGGCTCCGGGGGTGAAACCCGGCCCGGAGCAGCCGCGCGTGGAGCTCCCCGAGCAGCAAACGGGGCTGGGCGCCGGCATAGCCCGCGGAGGGTGCGGGAGCGGGGCAGCTCCGGGGCGGGACGGGGCTGCAGCCCGAGGCACCCCGAGCTCAATCACGGGAACCTCGCGGTTCCCCCGTTTGGAGCCGCTGCTGCCGGCCCTTGCTCTCGTCCCCACGCGTCCCAGCCCTACAAACCCGGGGAGCACAATCCTGGCGCGATGGGTCACATCCTGCACCCAGCCCAGGAACTGGGGCACGGCCCCACCGCTCTCCTGCCCCCGCACAACCTCCCACAGCAATCCAGCAGCCTGCTTCATTAACTCTGTTTATTTTGTTTATTTCTTTCCTTTTTTTTTTTTTTGGTTGTTTTTTGTGGGTTTTTTCGAAGTACCGTACAAAAAAAAAAATCCTCTTACAGTAACAAATACTGGGTTTACATTAGTAAACATCAACAGAAAGAGCAGAGAGCACTACTGCTGGTAACGGACAGCTCGGGGGGGCAGGTTATTCTTTATTGCATATACCTAGAAACTAAAACCTCACGCAGCCACCACGTCCTCTCCGAGCACAAAGCCTGCACCGGCACCTCGGGGGTTAACGGGGGAGCCCCCCCCAGAGCAGGGACACGGAGGGACAAGCCCCAAACCGTGCCCTGGGGAGCAAGACAGCCATGTGGCACCCACGGGACGRGGGCGTGTGGCTCGGCTGGGGGACGTGGGCGTCACAAGCAGCAAAGCACAGCCTCAAAACACGGCCGGGTTCAGAACGAGCCAAAGCAGCAAAGGACAAATCACAACGAGCTTTTAATGCTGGGGCAGCCCAGCCCGGGGAGAGCAGGGGAAAGCTGCTGTTCAAGGAGCTGGGTGAAGCACCGTCAGGGAAAGGCAGCCCTGGGGAAGGGCATCTTCCTCCTCGTCGTACACAGGACCCTGTGAGCAGTGCCCTGGCAAGGACAGGCTGCCAGCAGGCAGGGAAGGCAGTGCTGCAAGAGGGGTGACTGTGACCCCCCCTTGGGCTGTGGCTGGACAGCAGGAAGGGACAGCACGGGGAGAACAACAGAAATTCAGCCAAAAGGAGAAAAACACAGGATGAAGTGAAGCTGGYATTTCCCTGGGCAGCAAAGCCAGGTGAGCACCAAGCGAGTGTTGACAGGTGACAGCTTCAAGCTGAGACTTCCAGATGCTCAGCAGGTCCTGGCATGAGCYGGGAGCAATCCCCCAGGCAGGACTGGCCCCAAGCTCACGTTTAGGGGTGGTGGTGGWGGAGCCCATGGGATGAGGGGCTGAGGATCCCATCTGCCTGCAGCCTGGCCTGTGACCTGGGGATGTGCTGGAAGTGCAGGGACAAGCACAGGACCAGCAGAGMCCCCAGGCTGTAAAGGTGTGGAACACTGTCAAAGCTTTGGAGTGTTGGTGCAGCSCCCTGGTCACTCCACAGGCCCCAGGAGGCCTCTGGACAGAGCTGTGAGGACTGAGCCTCCCTGCCCCAGTCCCACGTGCCCTCATCTCTCACGTGCCCGAGTCCAAATTATTCCCTTACTCATCCCTGGCAGCTTTTCCCAAGTGATCCCCAAAGCCAACCACAGCCTCCCCTGCCCCACTGCCTGCACCTGAGCACCAAACACTGACAAACCAGACTCCAAAACCAGGGCCCAGGGCCTGGAGAGAACATGCAGAGCAGGGAATGGGGCTGTACAGTTGAGCAGAGGAGAGCTGCCACAAGCAACAGGAATGGGATGTTTGCTCCAGCAGCCCCATCTCCAGAAGGATCTGGGGGCAAGCCCAGAGCAAGGCAAAGCAGCAGAGCTGGCCAGGGAAGGAGGGACAGTGCAGTCCCCAACGCAGGTGGCACATCAAGGACAGGATGCAGGCACAGCATGAGCACAGAGCACCCCATGGATCCAGCAGAACCCAAGCTGCAACGGGAAACAGAAGTGCCAAAGTCCACGGCATCCACCTGCCTGTCCCAAGGAGGAGCCTCAGAGAGGGAACGAGCCACTCTGGCAAATCAAGAGGATCAAGAATGCTCTCCTCCAGCCAGGCAGCTGAGATAACCCAGGAAAGCAAATGCCACCGTGGCTTCAACTCTCAGCTCAGCTTTTAAAGCTCTTCCAGGCCCACCTGGGCTGCCCTGGGGCCCTCTGAGCTCGGACACAGCGCCCTGCCTGCAGCAGCCAGCTGTGGTGGGCAGGCCTGCCCCGGCCCCATACAGTACCCATGATTTAAGTGCTTTGCATACATAGTTCACCATCATGCAGATACATTTCAGCATGCTCTGGGCCCCACAGATGTGTCCTCCTGCAGCAGAGAGGTCCTTCATTCCAGGTAGGGCTTGTAGCTGTCTCTTATACACATCTAGATGTGTATAAGAGACAGGCCCCATACAGTACCCATGATTTAAGTGCTTTGTATACATAGTTCACCATCATGCAGATACATTTCAGCATGCTCTGGGCCCCACAGATGTGTCCTCCTGCAGCAGAGAGGTCCTTCATTCCAGGTAGGGCTTGTAGTGTGCGTTGGACTCCAGCCCTCTCCTGCTTCAGCTGCAGGGCCCGGGGCTGTGGCAGCCTGGCAGCTGCTGCCCACGCTGGGGGTGGCACTGGGGGCTCAGCAAACACCAGCACCAGGGGAGCAGCTGGTCACAAAAAGAACCATATTTACAGAGCTACAGTCAGCTTCAATGGGTTACGTGCGCAGAGTCACCGAGACCGGCCGGAAACAACGAGCTGTGCATGCCACAGATCCTGCCAGGAAAACACGGGTACCAACACGGATTTCACAGCTTCGTTGGCACAACTAAGGTGGGAGATTCATGGCTAAGCAGATCCTCCCAGCCCAGGCAGCAACACTCCAGAGGTGGTTATGACAAGAGGGAATGGTGGCCAGGTGGGGCACAGCACGGAGCGAAGATCTCAGCCAGGGAGCCCCACTGAGGATGAGGCTTCTCCTTCCTAAATGTGTCTCTGCATGCAAGAGCAGCACCCCTCGTACCAGACACCATCACAGCCTGCGAGGCCACTCAGAGAAGTGAGAGTGAAGGATGCACACACTCAGTGGAGCCTCCTCCTCCTCTGCCTCCTCGGGGGTCCAGGCAGGGAACCCCTCGGTCACAGCACCGAGGGATCAAGAACCAAAGCTCTACAGTGATGCGTAGCGGGGCGACCTGCCAGCAAGAAGGGGATCTGACCTGCTTGTCAGGAAAGGGGAGGGGGCTGTGCTCACCCCCAGCAATTCAYTCACAACTGGATCCCACCTCCTAGAGGCTGGAGCCCACTGTGAATCTACAGCCCAGCCTTTCTGTCCCATCAGCCAACACGGGTTTCAGCTACTGACCAAGAGGGACATCAGAAACGGTCACAGACATCTCAGAGGCTCTGAAGGAGCAGGAGCACAGAGACTCAACTATACAGGGTGCAAGAGTCCAGAGCCAGAAAGCAGCGCCCTGGGGAGAAGCTGAAGGCAGCTGTTGTGTTCTGCATGGGCTGCTCATCTGGCTGGTGGCTGGGAAAGGACCGGGTGAGCCAGCGTGACATTCAGGGAGTCATTGTGCTGCACCAGGGACGTGTGCTTGTAGTGCAAGACCAGGTCCTTGAGGGAGGCGTAGAGGTTGTAGGGCTCAGCAAACCCATAGCCCGTCGCTGTCTTGTAGATCACGCAGTGCTTGGTGTCACCATCCACCCTGCCAGGGAGACACGGGAGCCTGGGTCAGCAGTGGTGCAGGAGAGCACAAGCAGGGCCACCAAAGCACCATAAACACCTGGCCCTGGCTGGAGAAGCCAAGGCAGATGGGAGCTGTCACCTCCAGCATATGGTAAGGGGAGGGTGGAGCAATGCAGGAACACAACCTGGGCCAGCCCCATCCCATCCCATCCCATGGATCCCATACCATTCCATGGATCCCATTCCATCCCATTCCATGGATCCCATCCCATCCCATCCCATGGATCCCATACCATCTCATCCCATGGATCCCATACCATTCCATGGATCCCATTCCATCCCATTCCATGGATCCCATCCCATCCCATGGATCCCATACCATCTCATCCCATGGATCCCATNGGATCCCATACCATTCCATGGATCCCATTCCATCCCATTCCATGGATCCCATCCCATCCCATGGATCCCATACCATCTCATCCCATGGATCCCATCCCATCCCATGGATTTGATCCCATCCCATCCCATCCCATCCCATCCCATCCCATCCCATGGATCGGATCCCATCCCATGGATCCCATCCCATTCCATGGATCCCATCCCATCCCATCCCATCCCATCTCATGGATCCCATTCCATCCCATCCCATTCCATGGATCCCATCCCATCCCATCCCATGGATCCCATACCATCTCATCCCATGGATCCCATACCATTCCATGGATCCCATCCCATCCCATCCCATCCCATACCATCCCATGGATCCCATCCCATCCCATGGATCCCATCCCATGGATCCCACCCCAGGTGCACAGGGATACTCACACCACGGAGCAGGCATAGCACCCCTTCTGGCTGCTCTCACGGATCAGGAAGGTGCCGTCCCGTTTCCCACACAGCATCTCCTCTGCCTGCACACGGTTGATCTTCCCCACATACCACGTCCTCTCCTCGTGGTGGGGCAGCTCCTCCTCGTCATCCATCATGGAGTACTGACTGCAATCGAGCACAGGCAGGGTCAGGTTCCCTAAATTTGGGTGTGTGGCCCCTACATCTCCCACACTGCTAGCTGCCATCGCCCATCTGGCAGGGAAGACATCCTCAGCCTCCAGGCAGGTAGCTGGGATTTGCCCACAGCACAGCAGAACCAGCTGCACAGCCTGTGCTCCCARATCCCCCAAATCCAACAGCACACGAGCAGGACACTCACTCCTCTGTCTCATTCTTGATGCCCAGCCACTCGTTGATCTTCTTCTGCCGGGCACCCTTCTGCGTCAGCCACCTGGGGGAGGAGAGCAGAGCTGAGCGTGGCTGCAGCGAGCCCCGGGCGCGGCCATCACCAGAGGGCAGCAGCCGCCGCTGCCGGGGAGCGCCGAGCCCCGAGGCCGCTGTGCGGGAGCGGCTCCAGCCCACAGCGGGCTGCGAGCCGGTCCAACGAGCCCCGGAGCCCTGGGGGAGGCAGCCGGATGGCTCCCGGGAAGCGCTGCAGGGGCACTACGTACACCAAGTACTGGTCCCGCAGCTTGCGCAGCTGCATCAGGTCTGGCTTGAGGCTGTTCATGCGCTTGTCGATCTCCCGGTTCTCCGAGGCTTGTTTCTTCAGGTCCTGCTCCAGCTTCAGCTTGCTGTCATGGATCTCTGTGATGCGGGACTTGAGCTTCTCCGAGTTCATGAGGATCCTGGGAGAGAGGGGGGGGGTTTAGGCTGTGAGCCAGAGTGGGGGAGGCGGAGGAGGCAGCCTGCCAGCTCCAGCCCACAGCATGCTGCTGGAGAGACAAGGAGCCCACGTGCCTCGGCTCTGTGCTGAGCCAGGAGGATCCTTGCAGCCCCTGGGGCCCTTCTCCAGGCAGGACAGGCCACCACCACCCCCATCCTCACCGTTGCACCTCCTTCTCGTTGCCCTCCCTCCGGAAGCGCTCGATGTACTCCTTGCTGCACTTCTCCTGCGTCTGACACTGCTCCTCAAAGATCTTGATCGTCTCATTGAAGGCCTCAATTGCCGTCCTCTTCATTTGCAGCTCCTGGGAACAAGGGAGGGGAAAGCTGAGGAACATTTCTTCACATTTGCATCCCCTCTTTTAACTTCCCCAAAGCACTCTGTCRTTGCTGCAGGCAAAATATCCCCTTCAAAGCCCGTCCTCTGAGGAGTGCCTGTCCATGAGCTGACAAATGAGGCAACAGGTGCCCCATCTCTGGTCTGACCTGTGCACACAGGATGGCTGCCAGCACTCAGGGGGTGACAGAGCAGCCCTTGGGGGTCTCAGGCAGTGCCCACATACCTGGGATGTACGTGTGTACTCCTCATACAGCAGGTCGTACTCCCAGCTCTTGTCCTGGTACTGCTGGTGATAAACCTTCAGCTGCTCCCCCACAGCTTCCACGCTGTCCTCCTTCACCACCTGGTCCTGCCATAGGCACAGCCTCAGTCAGGACCTGCTCCAGCTGGTCCCACAAAACCCCACAACAAAACATTCCAGCACACAGGGAGAGGGATGGGACATTATCATCTACCAAAGGGGCAGGGATGGATGAACAAATACCCCTGGTTCAGGCTGTGCTTGTCAGCCACGTCCCTGCAGCACAGGCCTCACCTGCTGGTACTTGGAGATGGGGTAGAGCAGCCTGGTGTCCAGCTTGGCGTTGTACTGGGCGAGTGACTCGTGCCGGTAGTGGGTGATGAGCTCCACCACCGAGCCAAAGGTCAGGGGCTCRGAGAAGCCGTACTTGCCTTCCCGATGGAAGATCTTGATCAGCTTGTTATTGCCTCCCTTCCTGTATGCAGGGGAGAGGAGAGGGCACTTAGCACCACCCCAGCCAGAGACCTTGGCATCCCTGGAAGCACAGGGATATGTCCCACAAGCTGCACCCCTGAGGCTCCCAGGGCATCCCAAAGCCCTACCTGAGTGTGAGCGTGTATTCCCCCTGGATCTTGCTGGAGGCATCGCGCACCAAGAAGGTCCCATCCGGTGTGTCCCGGAGCTTCTCATTCACCTCCTCCCTGCGAGGAACAGGATTGTCACGGCCTGGAAGGTGGCCCCAAGGCTCACCTGATGGACAGGGCACCCAGGTGTGAGCTGCCACTGGCCCCCTTACCTGGAAATGTCCCCCCAGTACCACTCGGCGTCCTGCAAGGGCGCGTTGTTCCCGTTGGCCAGGCTGGCTGCGCTGGGCTTCGGCTTCGGTGGCTTGGGAGGCAGGGCTGTGAGAGGAGGAGGGATGAAACAGGGTGGGCCCAAATCCCAGCTCCTCACTGGCAATTCCTGAGTCCCCCTCCCTGCAGTGACTGGCCCAGGAAGGCCCCTTGGCCACCACATTCACTGGAGCTGCTCCAGGCACATCTCCAGCAGCTGAACACCTTGAGCCGGCCTCCAGGCTATCAAAACACCCTGAGCAACCCAATCATGGGGGCAGAGAGTCCACACCCACAAATGCCAGTGCCTCAGGCCCCAGGGAAGGGGTATCTCAGTACCTGGAGGCAGTTGTTCTGGCTCCAGCTCCTTTGTCTGCAGAAGTGTCTCCAGAAACAGCACAGAGAAGTCAGGGCTCAGCTCTGGGCTGCAGGGAGCGAAGAGACAAGTTAAGAACAGCAGTTGTGGGGTACAACACGGCACTGGTCCCACATCCCCTGGGATCAGCTGGCTCACCCCAGCTGCCAGACCCGAGGCTGACAGGGCAGCAAGGGCTCTGTCCCGGCTCCAAGCCCCACCTCTGTGTTCTGCCAGCAGTTTAATCCCACGTGCAGCCCAGCAGGGGCTGGACTCCTTGATCTGGCAGGCACAGTGGCCAGAGCTGGGAACACTGCTGGGACCAAAAGCCTGACGTACCTGGCGCCAGGCAGCCGGAGGAGCAGGGGGCCGAAGATCTCTCCCAGGGCCCGAGGGTGGAGGCTGTTGCTCTCGGCCTGCTGCGATACCTTCCCCAGATGCCGGAGCAGGAACTGCAGGGTGAGCGTGTTCTGGAGCGGSACCGCAGGCGACTCCAGGGCCAGCAGCAGCTGCTTCCGGCAATTCTCTGCCTGGGGGATCTCTGGGGAGAGAACAAGACACGAGGGAAGAGTTGGGACAGCCAGCACCACTCTCCACGCTCCGGCTGCATCACAGCACAGGAGTGCTGTCAGCACTGGGGCCCGTGTGCCAGGCCCCATAGGGACAGGGCTCATTTTAATATCCCAGATGTGTCCACCCCATCCAGGCACCCATTCCCAAGGCAGCCAGGGAGGCCCTTACCCTGCAGGATGCGAAGGATATCTCCATGCACTGACACTGGCACCACGGGGGAGGGCAGGTCCTGCAGGTAACCTCGCAGTGCCTCACCCAGGGAGTGCACGTCCAGGGGCTCCAGGTCACCCAGGGTCCAATCTGTCAGGGCASAGATTTCCCATGGGAGGGTGGACACAGCACTGGGCACTCAGCTGGCAGCTCTGGTGCTGCCAACACCCATCCCAGAAACCATCACACAGCAGCCAGCTATCATGAGAGCTCATCAGCACCACAAGGGAGCTCAGGCAGCCTTTAGGCAGCTCACGTGACAGAGGATGTGCACCCCAGAAATAATCTGGCTCTGGGAACCCCAGCAGRTCCCCTTGGGAGAGGGCAGAGGTCATTCTGGGTACCCACAACCTTTGCTCTGAGCCCCAACACAAGAATTCTGGGCAGGCTTAGCTCGGGTGAGAGTTTTGCTCTCCACTGCCAGCAAGAGTCGAGCGCAGACTGAGCAGCCACACACCTCCCTCAAARACAGCATTTTGGGAAGCACAAAAAGCCTGTCCCAAGAGCCCAGCCTGGCAGCACTGTGTGGTTGGGGTTTGCAGGAACGTCTGTGGGAGGGGACTCACCAGCGTGGTGCCGGATGAGGCCCCAGCCCAGCTGAGAGGCAGACYGCTCCCAGGGCTCCCCGGCACAGACATCGGCTCCAGCCACCAACCTGAGCTCAAAGATCCTCCCCTGCTTATTAGTGGCATGACAGAGCCAGAGAAGCCTCCACCAGCCCATCAGAGCACCCCAAACACAGCAGGGGACAGGCACAGGGGTTCAGTTGTTTGCCTGCCAGTCTCTGAGCCAGCCCCCCACGGATGGTGCCAGGGATCCCCCCTGTCCCATCCCTTCCACGCAGGACAAGGACGTGTTGGGATGGGGACAGCTCAGCCCCAGAGGCAGCGTGCTGGGAGTCAGGAACTGCCGGGGACAGGCGAGCCTGGCCTGGATTGCATTACTGCTGGCGCTGTCACATCCACTAATCTCCTCCATCTGAGCCGATTCGCCTCCACCGCGCCGAGCTGGTTCTTACCGGTTCTCAGCGCCTGCCTCAGTTCGGAGCCAGATGTCCTGTACAACATCTCGCTGTCCAAGCCTGCAGAACGGGGGACACTGCTGTCAGCTCCAGCACAGGCACTGTTTCGGTGCCAGCTGGGCCATGGTTGTGGCATGGCCAGGCCTGGATGGTGTCCAAGCCAACCCCCTGCTGCAGCCCCCTTGCCCCCCAGGACACCCAGTTCAGTGACCCCATTTCTCCACCATGGCACAGATCCAGGCTGGAAGTACTTCCCAAACCCCAGCACCCACCCAGTGCGTGTAGGTACCCAAATCAAACACCCTCACGGGCCTCAGCAGCTCAACCCAGGGAGGGAGATGAGAGCAGCTGTGTCCTGTGTGTCCCACAGAGCTCAGGTTTCATTGTGAGGTTTTGGGGTGTATCAGCATCCCCAGTGCTCAGCATTGCCCCCTTACCTTTCTTCTCAATAGCTTCCACCAGCTTCACCAGGAGCGGCGGAGCAATCTCGGGAGGGCTGAACTGCTCCTGCAAGTCTGGGAGAGGAGACCCTGGGGGAGAGGAAGGGAGAGAAGGGCTCAGCACCAGCTCAGCCCTCGGCAGCAGAGCTGGGCCAGGGCACAACCCAGGCAACTCCCAACAGGAGCAAGGAAAGCCATGGCCCCCGCTGTGAGGCTGTGGTTGAGGCAAACACAGCAGGCAGCCTGCAAGGAACCTGCCCAGGAGCCAGCACTTGTTGAGCTCCAGCCCTGACTGGGTGTGCACAGGGAGATATCTGCTGCTCTGTGCAGAGGCCTGGAGACAGAGCCCACCCCCCTGGGGCAGGCAGCACAGGGGTTACCAGGGCTCCTGGAGCTCAGGGCTGGGTCCCTGCCCAGCACAGGGGCTGCGTAGGGCTGGCAGCAGAGCGGGGCCAGGGAGCTCGCTCTGCTCGTCGTGGTGAGCTGTGATTAATCCAGCGATTCAGACAGAACGCCGTGTCAGCAAATTCCTGCCCTTGATTGCTCGTTTAACATGGAAACCGGCCCTGTGCCTCCCCCTCCCCGTGAGCCCACAGCCTCTGTGCAAGCTGCTACAGGGCACAGACAGCCCGTGGCACGGGACCAGCATCCCCCCATTCCTGGGGGATCTGCAGCCCCATCAGGTGGTATTTCACTGCCACTTCCAGAAAATCTTGAGGTTCTGGCTGCAGGCACCCCCTCCCCTGTGCATGCCGGGGCAGGAGCACGCAGGCCTGGCTGAGGAGCTGCCAGCAGGAGGTTTGCCGAGGGATGAGCGGTGCCAGGCTCCATCCCGCTTCCAAAGCAGCACCAGCCGGAGCAGGAGCTTCCTCCAGGCTGGTCCACAGCACCTGGCAGACCCTGGGGAGCCCGCAGTGGGTGAGGACACCCAGCACACTCCACTCTGCAGAGGCAGAGCCAAGAGGCTGCTCCCCGTTGCGAAACAGCTCCGTTGTCATGGATCTGACCCGAACTCGCCTGGTGTGGTCTCACCACAAGGCGCAGCAAGCTGGAACTGCACACCCAGCTCAGCCTCCTGCACCCACGGCCTCGAGGGGAGACAGAACAGCCATGGGAAGGGAAGGGAAGGGAAGCATAGGGGTCAGGCACCCAGCAGCTCTGCAAAGGCCTGTGCTGCTGGGAGAGGGGACAATCCCCCACTGGAGTGAGCTCCTGGGCACGGTGTGGGTCGGTGTGGGGAAGCTGCAGGCAAGCTTCCAGGCTGGCAGCTCCCTGCCTGACCCTTGGGAAGGACTGAAGGGAGAGTAAATACTGGCGCTGCCCACGTGGCCCGGCCGGGAATGTGCTGCTTCAGCAGGCAGCAGCTTGTCTTTTTTTGTCAGGCACAGAGTGGGGAGCCAGCAGCAACTCCTGAGCCTGCCGGGCCTCCGGGCTGGGCTGCCGTGAACAAGGCTGCTCACAGCACGGCCCGGGCAGCTGCGGAAATATTCCCGAGCCGCATTTTCCGCTCGTGTTCTCTGTGGAAGGCAAACACCAGCAGCTCGTAAATCCAGCGGCACAYCGCGCCGGGTCTCGCTGCTCCCGGGACAGCTGTGGGGCTGGCCCTGCTCCACGAGTGACACTGAGGGGCTCAGGGGTCCCTGCCAGCCAGGGCAGGAGCTGGGAAGCAGGGAAGGAGCTTCGTGGGGCTGCCAGGAGATGGTTCTGCACCTCCTAAAGTGCACACCGTGAAGAAATAAGACAGGCTTGGCTCAAATACGGTTTTTCCATTGCAAAAATGTGTCTCACCAGCAGAATACAGAAATAAAGAATCACAGAATATCCTGAGCTGGAAGGGAACCACAAGGATCTTCAAGTCCAGCTCTTAAGTGAATGGCRCATAGAGGGATCAAACCAGCAGGCTGAGTGCAAAATGGCTCTGGGTGTTAGAACTGCCTCCCTGCAGGCCCTGCCWGTGCCCTGAGTGGAGGCTGGCCCTGGGGATGGCCCCACAGGGGACAGGGACAGGGCAAAACTCAGTGGAGCAGGGAGAGGGACCACGGGYATCCTGGCTAGTTGCAGAACAGAGGGGGAGAAGGATCTTGGAGATGTAAGAGTGGGACAAAGCTGGTCTCAGGTGCCCTGGTACCCCACCCTCCATCCCTGGGCACGAAGCAGAGAGGCTGGCTTTTGGRTTCCTTCCCAAGTTTGTCTTTGCTGTGCTTCAGGAGGTTTGGCACGTATCTTATTCCATCTCCCAGAGACCCCACCAGCGGCTCTGACCACCCAGACACACCTCCACCAAGCCCCCTTGAGAAGAGGGGAGAGCCAAGGAGGGCAGAAATCCAGCCCCGGAGGGAGCACCGTGCAGGCAAGGCCAGCACAGGCAGCACAGAGCACATCCCAGCAGCACAGAGCACATCCCAGGCTCCTGAGAGGAGCAGCTTTCTTGGAAAGGCAGGTTGCAAGCGGGATGACTCAGGTCAGGCTCTCCTGCCAACCCAAACGCAGCAGGGCCCGGCCGCATTCCCACCCTGCGGAGATGTTTCCTGGGGCCGCCCCTCSGGCTCCGGGAGCAGGAGGCAGCTGCAGGGAGCTGCACCAGCCCCACAACTCTGGTTTCGTAAGACCCCAGAGGTGTTTTCACACAGCCAGAAGCATCTGCTGGGGTAGCCGTGGCTCCCAGGCACAGAGGGATGGGGAGGATGCAGCACTGCCAGCTGGGAGCGTTCCCTGGCACTCTCCAGCTCCTGCTGCTGACCCCACTCCTCCCATGTACACCAGCACGAGATCTTCTGTAAGGCATAGGAAGGCCAAGCGTGGCTCTCACCCCCCAGAGGATCACAGAATGGTTTGGATTGGAAGGGACCTTAAAAGATCACCCATTAAAACCCCCCTGCCTTGTGCAGGGARATCCTCCACTAGATCAGGCTGCTCCAAYCCCCATCCAGCTTGACCTGGAACACTTCCAGGGATGGGGCAGCCACAGCTGCTCTGGGAAACCTMTGCCAGGGCCTCACCACCCTCACAGTCAGGAATTTCTTCATAACATCTAATCTAAATCTCTCCCTCTTTTAATTTAAAACTTCCCCCTTGTCCTATCACTATCTGTCTGTATAAGAAGCCTCTCTCCCTCTTTTATATAAGTACTGGAAGGCCGCAATAAGGTCTCCTAGAGCCTTCTCTTCTCCAGGTGAACACCCCCAGCTCTCCCAGCCTGGCTCCAGCCCTAGGAGCATTTCTGTGGCCTCCTCAGGACTCACTCTAAGAGGCCCACATTTTTCTTGCCTTGTCCAGACCCAGACTCAGCACTGCAGGTGGGGGTCTCACAAAGGAAYAGTAGAAGGGGGAAACCCTGGGGGCTGCTGAGCCCTGGCCACAGGGTTTATGTGCCTGGGAGCCAAACAAACAGGCTGAGAGCAGGCAGCTGCCACAGCTCCACAGGCAGGGCTGAGGCACGTTGGCTCTCCCAGAACGGGTCTGTGCCAAGGCCAGGCGGGCTGGGAGGCAGCTGCAGGTGCAGGACAGCCCATGCCCAGCCCCAGGGTGGCTGCCTGGCCCCAGCGAGGGCTCTGCGACCCGCAGGGTGGGCTGGCTGCCAGGCAGACAAGCAATTAGCTCCAGTTCTCAGAAGAACTCTTTTAGACCCTGACTTTTCTCCTCTTGCCCAGAGACAAGTAATTGTGTCTCTCAGCAGGGCTGAGCAGCTCTTGGCAGGGAGCACTGCCCCAGGCGCTGCAGGGGRGGGGAGGTGGTGGTTGGGAGAGGTCAGGACTTATCCTGAAGGGAGGGAGCCTGGCAAAACTCAGTGGAGCAGGGAGAGGGACCATGGGGATCCTGGCTGGTTGCAGAACAGAGGGGGAGAAGYATCTTGGAGATGTAAGAGTGGGACAAAGCTTGCCRCAGGAAGCTCTGCTGAGCAGATTGACAAGCTGGAGGAACAAAGTGCTTTCCTCTGGGCCAGCACTGAGAGAGGCTGGCTTTTGGTTGTGACTCAACTGTACTGCTGCTGCGGGGGCAACCCAGCGCTGCCGAGCTGACAGTTTCACCTCTGTCCTATGAAGCCAGTCACACAGCAAGACTGTGGAGGTGTCCCAGAGCAACAGGGCACACAGCAGGGCTTACCTTGCTCCAGAGCCTCGGGCAGCCGGCCACCASTGGCCCCAGGTGTGGCAGGCAGGGGTCTCTGCACCCGGGGCCGGTGTGAGGGGACAGCGATTTTCACCGGCCCCACGTACTCCACGTAGGTGCCAGGAAAGTCCCCCTTCTGCTTGGTGCGCTCGTTGACGCCCAGGATCCACCCGATCTGATTGGGGGTCTGCTCATCTCCATCTTTGAAGCCCAAGGCTTGCAGGGCCCCCTTGCTCACGACCAGGATGTCCCCGGGCAGCAGGTCAATGTCCTCCTCGCGCTCCTTGCGGTAGGGGTAGAGCGCGCGGTACTGGAAGCCGTCGGTGCTGCCCATCCTCTCTGCCGGGGGAGAAGGGCTCTGAAGGGTGAGGCAGCACGTTCCAGGTGGGAGAGGAGAGCCCTCAGAGGCAGCTCTCCCCCATCAGCACTCTGAACTGTCTCTGTGTGAACTGGCACCCCAGGAGCCTGGTCTGGGTGCCCAGGAGCGCTTAGGTGCAGCCCCTTTTCCTCAGCTTGAAACCACGATTCAGCCAAATTATGGAGCAAAGGGAGAAGGAGACGAACATAATCCAGCACTGGTGAGCGGGCATGCAGCAAAGAAACCCGAGATRAGGGTCTGTTTCACCAAAAAWMCCAGTCTCTMGGAGTCTGGGGAGGAAAAGCACAGTAGGCTTCCAGCCTGGAACAGCGTGGCACGCTATGTTCCCCTTTCCAGTGCCTGCAAAGAGAAGAAGAATTGTCACTGTACAGCCAGGCACCCCACACCCTCCTGACACGCCAACATTCAAACCAGGGGTTCACCTGAGAGAGGCAGGACTCGTTTCTCTCCRACCTAGCAGAGCCCTGGATCCAAGCAGAGCATGCTAATCCCGATTTACACTCCCAAAAGCAAGCGAGGAGCCAGTGGCTGCGGGCAGGAACGCTGCCTCCTCCCTCTACAGCCAGGCACCAGCTCTGCATCTTAAAGAGGTTCACCCCTGCTTCTTCAGCTTACCCTCCTCGCAGCACTTATGCAAACAAGGAGACAACAAGTGGGACAAAACAGCCTTTATGCAGGATAACTTTTGCATACAGAAAAGGGTGACCCTGCACCCACCAGCTGCAGGCTCTGAATGGGAGCAGAACAAACAGATTTAACCTTCCCTTGTTAAATCGATTAAATTTCACAGTTCACCTTTACATCTTGCCATGCAATCCCCCACAAAGGCATCTTCTGAAGGGAGCTGCCCACAAATGTAGGTTAACCACGCTTTCAGCAAAAGGCTTTCGAGATGCACTGCCATTCCCACAGAACAGCACTTCAAAGCTTTGCTCTGAGCAAAAAGTCAATTTTTGAACTTTTCAAAAGCAGCAGCAGCATCAAGTGCAGGCACAGGTTCTTTTCGCAGAGATGGAGGCAAAAGGAGTTAAAATAATCTTTAGAAGCCTTCAAGTCTACTTAGAGCTCCTAACTGCCTTTCAGCTATGCAGAGAGAAATTGAATATGCTGCCTGCCCTGCCCAGAAATCCACCAAAAAAGAATAAACCTGGGTTATAACATGTTGTTGAAGAGATGTACGAGCCGGGACATTCCCACCAGCCAGGCACGTCCTCTTTTCCCATCCCCTCCTGGCTGCACAGGCCAGTTTTCCACTTCCCTCAGGCAAATCCCAGAGTTCTGGCTCCCGCAGAAATGGCGTGCGGCRGAGGACCGGACCTGCAAGGCACCGGGGCAGCCAGAACCCAGCCTTCCCAGGGACACCCTGGGCCTGCTCAAATGCTGCAGGTCCTGTTAAAGGCTTGAGCTGTTTTGGCCCAGAAACCACCAAACCCAGCTCAAACTCTTGAGTCTCATCTGAAAACTATTATTGAGCAGGAAGGTGCTTCTCAGGGCTGTGGGAGCCTGGGCAGAGGAATGTGAGGAGGCAAAGGGAGCCAGGACACCCTTCCCAGAGGGGTCAGTGAACAACCAAGCATGGCACGAAGCCAGGGCTGCTCTGACTGCCGGRTGGACTCTGTGACAGGCACCAACGGCGGTGATCTGCAGGATTTCAAAATAACCCTTCCGGGCCAGTTACACTTTACAGTTCATATCAGCTACAAATCCCTCTTTCCTCCTGCACGTGCTCTATCACCCCTGCACGTGTCACCACATCTGCACGTGCTGCCACAAAGTCTGGGATCGGGGTGAGTCTCCCGAGAGAGGAGCCAGCCCCACCTCTCACA
Organism: Sporophila hypoxantha; assembly: GCA_002167245.1. Taxonomy (NCBI): domain Eukaryota; kingdom Metazoa; phylum Chordata; class Aves; order Passeriformes; family Thraupidae; genus Sporophila; species Sporophila hypoxantha. The sequence continues at coordinate 566,585 of NDFG01000082.1, forward strand.
GCCAGGCTCTCCAGCTCAGCACCAGGGCTCCTTCCCTTGACAAGGACAAAAGGCACAAAGAGGCCATGGCACAGGAAACCTGTGCAGCAGCCAGAGCCCGCACCGCCTGCCTGAGCTCGGGCAGGCGTCCCAGCCGGGCTGCCTTTGCCATGAATGAACAGGCACTGCCCGCGGGGAGGTGAGGCACTTGCGGCCAGAGGCGGGTGGGGAACAGGATTGAGCCTGATCCAACTTGCTGGAGAGCTTCTCCAGAACTCCAGGAGCAACACCAGACTGCAGAATTCATGGAGAGACCCTACAGAGGTTTCTGATGTTCACAGGGGAAGCAGCACAGCCCAGCATGGCCGCTGTGAAAGCTCCCATCGTGCTGGGATAGTGGCTGCAAGGAACTCGCAGCAGAGCCCGCATTTCCCCAATCCAACCAGCCCCAGCCAGGAAAATATTACTTCATAATCCAGAGCATAAAGAGAGATTTATGACCAGGCTCACTGGCTGCCCCTCTGAGTGCTGCCTGTCAGGGTCCCCCAGAGCAGAGTCGCTGTGCTGGGGGCACTGTCTGGATGCCAAGGGCCTGAGTGCCCGCTGGGCACGGCGCTGGCAGCTCCCCCTCCTCCCGGGYAGGACAGACCCCAGAGTGGCTCCCCCTGGAGAGGACAGACTCCAGAGTGCACCCAGAGGCAGCAGAGCKCAACCCCAGCAGGGTCAAGGCTCCCCCACAGGCACCCCCCCAGCTTCCACCCGCGGATCCCAGCCCCGACTCCAGGCGTCTCCGACAAGCCGGTGCAGCTGAAGAGGCTGGAAGGACAAAACGCTCAGGCCTGGCAAACTCGTTCAGTAGCTTTTAAAAGCAGATCTGCGTGGAGGGGTGGGAAGAGGAGAGTGACTCTGGAGCACCGAGTGTCTCCAAAGAGCAGGTCCCGCAGCTTCTCCCAACRGACTCCTTCACAACCTTCTTCCCTGGGGTGGGAATGCAGGCACAGCTCTGTGCCACCACGCTCCCCACGTCCCAGTGGGTCACTGGGCACACGAAAAATCCAGAGAACTCAGAGCCAGGCTCTTCCTGGAGAAGCCTCACCTGCTTTCCCCACACTCAGCCCAGGTGGGCACMGAGTGCTCATGAACATGAATGAGGAGCCCCCCAGGAGACCCAAATCCTCATGGCTAATGCCAGCACCGTCCTCTCCAGGGGCAACAGTTGTCCTCTGTCCTGCCACTGACCCAGCCAGAGGCTTCCCTTGCRGAGCTGCACCCTTGGAGAGCAGCTGACAGAGCTGTGYGGATTGGGAACACACACTTCCCAAAGCCCTGGAACAGCTCTTTGGAGAGAAGGCAGCGCTGAGAGGCCGGGACACGCATGAGCCTGTCGGCTGCAAGCACACCTTGGAGCAGGAGAGAGGCAGCACCTCGCCAAAAGATTTCTGCTGGGCCCAGCTCCAGCTTTGCTCAGCTCTCAGAGAGAGAGGAACCTCGTGTGTCTGTGCTGGCGAGCACTTGCTTAGGRTGCTCTGAAAATCCCATGCATCAGACAGCTAAATACCTTTGGTAAATCTATCTCAGCGCCCAGAAACAATCCCTCGATTCATTAACTGCTGTCAATACTTTCTTTGTTTAATACATCGGTTTGAAACAAAAAACACATTACAAGTCTTTTTGTCTGTGCCCAGCACATAAATAAAAGCATCTTAACATTTTAAATGTGGTTCCTGTGCTTTTTAACCCAGTTCCAAATGCAGTTCAAAGTGCAGCTTGACTTGAAGCAAGACTGAGTTACTTTCCTTCCAGAGAGAGGAAAGAATGCATAAAAATATTTAAAAGAAGAATATGCTCACACCAGTATATGCAGCTCCAACCTCTCCAAGTTACATCAGATCCTCAGCGAGCAAAACAAACACCATATCGAGTTTGAACTGCAAGTTACAGACAAAAAGAACAAACTTTTCCTTTAATAAAAAGAGAAAATAGAACAATGCAATGATGGATGMGAATAAAAATGGACAGGGAATTGCCTGCCACGGTGACATCTGCTGCTGCATCWCATCCTTCTGACCCACGCAGCCAGGGCAGCTCTGATGGCCTCAGCTCCTGAAGCTGGCAATGGCAAGCACATCATGGGTCATCCTGTGCCCACCGAGTGGCAGAGAGGGCAAGAGTTCAGCAACCCCTGATTTACAATCAGGACAAACAGCACAGCAAATCCCTGAGCTCCCAGGCAGCTTCCCGCTGCCTCCCCAGCAGGAACAATGACTGGAGAATCGTCTGGCGAGGCTGGAGCCATGAGCCAGGCTGTGTTAGYGGCGGCAGTGCCACGAGGAGCTGTGGGGGAAGGAGCTGGGAGAGCCTGCAGGGAGCTGGGGCGGGCGGGAAGCGGAGCTGGACACGCTCCAGCAGCTGCCCCTGGGGAAGCGGCCAGCGGAGCAGGGAGAGCTGAGCCCGGGCTGGCCACGGCGCTGCCAAGCCAGCTGGTATTTCCTTCCAAACAGGGAAAAGCTGCAGGGGAGGAGGGGAGTTATGCCTGAGCCGTGCCCCAGCCAGGCATGGGACAGCCGAGGCCGTTTTCACCTCTTCTTTTCCCCAAAAATGTTTCCCAGTCAGCCAACAGCAGCTCCTGCCCACAGCCACAAGRCACCCTTTGCCAGGGACACTGAGCATCTCCTGCTCACGCCTGAGTTTCATTAAATATCTTGCTTTATTCACCAAAGCRCGAGGAAGTGAAGGAATATCTGAAATATTTCACTGAAAAGGTCAATGTCATGATTAGCAGGGACACGAGGAGTTGAATAAAACAAGATGACCAAAACCTTCCTGACTTTTGGGAGACCACTGGAGGTCCCAGAGACCTCCTGCTCAAAGGCTGGACAGCATGAGAGCACCTCAGTCTGCACACCTGCTCCAAGACTTCTCACACTGTCCAGAGGCTTCTCCTGACACTGAACTTCCTTGCTCCAGCTGAAGCTTGTTCTTTCTCAACCATCTCACAAACTTTCTCCTCCTGCCTACAAGACATTTTTACGTGGCCAGAGACTTTTATTTGCTGGCAATGGGCAGAGAAGGACCCAGCACCCAACACCAGCCCCATCACCTCACTCCAGCCTGCTCTTACACCATCCCCCACACAGCAAGAACACACTAATTCCATTTTAGGAACATTCATGGAGCTGGCTTTAGGGATATAGAAACCCAGGAGCTGTATTTTGGCAAAAAAATTACAGTTCTAAAAAAAACCTGAGTACATGAAAAAAAAAATCCAACTGCTCTTGCTAACTTATCTGCTTAAAATCACATTCCCCAGGGTATTTGGAATTTATATGATTTATTAGCAGCTCTGCACAGCTCAGCAATCACATGAAGTAACCGACGAGGTAAGAAGCACCCAAGTTAATAGACCAGCARGATTTGGATATTGGTGAGAGAGCCAAGACCTTCCAACTTGAGAAATCCACCATCCCTTCCTCTGTCTGCTTTTCATCTTCCATTACCCAGCTACTTTAGCTCCAAGCTGCGGCTCCAGAGATTCCCAGAGGAATTAAAAGAGCCCTCGATATTATAAATACTCTTTTTCATTGTAAACACACCCCGGCACTCAGAGCTCTGACACGGCTCCAAGCTGGCTCCGCAAACCACTCTGCTCCTCGCCACATTCCAGCTGAGCCGCGCTCTCCCTTCCAACCCAGCGCCTTTGTCCAAGCCAGACCCAACTGCAGGCACAGAGGATTTTCCTGCGTGCCTAAAACTTTGTTCCAGTGGTTCCAGTTGGGAACGCTGGGGTTTTGGGGCAGAAATCAGCTTTAGGAGGAACGAGGCCGTGCCATGAACCGCYCAGGCAGATGGAAGCACGAGCTGCCCACGTCAAAGAGAAGCCACCAAAGAAACCAAACCATGCCTTGGACTTTCCCACATGGTGGAAGGCTAGAGCAGAGCCCAGTGCAGCCTCGGGGACACAGCAGCCCTTGGCATGTCGGGGAAGGGTGGGGGAATGGCCAGGAAAGCAGTGATTTAGGCTATATTTACTCAGCTGTCTCCATTCTCTGCTCTCACAGAGAAAGTCACAGGGCCAGTTCCCCAGCYGCTCCAAGAGCTGCTTGGGAAATCAAAGCTGCATTAATGGGAGGAGAGGCGGCCTCGGCTCCATTGAAAGGCAACGCTGGGGCTGCTCCAGCTCCTCACAGCTCGCTTTTCTCCACAGTTTTGCCCCCTGGTTTTATCCCCCATCGATCACAGACACCCAGTTTAGGAGGCACAAGACCATGGGAACCTTCCTCCCCAAGGGGCTGAGAGACATCCCCAGGAAGAGAAGAAATGCAATGGCCAACCTCCYTGGGAAGCAGTGGGGGGGCTCATGCCAGAGCCAGGGCTTGGGGGATGCTGTGCAAAGCCACCCTTGGGCTGAAGCTGGCACATCCCTGGGGCACCAGCTCCAGCCTGGGAACTGCTGGGTGTGAACTGCCCCCGGGCAGGGGGAACAGAGCTGGGACCCCCAGGAGTCTCGGTGATGGGGATGCACCGTGCTGGGGGGTCCCTGCACTGTCACCAGTGTGGGGACAGTGGCACAGGGCGGGGATCTGTGATGGCATTGCTGGGCTGCAGACAACCTGGAGGGATCTGGGCCCCGGCACCAGGGGGGACAGGGACAGCTCGGGGGGAAATGGGGGACAGGGACAGCTCAGGGGCAAGTTGGGGCGAGGGGCGGGGGAGAATTGGGGGACAGCTTGGCGGGCGGGGGATCGCGGGGCACAGCCCCGGCAATGGGAGCAACAGGGACAGCTTGGGGGGGATCGGGGGGTACAGCCCTGGCAATGAGGGAGGGACAGGGAAAGCTCGAGGAGGGAAATGGGGGTAAGTCCCGACAATGGGGGGGACAGGGACAGGTCGAGGGGTTAAATGTGGGGGTACAGCCCTGGTAATGGGAGCAACAGGGACAGCTCAGGGGGGATCGGGGGTACGGCAATGGGGGACAGGAACAGCTCGGGGGGAAATGGGGGGGCACAGGCCCGGCAATGGGGGGGGAGGGGTAAAGACAGGCTCGGAGGGGGATTGGGGGCATAGCCCCAGAAAATGGGGGGGCAGGGACAGCTCGGGGGGAATCAGAGGGTACAGCCCTCGCAATGGGGGGACGAGGACAGAAGCTCGGGAGGACTCGGGGGCACAGCCCCGGCAATGGGAGGACACAGGATTCAGCCCTGGGGGGGAACCGGGTGGCATAGCCCGGCCATCAGGCGAAGCCACGGCAGTGGCAGTGGTCCCTGGCAGCGTGGGACACCCTGCGCCGGCAGCTCCCGAAGGGTCTGGGGACACCCTCGAGGCTGGGCCCCGTGAGGGACAGAGCGCAAGCCCCGGGCGCCTCACGCTGATGAGGGGTCCCGACGCCCACCCATGGGCTGGTTCCGATCCGGGGCCCAATTCTCCCCGATCGCGATGCCCCGATCCCGATCCCGCCGATCCCGGCCCCGCGCACCTCTCCGCCGCCCATCGCGCCGCCGCTCGCCCTCTCAGCCCGCTCTGCCTCCGGCCCCGGCGGAGCCTGACAGGCCGAAGACGCGCCGGAACGGCCCCACCCGCCCCGGAAAACAGCCGACAAAGCCGACGAACGGAAAAGAGAAAGGAAGGAACCTGGCCGAAGTCGTTATCCCGGAAAATAACCGAGAGCGACCGACAAGAGGACCGGGAGCTGACCGAAGGACTCCGCTCCGCCCCTTCTCTCTGGCACCGATCCGCTATCGGGCCCCGCCCCTCGCGCGAGACCTCTCCGGAAGGAGCCGAGGGGCCCGGGAGGGAGAGCGCGCGGCGCCCGGTGGCGAGTGGGGCAGGCAACCGGGATTGAACCGGGATGAGGACCGGAATTGGAACCGGGATTGTACGGACTGGACCGGGATTGTACAGGGATTGAACCGGGATTGGACCGGGATTGACACAGGGACTGAACCGGGATTGTACCGGGATTTGAACGCGGGATTGTACAGGGATTGTTGAACCAGGATTGGACCGGGATTGGACCGGGATTGTACAAAGGATGACAACGGGATTGGACTGGGAATTGTACCGGGATTGGACCGGGATTGGACTGGGATTGACCGGGATTGACGGGATTGTACAAGGATTGTACCCGGGCATTGAGGACTGGGATTGGACCAGGATGTGGTACCGGATTGGACGGGATTGTACAGGGAAAATTTGAAAACTGGGATTGGGATTGGGAGATTGGGAACCGGATTGGACCGCGGGCTTGAACCGGGGATTGAACAGGGACTGGAACCGGGGATTGTACCTAGATTGAACGGGAACGGTGCACAGCACTGGGATTGTACCGGGAATTGTGTACTGGGATGGTGGGCATAACACCAGGATTGAGCGGGATTGAACCGGGAATTGACACCCAAGGAACGGGGGCACAGCACCGGGGGCTGTGCATCAGGCACGAGGGACTGCACTGGGCACAGAATTCAACCGGAGAAGCGGCAATGGGCACCATGGGCACGCCCGGGCAGCTGACATGGGCACAGCAACCGAATGAGGCTCTGCAACTCGGACGCACCGGGCATGAGGCACCGGGCACGGCATGGGGACAGAGCATGGGGCATGGATTTGGGACTGGGGCAGGGGTTTGGGAATGGGGCAGGGGTTTGGGAATGGGGCATGGATTTGGGACTGGGGCAGGGATTTGGGAATGGGGCATGGATTTGGGAATGGGGCAGGGATTTGGGAATGGGGCATGGATTTGGGAATGGGGCAGGGATGTGGGAATGGGGCATGGATTTGGGAATGGGGCAGGGATTTGGGAATGGGGCATACCTGGAGAGGGGTGTGGCACCAAGCACGGGGCACTGCCCTGGGCACAGGTCACTGGGACACTGCTCCGGGCACTGAGCACCCACACAGGACCTGGTACCGGAGCCAGGCTGGGTGCAGCCACCCCYGTGCCACTGCAGGGCCACCTCCCCTCCCTCCCAGCTGTGCTGGCACCCCGTTCACCCCCTGCCATCACCCCCAGAGCGGGCACTCGCTGCCCTGCACGCTCCAGTGCCACTGGACACCACACTCAGCGCAAGGGACGATTTTAATCCAACATAAAACTTCCCGAAGGTACGAACAGAGCCGGGCACTGGGCAGGAACACTCAGTGTCCTCGGCTTTTAAGACATTTCCCACTTTAAAAAATCCTCTTCCCACCCTATCCACGCCACCYGTGTGCAGCCAAGCCCCCCCATGCCACCGTGCCAGTGGGCAGYGGGTGCCCGGTGTCTCCCCAAAACCCCGCTGCCTTTCCAAGACCTTCCTACAGAGAGTGGAGGGAGAAGCAAAGGAAACACGGAGCAGCTCTGGTTGCTCATTTTTGGYGGGGTTTAACAGCACCAGTTGAACGGGAGAAGCGGGATACGGAGCCTGGCACAAACCACACGTGCACAAAAGAATCCAACACGCAGCCCAAAAATCCGCCGGGGTAACGGTGACACCTGATGGCAGCGGGGTTGGCAAACCAGGGATGTCCCCCTGTCACCAGGGGAGGGGAAAGCCAGAACATGCATCAACAAATGGAAACGTTTATAGCCCAGAGAACGGTAGAAATGGGGGAGAAATGCTGGGTTGAGCTGTTGTTTGTTGGAGAAAGAGCAACGAGGGGGGGAAAGAAAGGGGTGAAATTCCCAAATTACAAGTGAAGCAGCACAGGTGCTCACTGGGTTGGGGTGATTAAAAAAAAAAAAAAAAAGATAAATTGGGATTTTGTAGGTGTCTGTGCACTGACCAACCAACACCACAGGATTTTGTGGGGTTTTTGAAAGAGCAAAAACTGACCCTAAAAATCCCATTAATATTCCCATCTGGGGAATGTCTCAGTTTTCCCCACCTGGAAGGGCCAATGGAGCCAGGTGGTTATAAAATCTCCAAATAAAAGAATTAAACCCTTTTTATATCTCCTATAAGCTTATAAAATGATCCATATGTTCATCATCTGATGATCCATATGCAAAGAATATCCCCCCCCCTCTGCATCCCAGCCTGGAGCYCCAGCATTTCGGGGATGTTACTGTGGATTTGGGGTTTTGTTTTAATTTTAAATATTAGAATTATGGGGTTCTTAGGAGATCTGGGYTGAAATTGAAGTTTAAAAGTAGGGAAAAGCGAGTGGGTTAGAAAACAGTGGGCTGGGAGCTGGGAGATGCACGGGAAAGGCTGGGACTCCCAGAGCTGGGTTGGCCCCTGCGACAGTCCTGCACTGCCCGTTTAGCTTATAAAAAGTAATAAATTAATTAAGGAATATTTGCATCGAGTCCTTTCTGTACACAGAGGTTGGGGCCCAGCTGGGGAAACGCCGCTGCCGGAAAAGCTCCTGCGTCTCTATAAAAATATGAGCATCTTTCAGGGAGTACAAAAAGCCTTCCAGGGGGGCAAAGTGCCGGGGCGCAGCCGGCCCGGCCAGGGTCCAGAGTGGCTCCGGGGACATTTTTCTCATGGATTTGCCGCACAGAACGGGGTGCTGGGGATGCTGCAGGGAGCCTGAACCATCCCTGGGGTGCCAGCGTGGGGCTCAGGCGTGCTTGGCCCCGCTCCACACGCCCCGGGGAGCCGGGAGGTGAGCCCCCGTTGGCTCCTGGCCCTGTGCTGGCGCCTGCCAGTGGCCGGGTGAGCCCTGCCCGCAGTTCCGCTGCTGCTGGGAGCCACGGTCCCGGTGCTCACACCCATCCCACCAGGGCAAGGAGATGCTGCTGCTGGGCTGCTCCGTGCTGCTGATGGGGTAGGAGCCCTGGCACTCCCACTCGGCCACCGCCGGCTCCTGCTCGTCGCTCTCCGAGCCCTGCACCGCGATCTGCGGCACCGTGCCGGGCTTCGGCTTCGGCGGCAGCTCTGCACCAGCCGTGCCCTGCCCTTCCTCGCTCTTGCCACCATCTTCACCTCCTGCCGCCGTCTCCTGCTCGTCAAAACTCACTTCTTGAACCGCCTCTTGCTTCTTGAAGGAGTCCCTGCGCTCCGACAGGTTCAGCCGCCGCATCACCACCATCTCCTGGTCCCGCTCGTGGCGCTCTGCCAGCCGGGAGCTGCCGGGGTGGTACCCGTGCTCCCCGGGGTATGGCAGCGCGTCCCCCTCGGCGATGGCCTCCCCATCCAGCGAGGACATCTCCAGSCCCAGCTTGCGGCCGCTGGTTTTCTTCTCGGCCAGGATGGTGACGATCTTCTCGGCCGACTGGACGCGCTTGAGCAGGGGGGAGCGGGGGCAGTCGGCGCTGCGGGGCCGGGAGCTCTGCCGGACGATGGTGGGGGGGGACAGGGTCTTGCCCTGGAAGGAATGGGGGGTTTTGGGGTACCCGTGGAGCGGAGATGGGGAGCGCTGCGGGGAAGGCGGGCGCTGGGCCGAGGAAGGGGTGCAGGCCAGGGGAGAGGGGGGGATGCTGCTGGTGGATTTGCGACGTCCCACTTTGTAGCGCGGCCCACCCAGTTTGGGGGCCAGCCCGTGCAGGGAGCTGGGGCGCACGTGGCCGGCGGGTGACGTTGGGGTGCTGGAGGAGGGAGAGGTGCTCTGAGGGGACACAGCATCTGCCGTACAAAGAGAAAAGGTCACTGTAGGGCTGGAGGGACGCGGCCTCCCCGAGGGACACGCAGCATCCTGCCCTGCCCCGAGCCAATATCCCCCCTTGSGGTACCTGAGGGCAGGTCGGGAGCGGGGCTGCGGCACGGCGTGGTGGGACCTGGGGACAGGCTGTGCGTGGGGGACTCCGGGAGGCTCTCGCTGGAGGACAGAGAGTGGTGGAGACCAGAGGAGAAGCTGCGGCTGGTGTGCAGGACCGACGACTGCTTGGAGATCTTCTTGAAAAGGGATTTTCTCCTGCTGAGGGGACAGAAATAACTTTGGTTTCTCCTTAAAGCTGTTAGTCTCAAATGTGCTGACGTTGTGGCAGCAGGACCAGACCCCAATAGACATCCCAGTATAGCAGATCCAGAGCATCCAACGCAGTGCAGGCAGGACCAGACCCCAGTGGACATCCCAGTAGGGGAGATCCAGAGCATCCAACCCAATGCAGGCAGTACCAGACCCCACTGCCCACCCTGCTATGGCAGATCCAGAGCATTCCCCCAGTACCCCACACACTGGGATAAATGCCARTTTATCCCAGTTTTACCTACCTGTCTTGGCCATCCCTTTTCCTGCTCTTTTTACTRCTCCTTGCCATCCTTGTCTTGGAGCTGTTTTTCCTTGCAGGACCYATTTTAATGGAGGTGTTTTCCAGGGCAGTGGTCCGCAGGGCCACTTTATTCCCACTCTGATGGATGGAAAACAAATCTTTGCAGCACCAGATCTGAGCCAGCTCCTGCCTCAGCTGCCAGCAAAGGCAATGATGAATCGATGRCCTAAGAGAGCAGAGTGGCTCTGGTCACCCACCTTCAGCAGCAGCTCCACCACGTCTCGATGGACCAAACCCAGCACGGACTCTCCGTTCACGTGTGTGATGAGATCTCCTGCCCTCAGCCCGGCCTCCTGCGCAGGGCTCCCCTCCTCCACGCTCTGCACCACAAACAGAGAGGTTTTATTTGGATGCCAGCTCCCTCCTGGGGTTTAAAGCACCTCTAGACCCCAGGGCACGTACCCAGACCATGTGGTGGACGGTGTAGACGTCGCTGTCGCCCATGTAGACGCGGATGGCTCGCAGGGTGAAGCCGTACTTCTTCCCCGAGCTGTGGATGATGATGGGTGGCCGCAGGCTGGCGATGGCCAGGGAGGAGTCTCGGCTCGGGGAGGAGTCCCGGGAAGAGGGGTTGGACGAGAGGGAGTGKGGGGAGATGGGGCTCATCAGGGCGCTGCCACCAAAGTCATCTGCAAGCAGAAGGAGCCAGCTCAGTCCAGCAAAACCACGCGGCCATCCAGCAGGGTGAATCACCCAGCACACAGACCTGAGGTGATGATGAGGGACAGGGCTGAGACAGAGGCAGATTTGGGCACACGGCTGCCCAGGGAGGCTCTCTGCCTGTCRGGCACATCCTTCTGGGTGCTCAGCCGACGGCCCCCGCTGGGCTCCAGGCTCCGCGGAGTCGAGTTCTTGGTGCCGGTGCTGTTGCTCCGCAGGCGGATGCGGTTCAGGCTGACCAGATCGGCTGCACAGAGGGGAGGAGGGAGAGTTTGGGGATGTGGAGAAGCCACCCCATACCATGCAGGACCCTGGTTGTCCCCAGAGAACCCCACACTGCCCACAGCCCACTCACCGGATAACGCCGACTGCTTCACCGCGCCGCCAGTCCCCGCGTCCGAGTCTCCCACCACAAACTTGGGTCTCTCTGGCTTGGATGCCACACAAGGGCTCTCATCCTCCGAGGAGAAGGCAAACTTGGGCATGGTGTCCAGGCTGAGGGTGCTGGGCAGCGCCGTGGGGCTGCGGCTCCGCTCGTGCCGGGAGGAGTACGGCGTGGAGCTGCCGGATGTCCAGGAGCGCAGGCTGTGTGGGAAGAGCAGGAGGGCTCAGGACAAGCCAAGGTGGGCAAGGCAGATGGCACTGAGCCACTGCAGCATCCCCAGGACACATCCCACTGACCCCTCAGAAATAACCAAACCCCTTCCATGCCATCACAAACCCTATGGCAAACTTGGTCATGCACAAGACCTTGGTCTGACACAAACCCTCAGTGTTGGCCAAACTCTTGGTCCCATGACAATCACAACCCTCAGTGTTGGCAAACTCTTGGTCCTAACACAAACCCTTGGTCACCCTGTCTGACACAAACCCTCAGTTTTGGTGCACAACTCTTGGTCCAACACAAAACCCTCAGTGTTGGTGCAAACTCTTGTCCACACAAACCCTCAGTTTGGGCAACCCTTGGTGCCGCACAAACCCTTCAGTGTTGGCCAAACTCTTTGGTCCGACCAGAACCTTGTCCTTGACACAAACCCAGTCTGTTGGCGAACAACTCTTGGTCCTGAAACAACAAACCCTGGTCCTGACACAGAAACCTCAGTTTTGTGCAAACTCTTGGTCCCAACACAAACCCTCAGTGTTGGCGCAAACCCTTGGTGCTGGCACAAACCCTTGGTGCTGGCACAAGCCCTGGGCACTGGCAGGAGCCCACACCAGCAGTGCAGCCCCCCTGGCCCCTCACCGGGGCTCGGTGCCCGCTGGCCTGCTCCTCTCCTCATCCCCCGAGTGCCGGTCCCACCGCTCCTCTTTGTCATCGCAGTGACTCCGGTCAGAGGAGGAGAGGCTCAGGGTGGAGTTGACCGCCAGGAATTCTGAGCTGCTGTACACCTGAGAAGGAGAGGAGCCATCAGCAAGGAGCAGAAATTTGGGAGTTTGGGCGCTGTGGTGTCAGCCAAGACGGAGATGCTCGGCACAGCCACGCTGTTTGGGGTGCCAAAGCATTTGGGATGCTGCAGGAGGGGCTGGAGCACCTTGCTGAAGCGGTGYGAGCAGGAGGAGAACTGCCCAATCTCCACTGATGATTCCTCATCYTTGGTTTCCTCATCCTCCGAGTCCAAGTGACGATACCTCTCGGAGCGAGCTGAAAGCAAGAGCCAGAGGGGAAGGGATGTCACCCTGCCTGAAACACCCCACATCCTGCCTGCAGCAGGGCCCCAAAGTGCAACAGCCCAGCCCCAAACCCCAGGGGAGTTTTGGGGGAGGAAGCAGGTAAGGGTGAGCAGCCTGGAAAGAGGATTGTATGTGTTTTGTGATTTGGGTTGTAAAGCGACCAGCTTCACCCAGGAGATATTCATCCCCCATGGGAGCATCCAAAGTGCAGCTGAGATAATGGACTGGCAGAGGTGGAAGAGGGGTGGATTTGGCCTCACTGTCAAAGTAGCTGGTGTCATCCTCTGACTCCAGCTGGGGGATGAACTCGGCCTTCTGCCGCAGCAGCCCGTTCCAGTCCAGATGGAGGAAGAAGGAATGGTGCTTCACCTCGTGTGCACCTCCTGCCAGGCAGAGAAACCCACGTCAGGGGCATGGGGCAGGACCCAGGGTGCTCCCACTCCCACCCCAAACAGCACCGTCTGCCCTCCACACAGAGCAAACAGCTTAAAAAAGATGGACAGGAGCCCTGTGCAGCCTTCCTGGGGGGAACCCCAAGCAGGAGACCTCTCCAAGCACCCTCAMTGTGGTAGGACATGCTTTGGACTCAAAGCCAAGCAAATTTGATGGGAATCAAGGTGCCAGGCCAGCCCCTYAGGGGGCTGCTGTGCCTACCAGTGCCCAGGCGCTCGAGGGGACACTGCCTCAGCAACCGTGTGATCAGGTCCTGGGCATCTGCAGGGAGAGCCTCGTCCCCTTCTGGCCACATAATTTCATCTGCAAGGAAAAAGGAAAAGGGGMTTGGGTGGCTGGAAGGGTTTGGACACTTCTGGGCAACAGGAAAGTCTCCCAGGAGCTGCAGCAGGGGAAGGGCCCTCCTGAAGTGGGAAAGCAAAGCTTGAGGAGCCTCCTCACTGCTCAGCCAGGGTGACAGGAAGGAATGGAGCTTCCCACGTGTTACAGGAGGAGCCTTGGCTGCTGGGAGCACAYACGTGTCCCTGGCACTCACCACTGATGACCTGCCCGAAGAGCTCCTCGGGGGTGTCTCCGAAGAAGGGGACGCAGCCCACCAGGAACTCGTAGAGGATGATGCCCATGGCCCACCAGTCCACGGGCTTCCCATAGCCCTGGATGAGGATGACTTCGGGGGCAATGTACTCCGGAGTGCCACACACCTGTGTGGGAAGCAGGGGCTGACACCTCTGCAGTGACCTTTGCAACAAATCCCAGGGTTATCTGGGACCCCAGGGATGGCAGGTCAGCCATGGGGAGCAGGACTTCATACCTGCTTGTCCATGAACTCCCGCGTGTCCTTCTCCATGTGCCCTTCGTAGAGGTTCGTMGTCATGTTCATCAGGCCAATCTTTGACAGACCAAAGTCTGTCAGCTTTATGTGGCCCATGGAGGTGATGAGCAAACTGCAGAAGACAGACACCCCACAATGCTGCTGGTTGCTTCAGGGAGACCTGAGATGGACCAGCCGCACCCCAGGGCSTCTGGTCCTGATGCAACAGCACAGAACCAGTCTCTGGGGAACAAAACCCATTSTGCCCTTCCCTCTTGGCTTTCCCTTCCCCATTCAAAGCCCCACCCTTGCTSAGACCTGACCCACAGGCTCACTTYTCAGGTTTGAGGTCCCGGTGCACGATGCCGTAGTTGTGGAGATACTCCAGGGCAAGAACGGTCTCAGCAAAGTACATCTTGGCCATGTCCACGGGCAGCGGGCCCATGTTCTTCAGCAACGTGGCACAGTCCCCCCCTGTGGGAACACTGGGGCTCAGGGAAGGCAGCTGTGGGAACTCAGCACAGCCCTTTGGATGTCCAGAGTTGCCGAGAACCCCGTCGGGGGGCTCGGAGACCCTGGCATGCTGCCCAGAACACCTGGAGACTTGATTTTGACCCTTGGAGCGAGTTGCCAGCTTTGTATGAGGACATGAAAGTCACACAGGTTTGAATAGTGTAATAATAAAATGTTCASAGGGTGAAAATGTAGATTTTAGGATTTTTGGTATCGGGGTTATGGGGACAACATGGAGGGATCAGGGCGTGTCTAGTCCTTCTTCTTTCTTCTTCTTGTTCTCCATTTTCTGCAGTGATGCTGGCACTTTGGGATTGGTCTAGAGTAGAAGTGCACTGTCTAACATAGGTGATGGGTATTGGGAATTAAGTGTAAATATGTTATATGTAGTTTGTAGCATAAAAAGACAACACCGCCTCGGGGGTGCTCAGAGTGCCTGTGGCTGCCCTGCTGAGCAGATCTCAGCTGGGCAGAAAGAAAATTTTATAAATAAGAATTAATAAACAACCTCAAGACCGAAAAGCAAAGAGTCCAGACTCGTTCTTCAGTTGCGCGGGCTGAAGCAGAGACATCCTGCACATCTCAGGGCAGAGAATATCAACAGCTGACCCGAGAGGCAGCGAGCTCAGCAGGACCAGCAGGCTCCCAGCCKGCCCCTCTGAGCAGCTGATCCTCAGGCACCAAGCACAAACGCTCCCCTAGGTGACCACAGTCATCACCTTCATCAAGGAGATCAGGACCACAAAATCATCTCCCTGTGCTTCCCTCTGCTCCCGGGAGCAAAGCAGGGCAGGAGATGTCCAGGTGGTGTCCTTGATGCTCAGGCTTTGATATCCTCCCCTCCTCACTGCACCATGCAGCCTCGAGCTCTGCTCTCACCTTCCACGTACTCCATGACCATGCAGAGGTGTCGCTTGGTCTCGAAGGAGCAGAACATGCTGACCACGAAGGGGTTCTCAGCAAAGGTGAGGATGTCCCTCTCCACGAACACCTGCTGGATCTGGTTCCTCAGGATGAGGTTCTGCTTGTTGATTTTCTTCAGGGCGAAGCGCTGCCGCGTCTCCCTGTGCCTCACCAGGTACACGGCCCTGGAGGAACGGCTGGACCTCAYCACAAATCCTCCAGCCACCAGCACTGACCACCCCACACCGTGGGGCATGGACAAAGAAGGGCTTTGGAATCATTTACAGATGGAGACAACTGATAGGAACTCCCCAACTCACCCGTAAGCCCCGTTGCTGATCAGCTTGATGGTCTCGAAGTCCCCCTCACAGGGCTTCCTCCGTGGCACGGGGATTGAAGGCTGGCTCTGYGGAACACACAGGTTTTTAATGAAGGAGGAATTCACCCAGCATGTACCACCTCCAAAAGCTTCTTTCTGCCAGAGCCCTCTCCAGTCACAAAGCCCAGACCAGAAGCCTGAGATGCTCTGCAGATCAAGAGCCCACTCTGAGCTCTGTCCACRCAAGAAGCCCAATGACGGCCTGTGAGATCTTCCTCTTGAATACATCAATCACCCCTGGGGACAATCCAAAATGAACAGCTCCCAGCCTAGGACAGCTGCCAGGAGCTCTGGTGTGGGGTGAGGTGGGAGGAAGCTGGAGGCAGCAGGTGGGACAGGCAGGTGGGACCACGCTCACCTCACAGGTGTCATCGTTCTCCGGTGTGATGGTGTTCCCGCTGTCGAAGTGATCCAGCTGCCCCATTTCTGCAGATCACAGGGATGGTTTTCACTTTCCTCATGCTCAACACCCACCAAAATCACCCCCTGCCCAACCACTCTCCCCCAAACCCAGAGACCCTGTGGGGATTTGGCCACATGCTTTGCTCGAGCTATCCTATGGAGAAATTCAGGTCATGACGTTAAGAGGTTCAACACGAGGTTAAACATTTATATAATTCTTTTTTTTTTTTTTTTTTTGATAGTCATTCCTGCGTTCTCCAGGGATTATGATTTTCCCCCAGGGCCACGGATTAAGTGTTTTTGAGCTTAATCTGCTTTGCTGAACGTGTTGGAAGCAATAATAAGGGACGTGGGGCGGCCAGAAGGACTTGGCCATCGTCCTGGTCCTGCTGTGACCTCCCTGCCATGACACCAGCTCAGCCCTACAGGGCTCCCTGACACCTCCCAGTGCTCAGTTGTGATCACCAGTGGCCAAACTGGGAGTCCACATCCTACTGGAGACTTCAGAGTGCTTCCCTACCCTCCAGTGGGTCCTTGACAAGCCCCAGCTGGCTGATGATGTATCGMGGAATATCGGTCTTTATTCCCTGTCCAACTTTGGCGTGTCCTTCTGCAGCTTCCAGGAGATGGTAAAACTCCTCTGGGTCGAACTCCTGGACGGGGAAAACCAAGCACAGTTGAGGAGWGAGATTTTGCAAAGTTAAATTTTCACTCTAAGCCTTGCAGGTGACACCTGTAACTGGGTACAGGCCATGGATGCATCATTCCCTCATCATTCCCAAGGTCAGGGGTGATGGAAAAAAAAAATGCAGCTCTGTGAGTTGGCCTTGGAAGGAAAACTAAGGGAGACGAAAATTTCATCAGGAACCACAGCACAAGGTCACTGCTTTAGAAATTCAGCACATCAACCAAAAAAAAAAACCAAACCTGAAAACCACAGAGTCACAGAATGGTTTGGGCCGGAAGGGAACTTAAAGATCAGGGACACCTTCAACCATCCCAGGTTGCTCCAAACCCCATCCAACCTGGCCTTGGACACTTCCAGGGATCCAGGGGCATCCTGGAGGCCTTCCCTCCTCTCTGGGCTGGCACAGACCATGAAAGACAAGACAGGAGTCTRCATGTCTTACCAGGCACTCCAGAAGTCGGGCAGGCCGGGAGATGATGATCAGCAGCTTCCTCACCAGCTGATCAATGAACTTCACTTCCTCACTCTCAGAACGCTCCTGAGCCTGTTGGGAGTGGAGACAGAATCCAGGTGTCTCTTGGTGGCCTCACGAGGTGGCACCAGGCAGGGACCTGCCCTGTACTCACGTCTCGGAGCATCTTCTCCAGTTTCTCCTGCAGCTCCATGAAGTAGCGGGAGGTGATGAGAGCTCCCTGGGACTTGGCCAGGCAGTCTCGGGCCAGCTCGATGATCTGGTGGTGGATGAAGCCCAGCACCCCATCAGCCAGGGGCAGGGTGCTGCTCGGGGAGAAGTTTGTGATGGTGTCCTGCAGGCGCTCCTCCATCTGGGCTGTGGCCTGCAAGGTGGAGTGGATGGTGATGGCCAGGAACACACGTCCCCATGCCATGGGTTTGGCCAGCCAGGATCTCACCCTACCTCCTGGACTGTGTTTGGCCAGCCAGGATCTCACCCTACCACCTCCTGAAATGTGTTTGGCCAGCCAGGATCTCATCCTACTACCTCCTGCACTGGGTTTTATCAGTCAGGATTTCATCCTACCACCTTCTGCATTTGATTTGACCATCCAGGATCTCATCCTACCTCCTGAACTGTGTTTGGCAAGCCAGGATCTCAACCCACCACCTCATGCACTGGATTTTATCAGTCAGAATCTCATCCTGCAGTTGATTTGGCCAGCCAGGATCTCATTCTACCACCTCCTGCATTTGATTTGACCATCCAGGATCTCATTCTCCCTCCTGCACTGTGTTTGGCCATCCAGAATCTCATCCCACCACCTCCTGCAGCTCATATATCCACATACACACCAAGGCCCCACCTGGGAACCAGCTTCCAACAGCCTGCAAAAGCTCCAGCAAAGTCTGCAGAGCCCTCTGACTGCTTGTGTGGATAACAAACCCCAGGTTTYTTGTGTCTCCAGTGTCCCCAACACCCTCCATGATCTACCCATGCATTCCACACTCCCACAGGGAGGAGAAGGTGCTGCCAGGATGCCATGGAGGCACCAACACGCTCATCCCCAGGTCCTGGTCGTTACCTTGGGGAACCTCTCCTTGTAGACATGGTTCATCATCACCACCTCATTGTCAAACGTTCCGCTCGTCCGTCCAGGGCTGCAGGGGGAGGAGAAGGGCGGCGTTACGAGGGTCAGGTCATCCACATCTGTGCAAATGGTCACTGCCCCTGGAGAGCAATTCGGTCCCTCCTCCTTAACTCTGTTCCACAGTGCGCAAAACTCATCTCAAGTGGAGCCACCAGCCTTGGGCCAGTGCTCCCAGACACTGGAAGGTCCTGGAATGTGTCTAAGGAGCGCCTAACCCAGGTCCCAAACCAAAAGTCACTTGGAAATCCAAACTGAGAGTGTTCTGGATGTGTCCATCATCTCCCTCAAGCTTTCGAAGAGCTCATCCATGGGCTGCCAGGGGCGAGGGCGAGATAAGGGTGGCGTTACTAAGGGTCAGGTCATCCACATCTGTGCAAATTGGTCACTGGGGCCCTTGAGATGCAATTCGTCCCTCCTCCTAATCCTGGTTCCAAGTGGTCGAAAAACTCATCCAATTTCGGAACCACCAGGCCGTTGGCCAGCGCTCCAGACACTGGAGGTCCTGGGAAGTGGTCTAGGGAGCTTAAGCCTCGATCACCAAGTCACTGGAAATCCAGAAATGAAGAGGTTCTGGATGCACCATCATACCCTTCAGCTTTGTGAAGAAATGGCTTCATCTTTCCCTTCTCTGATCCCACAATTTCTTGCCATCGTTGCCATTTTTGCATAGCTCACGCAAATCAAAAAACCCAAACCAAACCTCGTGGTGGACAAGCAACCTTACCATTAACAGGTTTCCTCCTTCCCTCACCAACACTGGCCTTCCCAGGGCTCTGCTGGTGATCCCGTTATGCAAAGCAAGTCATAGGAGCAGCCAGCAACTCATTAACCACTATAAAATAATAAATGTGTGTGATTAAAAACCACCCCAGCGCTGGCCCCCAGCCTGTGCTGTGCCAGCCTGCAGAACTGGCATTTCTGGGTGAAAATCTCACCAACTACAAACCGCTGTCAGATAATTAATCTGATTTAATGAAATTCAGCCGGCACATGCAACTGGGCCTGGCTCTGCCTCTGGTCAGCAAAGAGGGTCGGAGATTTTTCAGAGGAAAAGAGATTTATAGCAAATTTAACCCAAAAAACCAATTTGAACAAAAATAAAATACTTTCAAAATTATAAATAATCAGAGGGCAGGGTTTAACATTTTCGCATTTCAGAGAGGCCTGCTGCCTTCCTAACAGACACTGTGTTTCAAAGCAGCAAGCTTGTCCTGGGGTGCTCTGTCCCACCTTATGCTGCGGGATCATGGGCGCAGATAATTCAGATATCTGATATGGAAATTATCTCAGATATCTGATATGATATTCAGGATACTACTAGAAATATGATAACTCCAGAGGGAGCGGGTTTAAACATTTCCATTTCAAGGAGGCCTGCTGTTTCCTTGACAGACACCTGTGTTCAAACAGCCAGCCAGCCTTGCCTGGGAGCCTGTCCCACCTGAGGCTGCGGGATCGTGGCGCAGAATAATTCAGATATCTGATATGATCATTCAGATACTCCAGATATGATAATTCCAGAGGGATGGGGGTTTTACATTTTCCCATTTCAGGGGAGGCCCTGCGCCTTCCTTGACAGACACCTGTGTTTCAAAGCATAGCCAGCCTTGCCTGGAGCGTGTTCCACCTGAGGCTGCCGGGATCGTGGCGCAGGCAGGGCGAGTGCCTGCCCTCTCGTCCGTGACGCTCTCCGTACTGCGGAAATGCTTAGAAAGGAAATGCAGCTCGTCGGGGTGGGCTGGTACGGCAGCTGTGAAGGCGCTCTGGGAGATGAGATGATGCGGAGAGAGAGAGGGATGAAGGAGATCAGTGATTGGGGCTCTGCTTTCCCAGCAGTGAGGGAAAATATCTCTTCAGAGAGGTTGGGAATACTGACAGGCAGCGCAGGGTGGGTTTGGGGAGGTGGAATGTGGACAGGAGCAAGGCTGGGGAGGTCTGCATCTCAGTGCCAGCCAATCCCTCATTCTCCCACTCAAAGCTCCACTGAGCTCCATTGAGCCCCATCCTGTGTAAACTCCAGCATCCCGGCAGCTCAGTCCCTGTCACACCCAGGATGCTGTAACTCCAAGGGATGCTGTAACCCCAGGGATGCTGTACCTCCCAGGGATGCCTCTGATATCCTGGGATGCTTTAACCACAGGAACACTGTGACCCTAGGACACAGTAACTCCCAGGGATGCTGTGTACCCCAGGATGCTTTAATGCCCAGGGATGCTGTAACCTCAGGGAGCTGTAACCTCAGGAAGCTGTCTACTCAGGGAAGCTGTAACGTGCAGGGATGCTGTACACTCAGGGAAGCGTTAACCTCAGGAATGCTGTACCTCAGGGATATGCTATAACTCCTAGGGATGCTATACACTCCATACGGGATGCTATAACTCCCGAGGATGCTGTACGCCCCATAGGGATGCTCTAACTCTCAAGGGAAAGCTGTAACCCTAGTGAACAGTAACTCCCATAGGATGCTCTTAGCCCAGGATGCTGTAACCTGGGGATGCTGTAAACTTCAGGGATTGTGTAACCAGAACACTGTAACCCTAGACACAGTAACTCCGGATGCTTTAATGGCCCAGGGGGGGTATGCTGTAACCCCAGGGATGCTGCAACTCCAGGAACACTGTAACCCTGGATTAAACACGTAACTTCCCAAAGATGTGTACACCCCAAGGATGAAGTTAACCCAGCAGATGCTCTAATGAGACACTGTAACCCCCAGGGGTGCTGCAAGCCCACAGCCAAGCCTTTTTTCAAAGCTCATTTAGGAAGCAGGATGCACCTAAAGCACATGGTCCTTTAGAACC
The DNA here is from genome assembly GCA_002167245.1 of Sporophila hypoxantha. Lineage (NCBI taxonomy): Eukaryota > Metazoa > Chordata > Aves > Passeriformes > Thraupidae > Sporophila > Sporophila hypoxantha. Next base: position 587,641 of record NDFG01000082.1, read on the forward strand.
CAGCACCATGGAGCTTGGGAGGCATTTCACCAAAAATCAGGGGGGTTTAGGATCTTATAATCTGCCACCATGAGAAAGCAACTGTTACCGAGACCGTGGAGCTGGGGGTGTTGGTCCCATAGCCAGAGGAGGGTAACGAAGCCAGTGACCACCTTCTGCCATCAGCCCTGCCAGAGCAAACACAGCAATCACATACAGGGAAAAAAACCCAACATCTAAATGCAATATCAACCAACATTGAGCTAAAAACTGGGAAAACATGACCACAGGTGTGGGCTTGTGGAATAAAACCACTGAAATCTCTTTTCAGAGATGAGGAGAAGTTTGCAGTGTAGGGGCTAATGGTCGAGGGTGCAAATAAGGGGTGTTGCAGCTGGCGAGGCTGAATGGACTGAAATGTGGTAAATAGAGGGGTTTGCAGCTGAGGGGGGCTGAATGGACTGAAATGGGGTGAAATAAGGGGTTTGCAGGTGAGGGGGGCTGTTGCAGGGACAGCAGCAGGCAGCAGGGTCAGAGCTGAGGCTCCATTGAATCCATTTCACACAGAACAAAAAAAAAAAAAAAGCCCGCAAGAGTCTGATTTTTAATTAGAGCAAAATTCATCCTYCTGGGAGTTTTCTTGGTGAGAATCTGGGATTCCCAAAGACTCATCCTGAGAGTTGGAAAGAAGAGAACTCGAACGAAGCCGGTCTGTACTAACAGGGTCCTGCAGATCGCGTACACTGCGGTGAACGATGTGGCCAGCAGGGTTAGAAATAGGGCTCAGGTGTTTAGGGAGGATGTGTTTAGGCTTTGGATGATTTGGTCTTTTGAGTAGAATCCTGCTAGAAATGATGCTCCTATTAGAGCGAGGTTGCCCATGGTGAGGCACGCAGTGGTTGTGGGTGGTATCTTTCAGGGTCCTCCTATTTTTTGGATATCTTGTTRGCCATTTAGGCTGTGAGTGATGGAGCCTGAGCACAGGAAGAGCYTGGCTTTGAYGAATGRGTGGGTTGAGATGTGGAGGAAGGCTAGTTRYGGGAGGTTTAGTCCAATTGTAACTWTTATTAACCCTYGTTGGCTTGAAGTGGAGAAGGCAATGATCTTTGTAATGTCGTTTTGGGTAAGGGCACATGTGGCTGCAAATAGTGTGGATAGGGCCCCAGGCATAGGAATAGGGTTAGGGCAGGGTCACTGTGAAGAGACAGAGCTGGGGCTCCGTTGAATCCATTTCACACAGGGGAAAAAAAAAAAAAAAAAAGCCTGCAAGAGTCTGATTTTTAATTAGAGCAAAATTCAGCCTGCTGGGAGTTTTCTTGGTGAGAATCTGGGATTCCCAAAGACTCATCCTGAGACAGCAGGCGCCGGGGAGCAGAGCCTGGCCGTAAACAGGAAGGGAACTGCTCATACGCAGGCGAATGCTTCCTCTTGGAGATGTTTCCAAGGGATGGGGACACATCCAGGTCAGGACAAGGCCCTTCACCTCCCACTGCCATTTCCCTTGTGGGGTCAAGGACAGCAGGAGCTGGCAGGGAGCCACATGCAGCTCCAGCAAACTCCTGACCCCACAGCCTGGCTGTTCCCTCTGGTACAAGTGTGCAAGCCAGCAGAGCCTCGGGCTTGTTTCCACACAACAATCAATGGGTTAAAATCAGCCACCCGCCCTCCCTGTGTAATTAATTAATTAGTTAAACAGGGYAGGGCATGCAGCAGGATCTGCCTCTGTGGGGACCTGGATGAGAGATTCCTGGACACCTTCTGAGAATCCAGCAGGAGTTTGAGATGGGGCTGAACACCCAGCCACGGGGACAGAGGTATTTCTGCTCCCAGAGCTGCAGGGAGCCCAGMCCTGGTGCAAAATTCCCCACACATGGATGCAAATAAAGAATCACAGAGTCCCAGATGGGCTTGCATTGGGAAGGACCTCAAAGACCCAGTCCCACTCCCTGCCATGTGCAGAGACACCTTCCACTTGACCAGATTGCTCCAAGCCCTGCCCAGCTTGGCCTTGAACACTTAGAAAAGAAGGTCCCTGATGATGTGGAGCAGACACCTCCCCAAAATGCAGCCCATGCCCATCTCTGGTACTTGCCTGTCAGTCCGAGGAGCATGGCTGGGGTGGCGGGAGGAACCAGTCATGGCASAGGAAACACCACCAGGACAAAAAGCAGGCAGAAGAAAAGCAAAAAAAAAGCAAAACAAGTCACTTGAGATCAACAGAACAGTTCCCTGGATGGGAATGGCCTTTACAAGTGAATATTTACTGCTCTGGGGCTGGGGCTGGGAGCTCACCTGCGAGCAAAGGGGAAGTTGATGGAGGTGCTGGCAGAGAAGTTCCGTGGGCTGTCCAAGGGGCTGCTCCCAGCTGCAGGGAGAAAGGGGGAAAATTCATCCCAACACCCACCCCAGCACAGTGTCCAGAGTGCTCCAGGCTGCCCCTTCAMGGGAAAGTGTTTCAGGCACTTCCCAACCCTGGAAAAGGCACCTGGAGCCAGTCCACTGCTGCTAACAAGGTGCTGAAGCCCTGCATCTMGTTAGTTTTAGGAAATTTGGGTAATTTTGGGAGATGCTGACCCATCCACTGGGATAATCCCTTACCTGTTGGCACGGAGAGAGGGGAGAGAGGCCGTGAGAGGGTCGGAGAGGGGGTGCCCACCACTAAACTCTTCCTGTTGCTGCTTCGGCAGCTGGGGAAGAAAGAAAGAAAGGGAATTAATTTAGGGAATTAAAAAAATTTAGGGAATCCATGACAGCCAGAGCTGGATGGGCTCAGGCACATAAATAAATATCTGCTTGCACATGAATTTCTGTGCCAGGGAACACTGCTGCTGTCACCCCACTGATTGCAGATCTCCTGCCACTGGGAAGATCCACCCCAGGCCCAGTGCTGCTGGAGATGGGCAGGCAGGGCTATTTTTAACAAAGAACTGTCCCAACAAGGTCCCACTTCTGGTTTTGGCTCGCTGGGGAGGGCAGAGGCAGGAGGCCCCTTGGGCAAGAGCCCCAGGCAGGAATAGAAAAAGGGATGTAAAAGGAGGAAGCAGTGGAAATGCCAAGCAGCCACAACCTGACCTGCTCGTGTGTGGAAAATGCCCCCAGTTCCCATAAACCCCCCTGCCCTTGGTGGTCCCCGTGTCACAGCAGAGAGGACAGTCCCRACCCCCTGGGACTGCAGTGCCACCAGGAATTTGGGGGAATTTTGCCCCTGTCTGGCAGCAGGAGGGAGCCACGAGCACCAGCAGCAGGGGAAAAGCAGCACCAGCACCCTGACACCCCAAAACTCCCCAAAAATCCCATCCTGGCAGCACAGCCCAGCACCCCACAGAGCATCTCTGCAAGGCCACATCCACGAGGGGTGGATGTTCACATCCCCATCCCCACTCCCACCCTCCCAGCTCACAGGGTTTCCATCCTCACAGGAACTTTGTTTTTCCTTTCCTTTCAGCCCTGAGTCTTGCCTTGCAAGAGCCTCAAAAATTCCCACTGCTGCTCCCCACTGTTGTACCCCACTCCCACAWTTAAAGCACTGTGGGGTCATTTAAGTTCTCCTCCACTGTGCCAAGAGGAAACTGCAGATATCCACGGCCCAGAGCAGAGGCTCAGGCACGAGGAGGAGCCTCCCCTTCCCTGATTTCCGCTTCCTCAGGCTGCAGACTCCTCAAAGACACCGAGTTTCCTCACCCAGCTGGGAACAGGAACCCACAGAGATGCTGCTGATTAAAGGACAGTTTTTAACATCACCCCACGGCCACAAACACCCCCAGCAGCCAGGGGTGAGATGGAAGAGAGGGGATTCTCCACAGATCCCAAAAACAGAAGGGAGTGGCAGATGGGGCAGSCAGGGTGTAAAGGACAGGGACTCACAAAAGAGAGAGATAATCGAGGCAGAAAAGGAGCAGGTTGGGACAAATGTGGGCTCATGGGGAGGGAGCAGGGCGGGTCTGACGGTGATAAGGGAGCAGGCACAAATCTCAAAGGGCAGAAGCAGCAGTCCTCTCCTGCTGCGTACTGAGAGGCACGTGTCCTGTGCTCCCAGCTCCCTTCCCTGCTGGCTCAACCCCAACAGCTCAATGTGGAGCTGGAGATTTGGGGAAGTGCCATGGATCACCACATCCTGGAAAAAAAATTGCTTTCCAGTGGGATAAATTCATGTTAGACTTCGAAACCCGCTGAACCAAGCAGCTCATCCAAATTTTCTTCATGACATTCTCCTCCATGACTTGTGACAGTCTGAGCTGGGCTGCCTCCCAGGGATGGGGGTGGACAGGGCTGGATGGGGCTGGGATGAGGACCAGGGTCTGGAGAGTGAAATGGAACATGCTGGCTGCAACAGACCCCACCACCCTCATCCACCCAGCCTAAAGCACTTGTGGCTGCTCCTATGACCCACCCAGGAGCGCCAAGCAACACCAAGAGCAAATCCTAAAATCCTCAGAGGGAATCACAGGCTAACAAGTTGGGTATATGTTGGGGAAGATGAAACAGGAAAGCTTAAAAAATATGATGCTGGCAAAAGATTTTGAGAATATAGAAACTAAAAGTGAGAATTGAAATGAAAGCAAGCTTTGAGATCCCTTAGTTACAACGGAAAACAATGGGTGGCGGACTGAAGGTAATCCCCTTTTGATGAAAACAACACCCTCTGCTTGCAGACAGCCCAGGGGTCAGAGCAGACCCTACAGCTTGGCAGAAGGGGCCCAAAGAGGAGTTTTTAGGGTTTAAAATGTAACACAGTATGGTAAGTATATGATTCTTATAGGCTGATGAAATGCTATAGGATTTGTATTCTTGTACTAGATTGGTTGTAGAATTAGAATATTCAACACTAAGAAAGATTTATTGTATTGTAATGGGAACCTCTCTCTACACCTTTTACTCTCTTATCCTTCTATGCTCTTACCTTTTGCTCTTTCCCTCTCATCCTCCTTCTCCCTCTCTCTCTCTAGGCCTGCTCTGAGCTGTGGCTGGCAGCTCCCAGCAGGGCCCTGCAACCCAGGCCCTTTGCAATAAAACCTCAAGTTTCCCTGACTGGCTGCAGAGATCTGCTCGCTGCTCATCCTCCCCACTGGGCTGCCCCCCCAATGCTCTACAGGTATAGAATTATTTAATTTCTTTGCT
>NDFG01000082.1:592762-613180 GCA_002167245.1 Sporophila hypoxantha
CTTCACAGCAGGCACCTGCCAGGTGGGTGTGCAAGACACTGATGGGCAGCCAGGTGTGGTCAGAGCTCCAGACAGATGGACAGAGCTCCAGACAGATGGACAGAGCTCTAACATGCATGGACAGAGCTCCAGACACCATGGACAGAGCTTCAGACAGATGGACAGCGCTCCAGACATTGGACAGAGCTGTACATGCTGGACAGAGTTCCAAATGCAGGGCAGAACTCCAGACACGTGGACAGAGCTCCACACACATGGACAGAGCTTCAGACAGATGGACAGAGCTCCAGACAGATGGACAGACGCTGTACCAATGGACAGAGCTCAACACACATGACAGTAGGACAGAGCTCCAGACCATGGCAGAGCTCCCAGACAGATGGACAGAGCTCAGACTACATGGACAGAGCTCCAGACAGATGGACACGAGCTCCATAAGAGCACATGGACAGAGCTCCAGACGAGGACAGAGCTCAAAACACCATGGACAGAGCTCCAGACACATGGACAGAGCATCCAGACCAGATGGACAAGTCTTCCAAATGCATGGACAGAGCTCCAGACACATGGACAGAGCTCCAGATACATGGATAGAGCGTACACACATGGACAGAGCTCCAGACAGCATGACAGAGCTCTAATTCCTGGACAGAGCTCCAAGTGCATGGACAGAGCTCCACACACATGGACAGAGCTCCAGACACATGGACAGAGCTCCACACGCTGACCATCCACGACACCCGACTCACCTCCTCTGGCTCGTCCTCCCGGCAGGGCTGCCTCCTGCTCTGGTTTAGTGAGCTCAAACCAGGCCCCTAACTCTTTGGAAAGTCTTGGCCCAGGGAGCTGCTTGGCGGCCCCCCAAACCCCTCCTGCACAAAGGGTGCATTCCTGCTGTTCCCCATGGGATCTGTCCCTAAAAATTCCCAGGAATCCTCACCAGGATGAGGGGTCCCTGGGTCCACACCGTGCTGCCTCTTGAGGCTCCACCTGGAGCTTGGCAGGGACCCTGGAGGGCTTCGAGACTTCCCTCTCAGGCACCTGGGCGTGAGCTGACATGCTTGGGGGGAGACAGGAAACACCTTCCCCTCGCTGAGATTTGCCCCTTCTGAATTGACAGATCCCAGAATGGCTGGGGTTGGGGAAGGGAAACTTCTTAGGAATCCTCGACTTCAATCCTGCCATGGGCAAGGATTTCCTTCCACTATGCCACCATCCAGGCTGCTCCAAGTCCTGCCAACCTGGCTTGGCACTGCAGGGATCCAGGGGGCAAAGCCACAGCTGCTCTGGGACATGTCTGTGCAGGCGCCTATCCCCCGCTCCCAGGGCAACACATTCCTCCTGCCAAAAATCCCATCGTAACCCTACTCTTTTTCTGCCTCCAGTGTTTCATTGTCTACATGTAAGCACCAGGCCGTGAACCCAGGCAAGCAGAGCTGCAAACTCTCACCAGAACCCACAGCCTCGACGCCCGACGTGCTGGTGGGAAACTGACGCATGGAGAGCCAGCCCTGCCCCAGCACGCAGGGGCACAGGAAGAGGTTTAGGTCGCAGCAGGGCCAAAGAGCTGCTGACACCTGTCCACTGCCAGCCCTGCGTCGGGGTGATGGCCTCTGTGAGCTCAGAGGGGACAGGGCTGGGGGGCGAGGGGCTCAACCTCTCCTCCCTGGCTTTTCATTTTTGGAAAGTTGAAAACAAACCTTTGGTGCAGGCACGTTCCCGCTCAGGGTGACACGGAGCGGGGCCGGCGTTGTCATGTTGCCGCGCTGCACCCTCGCTCCACAGCATCTTGCGCACTGTCACCCCTTGGCTGACACAATCACTCCAGCTGCTCCCATCCTCCGGCACGGGAAACCTCGGGCTAACACATCAGCCCCTGGGCGGCACACGACTGCTGCTGGGGCTGTTGCCCGTCTCTGCCTCCACACTACCGCACGTTGTGGTACCAAAAATATAGGAGTGGAAAATCGCTGTCAGCACCGCTCAGGCTGAGGCTGCTTGGCCGTGCGCTGCTGCTGCATTCCAGAAGTTGTTTCAAGGGATTTGGAAAGGTTGTGTGACAGCCTGTGTGACCCCAAAGCCTGGGGTAAAATCGTGTTGTCACCACCGGGAGAGAACGGCCTGCCGCAGCGCCGATGGGATGTCCAGGGGCAGAGATGGAGCGGGAGCCTGGAGCCGTCCACTGGATCCCAGAATTCCTGAACGGGAAGGGGAGTCACAGGATTCATCAGTCCAACTCTCTGGCCCTGCAAGACACCGTGCTAGCTCTGGAGGGGCTTGTCAGGATCCACAAAGGATCATCCCAGTCCACTCTGGGCTGCAAGACACCATGCTAGCGTGAGGGGGCTGTCCAGGATCCCACAAGGATATCCAGTCCTAATTCCGGCCTGCACAGACCACCTGTGCTTAGGCCTGAGGGAGGCTGTCTCAGAGTCCACCAAAGGATTTAACCCAGTCCAACTCCATGGCCCTGGCACAGACACATTGCTAGGCCTGCGAGGGGGCTGTCCAACACTCCCTGAGCTGGGTAGATGGTACGTCTGGATGCAGCTCTGGGATTTGCCTGCACACACAACCGGTCTCAGCTGGCAAAGGAGCTGGCCGATAGACAGATGCGTGGCTCAAGGGCTCAGGGCTGTGGAAGCACTGAGCGGCCAGGCAGGGAAAAGCACCAAAGGGGCTGCAGTTCCTGCTGTTCCCCCATGGGATCTGTCCCAAACTTGCCAGGGACATCCCAGCACGTTGGGGCATAGATGTGCCGGCCACTGCAGGCAGGGGAATCCGAGGCCAGAAAAGAACGAGTTTGGGACAAATGGGTGCGAGGGGAGGGAGCAGGGGGGGTCTGACAGTGATAAGCAGCGTGGTCCAAGCACTCCCTGAGCGGGGGCTTGTACCCTGAGCAGCTCCTGGGATGCTCTGCACACACATGCTCAGCTGGCACCAGGAAGCTGGGTGAGCAGGCGATGGTGTGCTCAGGGCACAGGGCTGTTGGGAACAGCAGAGGGTCAGCAGGGAAGAGCAGCAAAGGGGCTGCAGTGTCCTGCTGATCCTGAGGGAATCTGTCCTAAACTTTGCCAGGACAGCCTGAGTGCTGTGGGGGCATGCAGGCAGGTGAATCCGAGGCAGAAAAGAGAGGTTTGGGACAAATGTGGCCAGTGGGAGGGGCAGGGCGGGGTCTGACGGTGATAGGGAGCAGGCACACAATCTCAAAGGGCCAGAGAGCAGCCTCTCCTGCTGTCTGACTGAGAGGCACGTGTCCGTGCTCCCAGCTCCCTTCCCTGCTGGCTCACACCCCAACAGCTCCAATGTGGAGCTGGAGATTTGGGGAAGTGCCATGGATCACACATCTGGAAAAAAAATTGCTTTCCAGTGGGATAAATTCATGTTAGACTTCGAAACCCGCTGAACCAAGCAGCTTCATCCAAATTCTTCATGACATTGTCCTCCATGACTTGTGACAGTTCTGAGCTGGGCTGCCTCAGGGATGGGCTGGGACAGGGCTGGAGTGGGGCTGGGATGAGGACCAGGGTCTGGAGAGTGAAATGGAACATGCTGGCTGCAACAGACCCACCACACCCTCATCCACCCAGCCTAAAGCACTTGTGGCTGCTCCTATGAGCCACCCAGGAGCGCCAAGCAACACCAAGAGCAACATCTAAAATCCTCAGAGGGAATCACAGGCTAACAAGTTGGGTATATGTTGGGAAGATGAAACGGAAAGCTTAAAAATTGATTGCTGGCAAAAGATTTTGAGAATATAGAAACTAAAAGTGAGAATTGAAATGAAAGCAAGCTTTGAGATCCCTTAGTTACAACAGGAAAAACAATGGTCGTGGCTGACTGAAGGTAATCCCCTTTTGATGAAAACAACACCCTCTGCTTGCAGACAGTCCAAGGGATCAGAGCAGACCCTACAGCTTGGCAGAAGGGCCCAAAGAGGAGTTTTTAGGGTTTAAAATGTAACAAGTATGGTAAGTATGATTCTTATAGGCTGCATGAAATGCTATAGGATTTGTATTCTTGTATGATTGGTTGTAAGAAATTAGATTATTCAACACACTAAGAAAGATTTATTGTATTGTAATGGGAACCTCACTCTCTACACTTTTACTCTCTTATTCTTCTATGCTCTTACCTTTTGCTCTCTTACCCTCTCATCTCTCTCCACCTCTCTTCTCTCAGGCTGCTCTGAGCTGTGGCTGGCAGCTCCCAGCAGGGCCCTGCACCCAGGCCCTTTGCAATAAACCTCAAGTTCCAAGACAGAAGGAGATTTTATTGTTATTGTAACAAGAACCTCGTCTCTTATTACTCTCTCTTTACCCTCTTTACTCTTCCCACTCTCTTCATCTCTGTTTGACACACTCTTGCCTTCTCTTCTCTTTACTCTCTCTTCTCTTCGGGCCTCTCTGAGCTGTGGCTGGCAGCTCCAGCAGGGCCCTGCACCAGGCCTGCACAAAAAGCCTCGAGAACCTGCCCAGCACCCTGGGGTGCATCCCTGCACGTCCCTGCTCCGCGGGTGCCCGGTGCTGGGGAGGGAATTGTACCTGTCAGCTTTGCTGGGCTGTGCTCCTGTGCTGATGGAGGTGAGAACAGCCATCCATGGAGAAGGAGAACCCTGTCAGCAGCGAGCCACCGACTCCTCTGCCCTGCACTGGCCATCTCCACATCCCCCACGGGAAATTAGGATCCCTCAAACCTCTTAATCCCACTAAATAACATCATATGCTTTCTGTTAAATAGGCCAGAGCGCTCCTCACCGTGGATTCTAGGAATACCAATGAAAGAAGAGCAAATCCTCTGCCCTTCATGAGAATTACAGCCTCATCATGCTCAGCTGGAGACAGATGACTGCCTAGATCATCTTTCCAATTACACATCTCCCCCTGAGCCCCCCCAGCTTGGCCACCCCAGATTGGAAAACCCCATCCAACGTCTTTTCTTAATTATTAGAGGCCCTTTTTGCTCATCCTCATGCACTGGGAGCAGGAATTCCCACAGCCCAGGTGAGCCTGGGATGGGATGGATACCTTTGCTAAGCAACCGTGCTGCTTTGTGCCAGCTCACAGCGASGCTGAGAGACAGCAACAATGGGAGCCCCTCTGCTCTGCCTCCGCACCCATCAAACACCTCAGGCACACAAAGCCTCGCCAGGGATTGATGCCTGGCCCAGCTGCAGCACCCCAAACCTGCTGGGGGGAGCTCCCAGCCTCCACCACCCACACCTGGGGGGCTCTGTGGGTGCTCTGCATGTCCTGTCCCCCTCCTTGGAGACGTGTCCCACCGGCCTGCCTGGGCCAGGCCTGGCCTTGCAGCTGGGGAGATGGGGCAGCCCCACTGCACCCCATTTGTGCACCCCAGTTGTGCACCCCCCAGCCCTGCTAACAAAGGTGGGGGGAGTTCTGGCCCCTTCCCACTCCTCCAGACCCCTCACCCTGCGAGGGGCCATGTCCACACAGGATCCATCCCATCAGCAGTGCCCACCTTGGCACAGGGGGTCACGAGGGTTTGTCCTCCTCTAACACCCCTGCCAAACCCACACGCACCAAGGATGGGCACAGAGCACCCCAAAACATKCCCTGGAACCCTAAACCCCACATGCCCTGTGGCACTGGGGTCCCAGCCCACCCCACCCTGCCACACTGGGGATCTGGAGGGTGTTGCCTCACTGCTCATCACCCCCCAAAAAGATGCAGCTGTTCTGCACAGCCCCTCCAAACCCCCCAGTGCTGAGACACCCCCCAAAAACCACACACCCCAGTGCACAGCCTGGTGCCCACCTCCCCCTGCATTGCTGCCCCTCCCCAGCCAAGCATCCCACGGGGCACACAGACCCCCTAAACCACACACCCCATTGTGCCTCCCAGGTGCTGAAACACCACCCCAAACCCCCCTCCAGAGCATACATTCTGCTCCATCCCCCAAAAACACACAGCCCCCTGTGTGGGGACCCCCAAACCCACACAACCACCACGTGCACAAAGACACATCCCCACATCCCCCCGCCCAGGCACGCACACCGGTGCCCACCCCCGATGCCTGCATGTGCCCTCCAAACCACAGACCCCGATCCCCCCTCTGAAATCTCCCCAAACCACGCCACCCCGATCACCCCTTTAAACCCCCCAATCACGGACCCCGGTGCATCCCCCCAAACCACGGACCTGATCACCCCCTCTGAACCCCCCTAACCACAGACCCTGATCCACCCCTCTTTGAAATCCCCCCCAAGCATTCCCCGGTGAACCCCCTAAAACCATGGACCCCAATCACCCTCTGTGAACCCCCCCAAACCACGGACCCGATTACCCCACTGAAAACCCACCCAAACCACGGGACCCCATCCCCTCCCGTGTACCCCCCGCAACCACGAACCCGGATCAACCCCTCCGAACCCCCCAAGCACGGACCCGCGGTGCATCCCCTCAAACCATACGGACCCCCGATCACCCTCGGTTACCCCCCCACAACAACCAACCCCGACCACCCCCTCTGAACCCCGCAAACCACGGATCCCGGTGTATCCCCCCGCAAACCACGGACCCCGATACCCCCTCTGAACCCCCCCCCAAATCCACGCACCTCGATCACCCCCCAAACCACGGACCTCGATCACCCCCCAAACCACGGCCCCGGCACCGCTCCCGCCCCGATCCTCCCCGCGGTGCCCCGGGCCGGTATGGCCGCCGGGTACCTCTTGGAGCGCTGCAGGAGGGCTCCGGCCGCCCGCTTGGCCCCGGTAACCGGGCGGGGCGGCTCCCAGCAGCTCGGTCCGACATCGCGGCCCCGGCTGCGCTCACCGGCACCGAGCGGCTCCCCCGGTTACCGAGCGGCGCCCCGGGACCGTGCGGGGCCTGGAGCGGGGCCGGGAGCGGGGCCGGGAGCGGGGCCGGCGAGCGGGGCCGGAGAGCGGGGCCGCGCTCCCGCCGCTGCCGCCGCCGCCGCTGCCGCGTCCCGGCCCCTTCCCGCTCGCGCGGCGACGGGTTACCATGGAAACGGGCAGCGCCCCGAAAACCGGGGTCGGGTTGCCCATGGAGATGGGGGGGGATCACCCCCCAAAAGGGACAGGAAGTGGGGTGGGGGGGTTAACACGGGAAGGAGGCAGCGGCACAAAAACGGGGTGGGGGTTACGGGAGGGAGGGGGCAGCACCCAAAATAAGGGCATGGGTTGGGCTGGAGGTGGAGGCAGCACCCAAAAATGGGTCAGGTAGCTCCAGAGATGCGGTAGCACCCAAAATGGGCTTCAGGTTACCATAGAGACAGGACAGGACCCCAAAATAAGGTCAGGGTTAGCCCAGAGATAGGGCAGCACCCGAAATGGGGTCAGGGTTAGCCCAGAGATGGGCAAGCACCCAAAATGGGGTCAGGGTTTAGCCACAGAGATGGTGGCAGCACCACAAATGGGGTCAGGGTTAGCCCAGAGACAGGACAGCACCCCAAAATGGGCTTCAGGTTACATGAGGCAGGGCAGCACCCCAAAATGGGTTCAGGTTAAGCAGAGAGGGAGCACCCCAAAATGGGTCAGGGTTAGCCCAGAGATGGGGCAGCACCGCGAAACTGGGGTCAGGGTTAGCCCAGAGATGGGCAAGCACCCCAAATGGCTTCAGGTTACCATAGAGGCAGGGCAGCACCCCAAAACGGGGTCAGGATTACCACGGAGATTCAACAATGCTCCTGATGCCTTCCAGGGCACAAACACCATCCCGAAGTCATTTGGGGTAGCCCCAAAGCCTGGGGGTCCTGGGAGCCCTCCTTCCAAGCCACGGATGTGCCCTGGGGAGCACCCACAGGGTCCTGGCAGTGCCCTGCAGCCTCCCACCCCCAGTTCAGCCAGGGAGGTGCCAGCTTCAGGGCCAGTGGCACCCACCCTCCTGTGTGGTGGCACCAGGGCCACCAGAACCTCCCAGCGGTTGTGGGTGTGGCACTGCCACACTCCACCAGTGCCACAGCCTGAAATCCTGGTGGGCAGGGTCAGCACATTTCCTCAGCTCCTGCCCAGCAAGCCATGAGGCCCACCAGCACAGATGGGGCCTGTCCTTGGTCACATCCCCATCCTCCTCCTTGTCACCATCAGCACCCAAGAACTCCTCAGGGCCTCGCTGAGCACTCACAAGGCCAGGCTGGTTTTCACCCAGGGCCACACCTGGGCACACCTGGGGCACACTGGGCCACAGGGACAGGGCACACCAGAGCACTCCTGGCGATCAGGACAGGGCACAGGGTAGAGGCCTCGTCCGTGCAGGTCACACCAGGGCACAAGGGAGGGCACAGGACAGGGGCACATCTGGGCACAGGCAGGCACACCAGGGCACACCAAGCAACACCTGGGCACAGGCAGGGCACCACCATTGGCAAGGCAGGGCACAGGGCAGGGCCACACCAGAGCCACCCGGGCATCAGTAGCAGGGCACACCATGGCACAGGCAGGGGCACAGCGCAGCACACCATTGGCAACAGGCAGGGCACCACCTGGGCACGTTACAGGGAGCAGGCAAGGACACAGGCAGGGCACACCAGAGCACTCCATGGGCACAGGCAGGGCACACCTGGGCACACCAGAGCACACCATGCGGCCCAGAGGGCACACACCATGGCACAGGCAGGGCACAGGCAGGAAGCAGGCAGGGCATAGGGCCAGGGCACACACCAAGAGCACTCCTGGGCACAGGCTCGGGCACAGACAGGCACAGGTAGAGGCCCCGCGTGCAGAGTCACACAGGGCCACACCTGGGCACACCAGATGGCCACACCTGGGCACAGGCAGGGCACAGGCCAGGGAGCAATGGCACGGACACACCTGGGCCACAGGACATGGCCACACCAGGGCACACCTGAGCACAGGCAGGGCACACCAGGGGCCACAACCCTTGGGGGGACCCCCCCAACAGGGCCTCAGGGCCACAGAGGGCATCCTGGGCAACAGACATGGCACACCATGGCATAGGCAGAGCACAGGCAGCACCAGGGCTCTGCCCACAAAGGAGCTCTGCTGTTGCATCCTGAGCAGCGGCGACGCTGCCGTCTCGGATCCGTCCCTGCCGCCACCAGCTGCTACTCCCCGACAGGACAGACAGACGAACAGACTGACGACGGACGGCATCCGACGGACGGACGCCACGGTATGTCAGCCCCGGCGTGCCAGGCAGGTGCAACTTCTGTGCCACGGGGCACAGGGCGGGCTGTGCCCGGCGGTGCCCAGCGGCAGCTGCCGCACCTTGTCCCCGGGCACAGGCACGCCACGCCGCGCCACCATGCGGGCCACGCCTGCGGGCCTTGGGCATTCCGGGGAAGGAGTAGAGGGGGGAACCACCCCTGGAGGCAGCCCTTCCTCACCTTCAACACAGAAAAGGTGACAAAGGAGGCGCCATCCCCGTCCCGCCTGCTCCCATCTCAGCCTGGGTCCATTCTCCATCCCCCTCAAGACGCAGGAGGTACTCAGAGCCTGAGAGCTGCCGTCACAAGCACCCCCAGACGGAGCAGGCAGCAGCCGAACTAAAGCCAGGCTGGTTTTGGGGTGCGGGGGGTTGGACACGAGGCCCCGAACCCCCATCACTCCATTGCGCCCATCAAAGACAGCCGTTGCCCAACATCCCTGGCAGGAGGGCACCCACCTGTCCTGTGCCCATCTCCACCTCCCCCTCATTCCCTGGAGCAGGTTTCCCAGGGAGGGATGGGGGCTCTTGACCTGCAGGGCTGCGGTGATGGGTATCAGGAAGGGGCTGCAAGGGCTGCAGGGGCTGCGGGTGGCTGCAGGGCTGCAGGGTGCGGGGCTGCCGTAACTTTTGGGGCTGCGGGGCTGCAGGGCTCCGGGGTCCAGCGCGGGCTCCGGCCGCTCGGAGACAAGCTGCAAGCAAGGGAGCCGGCGCGGGCTCAGCGCTGATGGATGGCGCTGGGGGTTGGCACCTGGGGGCCCCAGGAAAGGGGGGAAGGGCTGGGCACGGGGGTCAGGCGAGGAAAGCGGAGGCGGAGCTGGAGGGGGAGCGGCAGAGGGCAGGGGACACCGCAGGGGGCTGAGGGTGGGAACGCAGCGGGGGCTGTCCCGGCAGGGTCCAGGGCTGGGCTGCGGGAGGAAGGAGCAGGACCGTCGCGGCCCGGGGGTGGGGAATGAACCGGGACAGGAGTGGAAGCGGATGGGCGGGTTGTAGGGACACGGAACCAGCAGCGGCGGGGATGGGCCCGGGCTCCCGCCGCCCTCCCCCGGTACCCGGTGCCGGTCCGGTTGCGCCCCGCCCCGGCTCCGACTCACTCAAGGTCAAGCGCGGGGGATCTTCAGCCTGTCCCGGCGCGACTTGCATCCGCCGGAACACCGCCCCCGCTCCTTCCGTCCCGCTCCGCTCCCCCGCACCGGCGCGCCCCCGCGCCTGGGCGTGGCCTCCTCCCGGAGGCGGGCGGCACCGGCGGGGCCCTGACGGGGCTCCCCACTGCTCGGACCACGCCGGCCCGGGCCCGCCCCCGCGCACGGCACGGCACGCACGGCACGTGCACGGCGCGGAACGGCGCGGACCGGAAACCGGCACGTAGCTCGGCTACGGAACGGCACGGCACGGAAACAGACGCGACGGCAACGGCACGGCATCAACGGCCACGGCACTGGAAGCGGAAGAGCGGACACGGACACTCAACGGAACGCGAACGGAAACGCGCACGTCTCTGTGCACGGCGCGGGCACGGAGCGGCAGGCGCCCGGACCGGCCGCGGCAGACTGGAGCGCTCCGGGTGTTGCACGAAGCAGAGAGCACCCCGCGCGGCCACCGCCAATGCCGCGACCACGCTGTCCTCACGCGCCATCGGAAGCCTCCGATCGTGCGACTACTAGCACACATGGAGCTACAAGCCCCGGGTAGCAGAGGCCCCCTAAGGACAGTTTCCTAGGTATAAACAGCCTACGCCCCTTTTGTACAAGCCACAGGAACGCCACTCGGTGGCCATCCCTAAACCGTGCCCGGTCTAGGTTATGACCGTAAGACAATCACCCAAGCACAGACCAACCGGACAACACAAAAAGACACACACCAGGGGAAGCACTCCCAGACCAAACTACACATGCCAATGTAACAACCCGCCCCAGACTACCTTGCAAGATACGGCTCGAGATAGCACCCATACTTTATTTTTGCCTACACCCCTCACCCAGTACTTGCTTCAGAAACCCAGACACAAAAGCTACAACAACACCGTATTATTCCCCCCACTGTATTCCCCACGTACCGGCTAGAACCTCAGTGCTAACTTACCAAGACGGAGTCACACACCCAGTACACCGCCCAGAGCCACATCCACGTATAACATCCTCCAGCAACAGCCTCGTCAACACACTCCAAGTAAACCCACAGTACCCGACCCACACAGCCCTCAGTTAAGCTTCACCCCATAACGCTACTCCCAGTTAAACCCAGTAACCCCAGTTACACCCCAGCCACACTCCTCAGTTAACCCCAGGTACAGCCCAGTCATAGCGAACTCGCAGCTTTCACAGTCTATTCCCTCTACCAACCCAGTCACACTCGAGAATACATCCCAGAGATCGAAATCAGCCCTTCCGTCCGAATTATGATGAGCCACCAGATGGGGAACAACACACCCTGGTGCCATTTAACAGCCGTCCTGCAGCGTCCCCCAGCACGGAATGGCACATGACTCTGTGTTGTGCATAGCTGTGTGCTCCCAGTCGTCGTGACCTCTCCGGATGATCAACAACCCCTGCCCCAGCCCAGGGACTTAACAGATCTTTCGCTCAGGCGTGTCAGTAGCACCAGCTACCTTTCTGGCAACGAGACAAACAGCGCGAGACGCTACCACGGAAGGTTGGGTGCACTGGCATAGTATTGGCCTCTGGCGGGTAGGGGCGGCTCTCACCCTGCTGCCACATCCTTGCCGCCCCCCACATCACCCTAGCAGCACCCGGGGTGGATCCACACACACTGTCAACCCCGGATCAGATCCACCGCTCGCAAGTGTCCCAGGAGCTAGAGCGGTGACAACTTACCCACAGGTAATCCCAAGGTTTTCAGAATTAGCAAGAGCAACGATGTTTTGCGCTGTTACCATCCTGCTTGTGGCCGAAGTATGACATCAATTTTGTCAAGGTAGACAAGGCAGTATTTGCTTTTCTATCCTCTTTCTGAGTGACTCAGTACTAGTTCAAGACACCCTCCCTCGGAGAGTGAATGATATTATCTGTATTTTTATTTCCTTGTCCATCTTGCCTAATTAGCTATGTGAATAGTGCGAGCCTGCGCCATTTAACGTGATGTAGAGTACAGAGAGCTAGCAAGCACTCCGCACACTTCGGACGATGTGAGCCTGCAGATGCTGAAGCCAAGATCCTTGGCTGGATACAATGATTCACCGCAAGAGGGACTCTCTCGTATTGTATTCGCAAAGCACCACAGCGGTCTGCTCTCTCATACATGATAATCCAATAATCTTCAGAGGAACAGGAATAGCTCCTCTTCTCAATATGGATGCTAACGAGTAATCCTGCTCTATCGTCCCCCTTACTCAGCAAGAACCCACCCCTGACACTGCATACGGAGGGCTAGAAGCAACAGCAATTCAATTGGCTGTGCCACCCCTCCCCGGGTGTACTCTAGCTCCTGGTTCCAAGTTGGGATGATCAGGTTGAGTGCTTGACTACTGGGCACAGTGTCTGTTTCTAGTGTAACTGGCATTGTTTTTTATCTCATTAGTTCATTTTTCTTCTTCCCTATAAAGAACTGTTAAATTTCTCCTACTCCCCATACTTTTGCCTGAGAAGGCGCCCCTGTAATTTGAAATCTTATAGCAATATCACGCTAGGTGCGTGGACGGAGGTTTATATTCTCCATTGTCATGGGAGGCTCCTGCCTTCCTTGCAGACTCCCTGTCTTTCCAACGCTAGACTCCACTCAGGCCAGACAAGAATGGTCACTATATCTCCCACAGTCTCAGGAGCTCGGTTCGTCTGCTCGTGGTGTCCCTGTCTCATCCTTTCACGTCAAACCACAAGTGTTCCTGTGCCGCAGCAGATCAACTCAATGAATTGGCTAGAGCACAAATTAACCGATCGCGTGAATCCCTGTGTAGGACAGTTCAAATAAAAGTACGAATGAGGACACAAGCAGCCTCAGATGATGATGGCATCGGATGGCTCTAGGAGATTTGATTGGGCCATTTAGAGTAAAGGCACGCAAGGACGGGACAGCAATTGATCTGCTCAAGCCCTTTTATTTGAAGGGATTAAGCCCCCTGCTGGGACGCCCTCCACCCCTCCTGCCTGGCTTCGTGGGCACTCGCTCTCACAGCTCCACAGCTCTGCCCAGGGTGCAGGGTGACCAAAATCACCCCAGCCAGCACAAGAGGACATCTTCCAGTGCCCCCAAGGGCTGTGGTCCACTGTGCCAGGCCCTTTGTTTTTGGGCAGCGATAGGCACAAGGGTTGGTGCAAGGTGGAGCTGCTCCCCAGGTCCCAGCTGGAGCTATGGCCCAGGATGGTGGCTTCCCCCTGTCCCCACCTCCGTCCCCAGCCCAGGAGTTGGGAACAGCCAAGCAAGCCCCTGGGTTATTTATCTTTCAGCCTCTTGGAATATTTCTTGTGAGAAGAACTGTTTGCTCACAGGTGGTGTGCAGAGGGCCAATAGGGCAGCTGGGGACAGGAACCCATTATGCCAGTGCCATTCTCTCACGGAATGTGCTGGGGACTAGGAACCCACGCACAGCGCCATCACCCCTGGTGTGACTGGGGACATTAACCCATGCGCAGTGCCATCCTCCTGGTGTGCTGGGGACAGGAACCCACTCCATCGTTCCCATCCCCCTGGTGTGTCTGGGACAGGAACCCATGCCAGTTGTGCCATCCCACGGTGGCTTGGGTCATGAACCCATGCCAGTGCCATCCCCTTGCGTGGGCTGGGGACAGGAAGGCACGCCAGTGCCATCCTCGCTTGGTGTGCTGGGACAGGAGCCACGCCAGTTTGCCGATCCCCTGGTGGTGCTGGGAGACAGGAAACCCATGCCAGTGCCATCCTCCCTGGTGTGTCTGGGCACCATCCTGCTCCAGCAACTGCCCTGGTCCCCACCCCTGTGCCCCCTGTCACCCCACAGGGTGTCACAGACACACAATGTGGACAGGCTGATGTGTGCCCTGGCACACCCTGGGATGCAGGGACGTGTGGCAGCTGCAGGTGCTGGTTAAAGCCCCATCACTGCCCTGCCCCTGTGCCCCTGAGCAGCCAGGACCCYTTTTTGGCACAGGCACGGAGCTCCCTGCGGGCTGGAGCTGCTGCCACCCCTGTGGGGCCCCCAGCAGCACCCACCCACCCCCCAAAGCCCGGGGTAGCCGTGCCCCATCCTGCTGCCCACGCCACGCAGCCCCTGAGGATGGAAATCCCGGGATTGGGGCGCGCTGCAACGCAGTGATGCAGCAGCATTGCCATGGCAACGGGTGACATCATGCCTGGGTGCACAGGGACGGGCAGCCCCGGGGCCCACGGGTGCGTGTCTGCCCTGGGGTGGCGTGGGACACGTCTGTGGGTGCAGGGACAGGGACAGGGCGTGGGTGTGGGTGTCCCTGTGCGCCCAGCACAGGCTGAGCCCAGGCCTGGGCAGGGTGAGGGGATTTGGGGACCTCACATGGAAGGGGAGCCCCCAGCAGCCTCAGCCGGCCCTGCTGTCACCCAGAGTGATCCCCAGCCACCCCTGGAGCTGTGCCATCGGCCACCAGCCCCTGGGCAGGGCAGGGACAGAGGGGGGGGCACGCTGGGGGTTTCACTGCTCAGAGGGAACAGTGGGACAGGGAACTGTCCCCTGTGCTCAGCCACAGCCATCTCTGGGTGCCAGTGCTCAGAGAACCCAACACCCTTCACTGCCAGGGGCTCTGTGTCCCCAGGGACACCCAGAGCATCCCCCGGTGGCCCTGAGGACCCCTGAGGGGGAAATGTCACAGAGGCAGCACCCACAGAGTGCCCGACACACCAGCACTGCCCAGCACTGTCCCTGTCCCTTCAGTGGGAGCCAGGATTAACCACCAGCTGATCCCTGTGAGGCCAGCACTGGGGACAGCACCGAGGATGGCATCAGGGATGGCACTGGGGATGGCACTGGGGACAGCACCGAGGATGGCATCAGGGATGGCAGTAGGGATGGCATCAGGGATGGCAGTAGGGATGGCACTGGGGCAGCATCGGGGATGGCATTGGGGCTGCATTGGGGATGGCACTGGGGCAGCGTCAGGGATGGCATCAGGGCATCATTGGGGATGGCATTGGGGCAGCATCAGGGATGGCATCAGGGACAGTATCAGGGATGGCACTGGGGCAGCATTGGGGATGGCATTGGGGCAGCATTGGGGATGGCATTGGGGCAGCATCGGGGATGGCATTGGGGCAGCGTCAGGGATGGCATTGGGGCTGCATTGGGGATGGCATTGGGGCTGTGTCAGGGATGGCATTGGGGCAGCATTTGGGATGGCATTGGGGCTGCATTTGGGATGGCACTGGGGCAGCATTGGGGATGGCACTGGGGCAGCATTGGGGATGGCATTAGGGCAGCACTGGGGACAGGATTGCTGCTCAGCTCTTTGGGATTAACCCCCTTGGGAGCCCCTTCCCACCCCTCCTGCGGGCACTCAGCCGGGTCCCGCGGCTCTGCCCTTCCCGGGACTGCCAGGAACGACCCCCGAGCCCCGAGCCCCGAGCCCTGAGCCCTGAGCTCTGAGCCCACGGCCGTGGCTCTGTCCATGGCCCCCGCGGGGAGGCAGCTCCCGCACAGGGCTCTCCCCCAGCGATATTGCAACAGAAGGAGACAGCAAGGTCCAGCATAGGCAAGCTGGCACAGCACAGCATGGCACAGCCAGTCGTCCCGGCTTTATAGTAGCACACACAGCAAAGCCCGGTGTGTACCCCCACCCTGGCCAGCACAGGGGGGGCGCACAGGGCGGGCACACGGAGGTGCCAGGGGAACTCTCTGTGCCCCCATCCGGCCGTGCCCGCGTACCCCACAGCGCGGGGACGCTCCGGCCCAGCAGGGCGCACAAGGAGCCGCTTTCTGCGGAACATAGGGCGCTCTGTTGCCCTCGGTGCCAGCCGGCCCCGCTGCCCACCGCAGCTTCCGCCACCCGGCCATGAGTGCGCCTTATGTTCCTGACCAACGGGCACTCTCTGGGCTGTGGCAGTTGCAGACATCACTGCGGATGTGAGGAGACCCCCGAGACCCCAGACCCCACCGAGGGGCTCGGAGATCGTTGCATGACAGCCAGGAACACTTGGTGGCTTGACTTTGATGCCTCAAAGCGAATTGCCAGGTTTGTATGAGAGCTGGAGTCACACGGGTTTAAAAGGGTGATTTACAGGGTGCACATGGGGTGGAAAACATATCAGTTTTAAGGATTTTTTTGGTAGTGGTGGGTTCATGGGGACAAGATGGAGGGATCAGGGTGTGTCTCGTCCTTCTTCTTTCCTCTTTCTTGTTCTCCCATTCTTCTTGCTGTGATGTTGGCGACACTTGGGGATTGGTTTAGAGTAGAAGATGCACTGTCTAACATAGGTGATGGGTATTGGAAATT
This sequence comes from Sporophila hypoxantha, assembly GCA_002167245.1. Classification (NCBI taxonomy): domain Eukaryota; kingdom Metazoa; phylum Chordata; class Aves; order Passeriformes; family Thraupidae; genus Sporophila; species Sporophila hypoxantha. The sequence continues at coordinate 609,300 of NDFG01000082.1, forward strand.
AAAGGTAAATATGTGTAATGTAAGTTTATAGTTATAAAAAAGACACACCGGCCCCGGGGGCGGTCAGAGTGCTTTGGGCTGCCTTGCTGAAACAGAGCTCTGCTCGCGCAGGGAGGAAAATTTTATAGATAAGAAATAATAAACAATTAAAGATCGAACTCAGAGAGTCCAGTCTCTTCCTTCAGAGCTGGGGCCGCTCCAGGACACACACAGCATATCTCGGGGACAGAGAAAGACCAGCCGAACCCGAGATCAAGGTCAGCTGTGTGTTCTCTGCCCCGAGGATATGTTGGGGTGCTCCTGGAGCGGCCCCAGGCTCTGAAGAATGAGACAGGACTCTTCAATGTGCGGTCTTCGTGTTTATTAATTTCTTATCTATAAAATTTTCTCCCTGCCGAGCAGAGGTCTGTTCATCAAGGCAAGCCAAGGCACTCTGACTGCCCCCGGGGCGCGTGTTGTCATTTTTATACTACCAAACTACATACATCAGTATTTACCATTTAATTTCCCAATACCCCATCACGCTATGTCAGACAGTGCATTTCTATTCTAAACTAATCCCCAAGTGCCAACATCTACAGCAAGAAAATGGAGAACAAGGAGAAAGAAGAAGGACGAGAACATGCCCTGTTCCTCCATCTTTGTCCCACAACCCCGATACAAAAATCCCAAACCTACATTTTCACCCTGTGTGCACCCTGTAAAATACATCATTCAAAAGTGTGACTTTCAAATCCCCATACCAACGTTGGCATTTTCACTAGAAGGATCAAAGTCAAGCCACCAGGTGCTTCGGGGCACCATGCCAGGATCTCCGAGAGCCACCCTGGGCATCCGGAGTGATGCGCTGAGTCCCACAGGGGACAAACACAACAGACCCCAAAAAAACCGCAGAGAATCCCAACCTGGAGATTCCCACATGTGCACGGGCAGAGCGCCATTTGTTCTTTTCTCCCCCAAGGTCAATTTGTGATCCGCCTGGTTGGGGGTTTTGGGGCTGATTTTGGGTGATTTTTCCCGATTTTGGCTGTTTCTTCCCCCCCCAGACTGTTTGTGTCTGCTGGTTTGGGGTTTTTGGGTCCTGAGTCCATTTTTGGGGTGATTTTGAGTGATTTTTTTCCACACTTTTGCGTGAATTTTCCCCCATGTTTTGGGTGATTTCTTCCCCAGATTTCATTTCTGATTCTGCTGTTTGGGGTTTTTGGGGTGAAATTTTTCCCATTTTTTGGGTGAATTTTCCCAAATTTGGGTATTTTCCTCGACCACAGACGTTGTATTGTGATCCATCTGTTTGGGGGATTTTGGGTGATTTTTGGCTGATTTTTGGCTTGGTTTTCCCCACCAAATCGAGCCAAATGAATGGTATTTTACTGATTGGCTTTTGCAGATATTCACATGAATATTATCTTGTTGTGTTAGAACAGTGATGCTGTATTATTCTTTAGTAGTGTGGTAAAATAGTTTTAGGATTACTAAAAAGTATTAATAGAAATAATACATAAAAATAATAGTAAAATAGAAACGATGCTATGTAGGAATAATCTTTTTTAAAGAAAAGGACTTGTAGCAAAATAGCAGCTACAGGAACACCTGAATCTTTTTCAGAGAATCCCAACCTGGAGATTCAACCTGTTACGGGCAGAGCAACGCACTGTGAAAAATGTGTATTTTTATGATTGGGCTTTTTCGCAATAATGATTAAAATGAATATTGTACGTGTTGTGTTAGAAAGTGATGCGTATTAATTCTCATTAAGTAGTGTGTTAAATGTAGTTTTAGATATAAAAAATGTAATAAGAAAATAGTAATCGTAAAATTTGTATGAATGTATAACCTAGAATGTATAAAATGTATAATCTAAAAAATTTTAGTTATAAAAAATAGAAACAGATGCTGTGTAGAGAATACTTTTTTAAAAGAAAGGACTTGCAGTGAGATAGGCAGCCACAGGACACCTCTGAAGTCTTTCAGAGAAAGAGAATTTATTGCTCCATTATCAGAAGAAAGAAACTTCTTCCTTGCTCGAAAGGTGCTGTTGGGATTCAGAGGAAAGTGAACGATGACCAGACAGAATCCTGTGTTTGAATGGAATTTTATGCATCATGTATGACGATGTATGAATATAGCAACAGGTTATGTTTTCTTAAGGGTTAATCCTCTGTTTAACTGTGGTCCTTTTTCGGGCTGTAGCTGCCCTGTAAAGGGTACCCGGACATCCGTAACTCTTTGTATTTATTGTTCTCATATTGGTCCTAATATCAAATTCCGTCCAATTAATTATTACTCTAATTGTATTACTATTTTTTATAACCATATTACCATTAAAACTTTTAAAACTTAAAAATCACGATTGGCGTTTTTCACAACCAGAAAATCGCAGCGTGCAAGAAAAAAAAATAAAAAAGGTAAAATAAAACCCGACCCAACCAGACTCCTCTTTCGCTTACCTTGCCTATCGGGACGGTTTTGGCGCGGGCCGGGAACACGTCCGAGAGCGGCCCCTATCCAAAAACCAGGGGGATGTTTTGGTCCGCTTTCTCTTTTTGTTTTTGGTCAAAGTGGGGCATGACACTCACGTCTAGGGCTCTGCCCGCCTGGGAACGGGCACGCTCTCGCAGAAGAGGAACACCCAAGCGCGGGAAGCAGCGCTGACAGCACGGGCGAGCGGGCACCGAGGGGTGCGGGGGCATTCGGGGAGCCGGAAAGGGCAGCGGAGCCCCGGACCGGTGTGGCACAGCCGCCGGACGCCGGTGTGGCACAGCCCGGACCCGGTGTGGCACAGCTCGATCCGGTGTGGCACGGCCCGATCCTCGGTGTGGCACAGCCCGACCCGGTGTTGGCACCAGCCCGGACCCGGTTGTGGCACACGCCCCGACCGGTGTGGCACAGCCCCGGAACCAGGTGTGGCACGCTCCGCCATCCGGACAGCTCCGACCGGTGTGGCACAGCCCCGGACCCGGTGTGGCACAGCCCCGGACCGGTGTGGCACAGCCCGATCCGGTGTGGCACAGCCCGAATCCGGTGTGGCACGGCCGATCCGGTGTGGCACGGCCCCGATCCGGGTGTGGCACAGCCCGACCCGGTGTGGCACAGCCCCGATCCGGTGTGGCACGGCCCGGACCCGGTGTGGCACAGCCCGGACCCCGGTTGTGCACAGCTCGCGATCCGGTGTGGCAAACAGCCCCGATCCGGTGTGGCACGGCCCCGATCCGGTGTGGCATCAGCCCGGACCCGGTGTGGCACAGCCCCCCGATCACCGGTGTGGCAACACGCTCCGATCGGTGTGCCACAGCTCCGATCGGTGTGGCACGGCCCCGATCCGCCGTGGCACAGCCCGAACCGCGGTGTGGCACAGCCCCGGATCCGGTGTGGCACGGCCGCCGATCCAGTGTGGCAACAGCCCCGATACCGGTGTGGACGGCCGATCCGGTGTGGCACAGGCCCCGTATCCCGGTGTGGCACAAGCCGGACCCGGTTTGGCACGGCCCGATCCGGTGTGCCACAAGCCCCCGGCGGGCGGATGTGCGCTGGCCTGCTGGCCGGCGCTTGGCGGCGCTGGCGCAGGGTAAGTGCTCTGCGTGCTGGAGATGAGGAGATAACTCAGAAGACTTTCAAGAATGATCGGGGGGCGATAAACGCTGGGGAGCTCCCCGAGAGAGATGGAAGATATTCACCCAAAAACCACAGGACGGAGTGAGATGTGAATCCGCCGCTGGGGCGGAGCGGCACCGGCCAGGGGGAACACGGGGGGCTCGGGTGAGCAACCGCTGGTGCCGCTGCCACTATTTCCCATTGAAGCAACACGGGGACAACGGGGGCTCGGGGTGAGACACTCGCTGGTGCCGCTGCCTGATTCCCCATTTGAGCAACAGCCCAGCACT
>NDFG01000082.1:622890-653234 GCA_002167245.1 Sporophila hypoxantha
CCCCGCTGCCGTGTCCCCGCTGCCCGGCTCAGCTGCCCGTGGAGCCACGAGGTGGCACCAGCCCCACGTCCCCAGGGCGATTCCCAGCCTCTCTGCAGAACAAACCCATCGCTCCCTCCCTGCGTGTGGCAGAGGCTGTGCCAGGCCCCCGAGCCTCTCCAGCCCCCAYATCCCTGGGGATGGGCTGAGGGGGAAGATCTGGCACAGAGATCAGACTGAGGGATTTTGTGGGGATTTGGGCGATGCCAGGCTCTAACAGCACGGCTCTCTTCAGAGCACACCGGGCTCATGTGGAGGAAGTATCTGGTTACAGASGCGGAGGCAGCTCGGGTTTCAGCCCCAGCCCCTGTTTACAGCCGGTTTTGGGGGTCAGAGAGAAGAGGAGCAGCGCTGAGGGTCACTGGCAGCTCAGCACGCTCGGGTGGCAGCAGTAAACACACGGCCAGGCTCGGGGCCAGCCAGGCCAGTTAATCATTGCAGCCATGGAGCGAGGTCACAGCAGGACAGCCAGGCCTGGCCACCGCATCAAAAACACCCTGGGCAGGGAGGGGACACGAGACCCCCCCTCATGGGGTCCCAACCCACCCATGGTGCCACTCACAGCCCCTCTGACCCTTCAGGGATGGCCCTGTCCCCACCAATGGCRCTGTCCCCACCAATGGCCCCYTGCATTTTTCCCCACAAGTGTCCCAAGCTGGCCAGTGCTCTGCCAGGGACACYGTGCCACGTGGAGCCACGGATGTGCCAGGGAAAGCTAATCAAGCCAGGCTTGCCAATTAGTGCTAGAAAGCAGCTCAGGARTTGCTAATTAGTTTAAATTTCACAGGACTGGTTCCCAAATGAGTCCCCAGGCGCCACGCTGAGCTTGGTGACCCGAGGCCAGCTTTTGCAGGCAGGATGTGACTTTGCCAGCTCCTCTACCCCAGCACAGCACCCAGACATGCCACAGGGCATTGGTTAGGCCTGGCAGGAGCCACTGCCACCCACAGCCAGAGCAACAGGCTCTATTACACCAACTAGGGACTCCTTCCAGGACCAGCGTCTGGGATAAGCAGCCAAAATCCATCCCAGCAGGGAAAACAAGGTCAGCCCGAGTGCCATTAGGATGCATCCACCCCAAATGCACCTCCATATGGAAGTCCTCTGTTCAGCAGTGCCCACACACCACTGGTGACAATGTCATTTGCTGGCACAAGCATCCTTGCCCTAAAAGGAAAAGCCCTTTTCTCCCTGGTCTCACAGGGTCCCTGTGCTGTGTCCCCAYAAYCAAATGGCACTGGGGACACGTGCACAGGGATTGACCTGGCTCCACTMGCTGCTGTGGAGRGGAAAATTCAGCCCTGCATCCCWGGGAAGCAGGTGGGGAAGGAGCTGCAGGGAGGTCAGGGAACSCAGAGGTTTGCTCTTGGCTCCCAGATTTTATAGAATCACAGGATCATTAYGGTTGGAAAAGCCCTCTGAGATCATRGAGTCCAACTGCTGATCCACCACAAACCCATGTSCCCAAGTGCCACAGCCACACAGCTTTTCAARCCCTCCAGGGCTGGTCACTCCACCACTGCCCAGGGCAGCCTGTGCCAGTGCTTGACAACRATCTCCATGAAGAAATTTCTCCTAATTTCTTCCCTGGTGTGACTTGAAGCCATTTCCTCTTGATTTTGGGGGATGTGATCTCAGAGACAGAACACAAAATAGCCACAGGGGTTTGCTGAGGCCCCATCAACATCAGTTCTTGGGGGGGCTGAGCCCCTGCAGGAGGAGAGGTCCATCCCTGCAGGCCCAGACTGATAATTTAACACCAGATTAAGTTGTTTTGCTCCCAGGTTGAGAYGTCTAACCTGTTTTCCAGCCTCGGGGAAACAGCCCTGTGGAGCCACAGCCTGGCGTTAACAGGGGCAGAGGAGAAGGTCACAACCCTGGCACCCCCTCCCTCATCCATCCATCCCTTCCCCAGCCCCTTCCCTCATCCAACATCCCTCTCCCAACCCTTTCCCTGCACCCAGCACCATTCCTGCTCCCCAAACCCCATCCTGGAGAAGTGCTGATGCCAGGGAGAAGTTTGAGCCCGGCCTGACCACCAGCCATGGCCAGGGGCAGGATTATTTGCTGGGCAAAAAGCCACCACTGCCACCACCTCCACAATGCCACCCGCTGCCAGGCAGATTAGGTGACTTAATCCCTAAACAAACAAACTGATCCCTGGCTTTTTTTTTAAATTAATTATTTTATTTGAAGCAGAATTCAAAGGCTGCAGACAGCTCATCTCATCCACCCCCCAAGCACTGCAAAGCCCCTCTGAGCAGGATATCCAGCCCTGTGGTAGGAAACCTTTGCTGCTGGGGAATTGGGGCTTTTCCTCCCTAAAAAACGCTTCTGGGGTTCTTCTCTCTCCCAGAAAATAACCCCAAGCARTGCTGGTACAGCCATCCCAGCGGGGGAAGGGGCTGCAGGGCCCGCAGCTGGACAGACAGACGGACGCATGTGGACAGAGAGCTGCTGGCCGCAGCTGGGCTCAGCTTGTTTTGAAAGTCACGGGGGTTTCAGCGGCGGCGTTTTGCAACCAGCTCGGTGTCACAACAACAACAACAACAGCAGCAGCTCGGTTCTGCCTCGCAAACAGGCCCCGGGGCCGCCCCGGCTCTTTCCTGCTCGCGTCAGCTGCAGCACAGCCTCACCCGGGCCGCGGCTATTTCCAAACCCGGCCACGGAAAACGACTTGAAACAGCAGCGAAAGTGAATTTTTCATCTTCCCCCCGCACCCAGAGGGGCTCAGAGCTGCCCTGGGGGATGCTCAGATCACTGAAAACCCCTCCGGGAAGCTGCGAGCCGCAGCATGCCAGCCGAGAGAAGTGGTTAAAAAAACAAAACCATCTTCTCCCCGCCGGCCCATGGCAGGAAGCGTTTTCTTTCCTGCAGTTTCGATGTGCTCGGATGGCTGCTCGCAGGGCCAGCTCAGCCCCTGGCACGGCCGGAGCTTTCCAGGCTTTGGCAGCCGCTATTGAATTACGGGATTTTTTATTTTTTTTTTTTATTTCAACGGAAACTTTACAATAGTAGTAAAAGAAATCATAAACCCAGAGTGTCGGGAGGCGGACGGSCCCGGGTATCGGGTGATCGGGAAGGGGAGGACGCTGCGCCCTTATCGCACACGCGGTCCCTCCCTGCCCCCTTGGCAGCGGAGCTTTCGCAGCATAAACATATTTTGCTCAAACAGACGGCCAGAGTTCAGCTAAGGACAACTCGATAACCAGCGAGCCCCCCCAAAAATCTGCCTTTTCCAGCAGTCTCCCCGATCTGTCTCATCCCAGCTTTGCAGAGATAAACAGGACCAAGAGCAGCCCCCCCTCTTCTCGCAGGGTGTTTACCAGCTCTTTGCAGGCACATTCACTCTCCCTCGTTTTTTTTTCACTCGCCAAAACCGCCGGCAAAGCGGAGGGAACCGGCTGGAGCCCCTCCGGGTCTGTCCGCAGCCCCACAGCCGCCCTCCCCGCCGGCGCTGCCCGGCGCAGCCGCCTCCATCCAGCCCGGAGCCCCCGGGCTATCGCTGCTCCATCGCCGAGCCGGGATGCTGCGGCATTTACACAGCTGCTCGGCAGGAAAATCGCTCTCTCTGCTCACAAAACCCCGCCAATTTAGAGATAACCCCTCGAATTTAAAGATAACTGCCTCCAGGTGGTTGGGAAATGGGGAGGGGGCTCATTGCAGGCTGCTGGAGGTGTGTGGGAATCCCTGTGAGGTGGTTGGAGACTTCTCCCCCCAAACCGAGCTTGGGCCGAGGTTGGTTTTTTGTTTGTTGTTGAAATCAGCTCGAATTCGCTGCTTCTTGCAGGGTGATGGGAAAGAAAAAAGGAGCKCAACCCGGGTTCTGAAGAGTTTGAGGTTGGGGCGTGGGTGGAAGGATCAGAGGCCTGGGGTTTCACAAGGCTGTCCCGTCATGGCTGAGGTGACAGGGACAGTGAGGGTGACAGCCCCGCACTCCCGGCCTCTCGGCTGGGGACAGCTGTGTCCCCAGCGACACCCAGAGCAGTGACTGTGGTGCCCCTGGTGCCACACGAGCGAGGTTTTATCTGCGGGGTCAGGGTGTGGGGTGTCACCGTGCCACATCCCCCTGGGCACGGTGGGAGATGTCGCAGTGTCACGTCCCCCTGGGCCTGGTGTGGGGTGTCACCGTGCCACATCCCCCTGGGCACAACGGGAGATGTAACAGTGCCACATCCCCCTGGGCATGGCGGGAGGTGTCTCCGTGCCACATCCCCCTGGGCACAACAGGGGATGTAACAGTGCCACATCCCCCTGGGCATGGCGGGAGGTGTCACAGCGCCACATTCCTGTGGGCCTGGTGTGGGGTGTCACCATGCCACATCCATCTGGACACGGCAGGGGATGTCACTGTGAGCATGGCGAGGGTTGTCACCGTGCCACATCCTGAGCATGGCAGAGGACGTCACCGTGCCACATCCCCTGGCCATGGAGGGGAATGTCACTGTGCCACGTCTCCCTGGGCATGGCAGAGGATGTCACCGTGCCACATCCCCCTGGACAGAGCAGGGGATGTCACCGTGGGCATGGCGCAGGATGTCACCCTGCCACATCCTGGACACAGCGGGGAATATCACAGTGCCACACCAGACACGGCAGGGGATGTCACCGTGCCACATCCCCCTGGCCATGGAGGGAAATGTCACCATGCCACATCCCGCTGGCCATGGAGGGAAATGTCACCGTGCCACATCCCGCTGGCCATGGAGGGAAATGGCACCGTGCCACATTCCCCTGGCCATGGAGGGAAATGTCACCGTGCCACATCCCCCTGGCCATGGCAGCCCACCCGGGGCTGCACGGGGACTCCTCTGGGGTTTGTGAAGCAGCTCCTGGGAGTGACAGCAGCCCCAGCCCGGGTGTGGAGCTGCGCTGGGAGCAAAGTCCATGGCGCCACTTCCCTGGCACAGGGCACGGCCGTGCCACCCGCGCGTGGCYTGGGAGCGTCCCCAGGCTCCCTGTTTGTGTGCCAACACATCACGTGCCGCCGCTGGATGACCCCGGAGGGGGCGGGGGGTGATTTATTTTCTTTAAATGTTGTTATTGTTGTTTTTTTTTTAAACAAAGCCAAAATATTTGCGTCCCCACGGGGACGGCGCTGGGTCACCGAGCATGGAGCGCCACACTGGGGTCCCGGCAGGACAGGGGACACCCGGCTCCGTGGGGAGGGTCCGGTGCCGGCGGCTCCGTCCCTGGCACGGTCCCCGGTGTTTATACATAGACATGTTTGTGCGCGGCACCGGCCCCTTCCTCGCTCCCAAACAACTGGAGGAAAGTCAAAAAGTCACAAGAATTTTCCATTGCCCGAGGAAGGGAGGGAGCGAGGAGTGACTGTGCAAAGGGGCTGGGCAGTGCCAACAGGGAGGGACCCCAAATGAGGGGTCAGACCCAAAAAAACCCCAAGGGGTTGGTTTTGATATAGTGAATAAAAGTGGGGGTTTGCTGCAAAGACAGCACCGGCAGCACCGGCCACCACCGGGGTTTGTGGCGTGTCCCGGTGATGTCACCATGCTGCTGGCACCATGCTCACAGGGGACAGGACATGTGGCACGTGCAACACGGCCACCCGGCCGCTCCACACCCGGTTTTTTTGCCATTAAAAAGAAAACCGGTTTGGAATTAAAAAAAAAAAATCCTGCGGTTTCTCTGCAGCTTTTCCCCGCAGCCGGAGGGGCTCTCTGCCCGCAGCAGGCTGGGGAAAAGCTGCGATTCCCGTCGAGCCGGCGGGAAAAGCCCCGGTGCTGGGATGCGGGGACTTTGCCTGCGGTTTCCGTGGGCGGGAGCAGCTCCGGCAAACAGCGGCTGAGTCAGCGGGCGGAGGGCAGAGCGATGCCGCCCCGGCATGTCGGGCTGCGCGGCTGCTTCCCGGAGCCCCGGCAGAGCTGCGCCGCACCGAGGGCAACCTCAGAGACCCCAAAGATGCTGCCAGGGCAAGGCTCAGCCCTGGAGCGCACCCAAAGCAAGGCCTGTGCTGCTGGGGTCCGTGCGAGTCCCCTGTACCCKCAGTGCTCCTGAGCCTCCTGCTGCCCCGCAGGGTGCGAGCGCTGCCAGCCCAGCATCCCTGATGCTGAATTTGGGCAGTGCCTGAACCCCGAGCCCAGCGCGGGGACAAGAGGGGGCATTCCACTCCAGCCAAAATCTGGATTTATCATCCCCGTGCCAACAGATCAGCCCCCGGTGGGTGCCCCTGGGCAGGTTCTGGGGTGAGCTGCACCCCGCAGGGCTCAGCCCAGCTGCCATGGGGGAAGGCGGTGCTTGTTTTGGGAGCTGGACGGGAGCCCGGGCCGGAGGCAGCAGCGGCTCAGTTAATCCCGGCCCTCGCAGGGCTGCGCCAGCCCCGGCACATTCTGTCCCTGCCAGCGCCGGGACGGCCACAGGCTTGGCGTGTCACTGTCCCCCCGCCAGCGACCCCCGGTCACCGGACAGCAGTCTCAGCTGCCGGCTGGGCCACGGTGGTGGCACCGAGCATCSTCCGGGGACGGGCTGGGGGAAGGGAGCCCCCAAAAATGCTGCAGAAAGGGGCTGCAGGACCGGGGTGTCCCCYCAGAGCCGTGAGCTGCGCTGGGGAGGGGGCTCCCAGCAGCCCTGCGGGGGAATTTTGGGATTTCAGTCCCCCACAATTTTGGGATTTCCGTCCCCCGGAATTTTGGGATTAAAAGGCGAAAATGTCAGGCTAGAGGAGCAGAGCAGGGGCTGGGGGTGGCTTTCCGCGCCCCTCGCAAGGAGCAGGTTCTGACGGATGGTCTGGGCAGCATTTTCCAGCGCACGGGGCCAAGAGCTATAAATAATGCCGGCACTGTAATTGCATCACGCGCCTCCCGGCCGGGGTCGGGTCCCGGTGCTGCCACGGGGCCGTTCCGGCTCAGCAGCCCCCCGGGCAGCCCCAGCCCCCCGTGCCAATAAACCTGGATCAGCCCGGGCTGCTCAAGCAGGACTTTGGAGCCGGGGCAGATAAACAACAGAAGGCTGGAGGGAGCACCGGCGGCGCTGCCAGCAGTTGTGAAAGCACTGCCTGGAAGGGTCCGCACCGTGCCCTGGCTCCAAACGTCCAGACCAGGTATTTTTAGCCCCTCCTGGGTTCAGGATTCAGGATTCAGGAGTGCGGACCTTTCCTGGCAGGAGCCCCGGCTTGGCCGTGGCCCCCCAACCTCGCTGCGCTACTGCCCGACTGTACGAGCAAAGCCTGGYGGCGCTGACAAGAATCCCTGCTGGAGAGATCGCTGCCACACGGGCACCGGGAGCGCTGCCCACCGGCCCTGCTGGCCTGTCCCCGTCACCGTGTGACGCAGTTTCACAGAATGACACGGCAGGACAGGCACGGGGGGCTGGGCACTCGCCTCCCCCTCGGGCCCCGGGAATAAACAGCCCCTTGTGCAGCCGGGGCAGATGATCCGGGGCTGACCAGCAGCCCCCTGATGGCACAGAATGGTTCCCTTGTGGCAGGCTGGGATCAGCCTGGTCACAGGGCTGCCTTCGGGGCCATCTRCACCTGGGATGTCCCCTTTGATGTCACCAAAAAAGCCCCAAGAGGCCACAGCACAGCGGGCACTGCTGCTGCCAGTGGCAGATCCAGACACGATCCCCCCCAAACGGGGATGCAAACAAATTCCCTGCGAGGCTGGTTAATCCTCCCCCAGGGAAAATTAATCAGAGCACCAGGGATGCCAAATAAAAAGCAGATTTSAATAAGGGTTGCAGGAGCACCAGGTTCTCACAGGCAAACACAGGGACAAGTTCTCTCCTCTGGCCCAGGGCAGGAGCACGTGCTCTGATGCAGCTGCAGGGCTGAGCAGCTCAGCAAATAAAAAAAATAAATAAAAGTGGGGGGGGGAATCACATTCCAGGGGCAGCATTTTTAAGCAGCACAATCCGTGGAAGAGAAAACTAAAGCCCTGATTCAAACCCTGCCTTGCATGCACCGAGATTTGKCGTGCTCAGCAACGGAGATGTGGAGCACAAAAATGCTGTGAAAAACCAAATTCCAGCCCAAGGAAGCAGGTGAAGGAGCCTCCTGCTCTTCCCAGCCAGCACAGCATGGGGCTGATCCCAACCCTCCTTGGGACTGGCTGAGCCAATGCAGGAGTGTCCCAGCTCCCAGCTGGACCTGCTGGGTCCCTGCCAGGATTCCAGGACGGAGGAGAATGTGTCTGTCCTCCCAGAGCCTGGACATAAACAGGAAGCAAGTGTGGAAAAATACAACAGGTTTGCTCGTAGCTCTGCATCCCAGGCAAGGGCAAAAGTGCCCAAACTGCCCAGATGTGGAGGAGCTGGAGGTTCAAGGGACCAAACCCATGGGGAGCAGAGCTGGCTGAGTYACCCAGTTAATCCCAGTGCAGGACTGGGCACAGGGTAGAGCTGGACAGTGAAGAGAGGGCAGGGAGCACTCCCCAATCCCAACAGCTACAGCATGGCTCCAGACAARGGGAAGAACAYAAAACTARCCAGGCAACAGTTTGGTTTAAAGAATTTATTTCAGACAAAAAACTCCCCACCAAAAAGTCGTACAAAAAGAGTAGAGACAAAGAGTGGTCATTACAAAAGTGTTCACAGATAGAAAAGACTCATCTGAGCAACCCCAGCACGGAGCCCAAGGCACGCTGGCATTGGTTGTGCATGGCCAGGGATTGTCTCAGTGAGGGAATGCAAAGGTCCTCAGCCCCCAAACTCTGCTCAGGTCCTCCTGCAGTGAGCAGGGTCAGCCCCTGGCTCCTGACCACAACACCCAGCTCACCCTTCCCACACTGGTTCCCACCCTGTGAGCACAGGTTGCTGCTGTGGGCCTCTGACACCTCAAGGACTCCCAGCCCTYAAGGATTTATCCCAACTCCACATCTCCCATCAGCACCTGTGGCTGCCACCAGCCTTACACTGGGCTTCCCTCTCTCTTCCTTGGCCACCAGGCACAGCTTCAGCCCCCTGTGCTGGTACCACAGTTTGAGGGCTGGTTTCAGCCCCATCTTGGGGGAGGCACCAGCATGTGCAGGGTAGGTGCTGACACTCACAAACCAGCTTCCTGTTCTTAGCAAACAGCACCAAAACACTGCCACAGATCATAAATTCATCCCCCATGTCCTTGTATCAGCCCTTGGAGGCCTTTAGAGTTTGGTTAAGTGGCTCAAACCATTCCCCCCACAGGCACCCACAGGCTTGTGGCAAAGATTATCAYCAATGGCTGAGCCCTCTATTTCATCCAGCCAGGAAAGGACCTTTCACTGCCTTGGGGACCTGCAGTCCTGGTGAGCCACAGGCAAAGGGCTGCACCTGCATCACCCCAGGGCCCAYCCCTGAGCACCATCCAAACAAACATTCTCCAGTAATCCTGAGAAACGCCTCCAAGCTCCTGCTCTCCACACCAGGAGCTGACAGAAGTTTTCAGAGCACGGCACTGCAGGCAAGGGGAGAGCAATCTGGGCTTGAATTCCCTGTTCTAACCCCAAAATCCCAGGGCAGTTCTGAACCCTGCGTGTCCCGCCCGGCTCCTCGTGTTCTCCTACCCGTGCCGGGGCCACGGCCCCGCGCTGGCTCTGGGCCCGGGGACAGTCACGACAGGAGTGGCCYAGAGCTGCGAGCAGGGTCGGGGTGGCACGTGCCCGTTTCCAGACCCCAGTGCTGTGAGGCTGCAAGCTGCCATCCCCAGGGATCGTCACGCTGCCGCACGCAGCCGGAGCGCCCCTCTCAGCAGGTCATGCAGCGTGGGCGGATGCCGTCTGACGTCGGGTTGGGATCCACCTGCAGAGCCAAGGCCACAGTCAAAAACCTGAGCAGTGGCACATGCCAGGCTCCAGCAGCCTCCCAGCCCAGAGGGATGAATCACCTCTGAGTAGAGCGGGGGTGGTCGGAAGCGGAATTCCTGGATGTAGGCGAAGAAGGGACCCTCCAGGATGTCCCCGAGCTCGCTGCGGCACGGAGGAGCCAGGCTCTGCTCGGCCTCTGGGCTGGACACCACTGCTGAGTACTCAGGGGGGGCTGCAGAGAAAGGAGAACCATCAGGGAATAGCAAACYCTCTCCATAAATGGAGGACACGCAGGTAAAAGGGCTTCAAACCCACTATTGCCCAAACCCTCTCACTTCCCTGAGGAAGGAACCCAGGAGATCGAGCKCCACAACTAAAAAATTAGGTTAAAAAAAAGCCAAACTGGCCCAGTTGAGAACTTTGTGTCTCACTCTCCTGACCAGGGGGTTTATCCCASGGAGAAGGAGATGCTCACCCTCCAGCTGCTCTGGGATGGTGCTGAGCCAGTCCAGGTTGACGCTGTACTGGCTGCTGACGCTGGAGGTGCGGCTCCCGAAGGGATGCAGAGGGATGGTCCCGATGACCAGAGGCAGTTCAAGGAGCAGCTTGGACGTCCCAGGAATATCCACACAAACCTGCCGAGACAGAGAGCAGCAGGGAAGCTCAGCTTGGCGGTGTTTTCCCAGTCTGGAGGGGCAGGTCCCTCCCCTGAGCTGGGCAGGAGGGGATCCCTGCAGAGCTCCCTCACCTTCAGGGAGTATTCCACCTGGATGATGCGGCACTGGAGGATGGACGGCCCCACGGGCGGGATCTTCAGCGCCCGGCCGTGCCACACCTCCCTCTTCCCGGCTGGAATGGGGTCCCCAGTGATGCTGGTCACCACTGCCTTCTTCTGCTTCTTGGTGCCCCGGGCGATGAAGGTCTGGGTCTGGATGATGGCYGCCTTGGGCACCACGGCCCGGCTGGTGCAGTTGTCGATCTCAGCAAAGATGGGGATGACCTCACCTGCCAAAACAGACAGACATTTGTTGGAGGAGGGGAGGCAGAGCCCAGTTCTGCCTCGAGGAATTGCTGCACAACCCCCCAGCTGAGGGCTGGCCACGCTGTCTGACAGGCCAGGCACGTGGGTTCATCCAGGAGGAGCATCCTAAGGATGCTGCCCACACTAAAGCTGATTTCCTGGCAGCTCCCAGTGACCRAAACCCCCTCCTCTGGGCTCACTGAGGATGGTCAAGGGCCCCAGCACCTGGTCTCACCTGGGGTGTAGCCTTTTCGGTCAATCTTGGCAGTCACAGACACTTGGCCACGGTTGCAGTACCAGGCACGAGCAAGTTTCTCCTTAGCACCTGCCTGGGGAGCCTYGAGAAAGGGAAATATTTTGGCTATTTGGTAACTAAGGATGAAACTCACAGCAATCACCTCCCTGGCACCAAGAACCTGCCYGGGAGCATCAGCAACTTCTCAGGTATCTGATGCAAGAAGCTGTTGCAATGCATTAAAGTTTCCAAAACCAAAGAGGCARAGCTGACCTCTGCCCAGCCCAGGTAATGCTGYAGGGCACAAGTTACAGGGGGGAAATATTCCCTCTGGAAACCAGGCCTGCATTGTGATGCTGAAGGGGAGGCAGACACTTTCCCTGTGGGCTTCCTTGGGCAAGTTTTGGATGCCAGAGCCCTGGGGTGGAGCAGGGGGAGCTCACCAGCAGTGCYGGGGTGTTTATGTCGATGGGCTCAATCACAGTGAACTCCTTCTTTGCTTTCTTCACTGTTGACCAGGGTCTGTGCAGCTTGGCCTTCACCCAGTAGCGCACACTGCCATGCTTCCCCTCAAAGGAGGTGGCCAGGGTCCTGGGCACAAGCAACAAACAATTTTAGAAGGGTTTTGCTCAAAAAAACCCTAATTTTCAAGATGTCCTCTCCCCCCAAAAATGCCAACTTACTCGGGGAGCTGGAAGGTGAAGGGGAACTCGTGCTTTCCTGCCTGCAGGACAGTGGCCTCACCGTTGTCTGTGGGCAAAACAGATCGAGGAGGATTAGCTCCCTCCTACAGAACCTCCTCCCCAGGCAGGTCACAGAGGTGTGCAGCACCCAGCAAGGAGCAGCACGAGGGCACAGCAGAGTTTCTGCCAGGGCTGAGTTGCAGCAGCTGTGACACAAGAGCTGGGCACTGTCTGCATTCCATGTGTCTGCAGACAGGCACGGCCCAGGGGCACCTCCTTGGAGAGCTGGGCAGCTTCCCCAGGTGGGCTCTGCTTCACCCTCACCCCACAGCCTTCACCCTCACCCCACAGCTTTGGAGTGAGAGCCCAAGATGCTCAGCTGGAGGGACAGTGGCCAGCCAAGCCCCCATGCCCCTCAAGAGTTTGCACCCCAGGGCTGAAGGGTTCATTAAGGTTGCTCAAAACAAGCTCCTGAACCTCCACGCTTTTCCAACGCTGCCTCCCTGCCATGAGCTCAGAGAAAAGGAGGAGAATTGTCCCCAACCAAGGTGCCCTGCACAGCAGCATCATCCAGCTGTGCATCCCAAGATTTCAGGGTGCACCAGAAGGTGAAATGTCTGCAGGGACTTCCACAGAGTGCTCAGTCCCTAAGGCACCCAAATTTCAGCTTGTTGGTGTATCATGCCCTCAGCAGCCAGGCTGAAACCCAAATCCCTGCAGTTTTGGGGTGCCATGCACCCCGATTTGTGCCCACTGAGGTGTCTGGAGCCCACACAGCCCAGGCTGCCTCGGCACCCAAATCCCTGCAGTTTTGGGGTGCCATGCACCCCGATTTGTGCCACATGAGGTGTCTGGAGCCCGCAGCAGCCCAGGCTGCCCCGGCACACAGATCCCTGCATTTAGGGGTGCCATGCACCCCGATTTGCACCACTGAGGTGTCTGGAGCCCCCAGCAGCCAGCGTCCCCTGCACCCCAGATTCCCTGCAGATTTAGGGGTCTCCACACACCCCGCATGTCAGCCGAACGGGTGTCTGCAGCCCTCACCAGCCAGGCTGCCCCACAGCCGCGCTCCCCAGCCCCTGCGGTGCCCGCTGCCCTCACCCGCCTGAGGGCGCCGCACCCGGGGCATCCCCCGGGCAGGATCTGCCGTACCTGGCGGTGCCATCAGCGTGTCTCGGTGGCTCAGAAACTCCACCTGGTCGCTGTAGCTCTGCGTGTAGGCGGTGCTGGAGCCGGCGCTGCGGGACTCGGTCCAGTGGACGCGGGCAGCGCCCATGGCCCTCAGGCGCAGCGCCCCGAGCCGCGCGCCGCCGCCAGCTCCAGCACCACGCGGCCCGACACGGCCTGCCCGGGGCTGAAGGCGGCCGGCGCGTCCCGCTCGGCGCCCTCCAGCACGGAGAAGCGTTTGAGGCGATCGAAAATCATGGCGCTGCTCAGCCCAGACCGGCGCGATGCGGCTGAACCCGGCTCGGCTCGGCTGAGCCGGCTTTAAGCGGCCGGCGCGGCCGGGGGCGGCCCCGGCGGGCGGGACGGGCCGGGCCGGGCTCAGCTAAAACAAGGCAGGGAGCATGTGCGGATCGGCCCCTGCGAGCTCCACCGGCGGGGTGGGACCGTGCGGGGCCGGGGCCGGTCCCAGCATGCCGGGCTTCTTCCACGGTTATCCCGGGGCCGCACCGAGACATCGCCGCCGAACCGGGGGCTGGGCGGGGGCTGAGTGCTGCCGGTGCTCGGGGGAGACTCCGTGTCTGCTGCCGGGCRGGGCAGTGCTCCCCAAGGCTCCCTGCAGCTCCCATCCTTGCCCCCAAACCCTTCTCTAGCTTCTGTACTTGCCCCACAAATTCCCTTCTAGCTCCATCCTTACCCCCCCGCAAATTTCCCCTTTAACTCCATCCTTGGCCCCTAAAACTCCCTTCCAGCTCCTATTCCTGACCCTCAAAATCCCCTTCCAGCTCCCATTCTTGGCCCCCAAAACCCTTCTCTAGCTTCTGTACTTGCTCCACAAATTTCCCTTCCAATTCCATCCTTGCCCCCCTCCCCCCAAATTTCCCCTCCAACTCCATCCTTGCCTCCCAAAACTCCCTTCCAGCTCCTATTGACACTCAAAATCCCCTTCCAGCTCCCATCTTGCCTCTCAAACTCTTTTCCAGCTCCTAACCTTGCCCCTCAAAATCTCCATCCTTGCCCCTCAAAAAATCCCTGTCCTTGACCTCCAAGCCTTCCTCTTGGAGGGCAAATTTCTACCTTTGCTCCCTAAATTTCCCTTCCACCTTCATATTTGTTCCCCCAAACTCCTTTCCAGCTCCTAACCTTGCCCCTCAAAATCCCCATCCTTGCCCATCCAAATCCCCCTCCTTGACCTCCAAGCCCTCCTTTAATTTCTATCCTTGCCCCCTAAATTTCCCCTCCACCTTCATCCTTGTCCTCCAAATCACCTCCCATCCTTGCCCCTCAAGCTCCCTCACCAGCTTTTATCCTTGCCCCCCAAAATCCCCATCCTTGCCCCCCCAAACTCCCCCTGCAGCTCCAATCCTGACATCCCACCCATCTTTGTCTAGATTCCCATTCCCAGTGGGCTGTGGTCAGGGGGGATTCCTCTCTCCTTCCAGTGCCCCCAGGCCAGAGCCGAGGGCCACYCCCCACCCTGACCCACATCCTTCCCTCCCCAGGAGCCATTCCCAGGGCTGGGAACCGGCCACAGCTGGATCTGGGCTCCTGACACACGCGGGGATGCCTGGGACATCACTCAGTTCTAAGAAATCAAGAACTGGCTGGGGTTCAGCTTGTGCAACGACAGGGTGAGCAATCCTCTTCCCTGCGCTTGTTAACCAGGCGAGCGCCAGTGTTCCACCAGATCCTGCTGGGATTGGTGTCCCAAASCCAGAGATAAATTCCACCTGCATGGGCAGGAGCAGCTCCATGCTGGTGCTCAGCTGGGGTGAAAAACTGTGGAAACTGCTGATTCCCGGGGGGACATCACCATCAGCCAGCACTCTGAGATGTTGTAAAAGTGAGGAGAAAGGAATCTGTGCCCCCAAAAGGGTTAATGCAGCCTTAGAAACTTCCATTTTGGGGATGAATGTCACGTTTTTGAGGCACCAGAGCCTGCACCCCCAGACAGGCCAGGGATGAGACAGAACAGGCATTAAAAACGTTACTCAGCACTTGGCTGCCTGAGTTTTGGGGATCCCCAGGGGGGACATCACCATCAGCAGCACCCCGAGATGCTGTAAAGGGGAAGAGAAAGGAATCTGTGCCCCCAAAAGGGTTAATGCAGCCTTAGAAACTTCCATTTTGGGGATGAATGTCACGTTTTTGGAGCACCAGAGCTCTGCACCCCCGACAGGCCAGGGATGAGACAGAACAGGCATTAAAAACGTTACTCAGCACTTGGCTCTGCCTGAGTTTTGGGGATTTTTGAGTTGCTCCCAGCCATGCCGGGCAGGACCTGCTGTGCTGAACTCGTCTGATCACAGCCTCTTCAAAAACGAGCTGGACTGAAGCCTGGCACTGCTTTTAGCTGTTTCCAAGGCTGGACTGGAATTGTCTGCCTCCCTCCCCAGGGGAAGGGGACTGTGGTTTGTTTTATGTGCACGGCCATTTGCTGCCACGGGCAAACATGAATCATAGCAAAAGCTCCGAGGGAGAGGGAAAGGAGGAAGGAAGGCGTGTCACAGCACGAGTTCACTGGTGCCACCAGCTCTGGGAAAGAGCCTGGTGTCCCTGCAGTGACATGAGAACTGGGGAGGCTCTTGAGAGGGGCTGGAGCCTTGGCTGGGCCCCMCTCTTTGCTTGGTATCCTGCTCCTCCTCCTCCTCCCGGCACACACCCCTGGGCTGTGACTCAGCCCTCGCCCACGGGATGCAGATCCCTGCAAACCAAACCCAACCAAACCACACCAAACCTCCCTCCCATCGCACGCGATGCCCTCGGCTGTCCCTCGCTGTGCCATGCAGGGAGGGAGGGCAGCCTCGCTGACCCCAGACAGGGTCWCTCCTCTCTCCTGCCATCCCCAGGTGGGGAGCACAGCCAAGGGCTTTCCTTTCAGGTGCCCAAGGCAAGCCCAGCCAGGCCGGGCACAGCACTCAGGGCATCATCTCCAACTCTTCAGCCCCATCTAGAGTCTGGCCAGGCTGGAGCTGCTCCCAGCAGGAGCTGACAGCCTGCCCGGCTCATGGGGGGCTGCGCCTTCCCTGACCCGCTGCTGCGACCTGGTGGCTCTCGGAGTCACACGAGAAGGGAAGGCAGCAGGTAAATGGGGAAGGCAGCAGCCCAGTGTGCGGGTGAGATGGGACACTGCAGAGCCTGGCACAAACACGTGCTGCCAGGCTGAGGAACCAGCCCCATCCCTGCCAGATTTGGGATTGCTGTGTAGGGGCAAGGATTAAGGTGCTGCTTGAGGCTACCTCACAAAGGAAGGAAAGCCCTGATGCCAGAACTCTCCTGGATATCTCCATGAAAGTAAAATGGCTTCTGGATGTTTGCCTCTCACCAGGGCAGGAACTACACCTTTGAGAAGTGCTGCAGGATCCTCAGAGAGAAAAGATCACTGCACAACAATTATTTATGTTTCSTATCCTCCCATCATGTCACGCWGAAGYGTCCAGGYCTCTCCTTGTGCTGCCTTTGCCCATTAACCCCCTGTCTTGTCCTCTCCCCCTGCTCCCTSTCTCAGATGATTACACAACACACGTTTAAAGGCCCTGCCTGAACATCCTCCTTGCACACTTTTTTCTTGTCTCTCAGCGCAGCACCCCAGTGCCAGCACTCACCACCCTGCCAGGAAACTGCAGATAAACTCAGCTGAGGGGAGAGCAGAAGGGAGGGCGCTTATCTGTGCCCAGCTTCCCTCCTCTGCACTGCCTCGTTACCATGACAAAACCTGCATTTTTTTAAACACCACGCAGACACAGCTGATCTCGTGGAGCAGCAACAAGAAGGGAGCAGTCACAGGGCCTGACTGTCGGATGGTGGCACGTTTCTCACCAGCTGACATCAGGAAGGCCCTCACGCTGCTGTTGGGGACAGAAGAGGGGACAGCAGGATCCTAAGGAAGTTATTTTGGCTGCAGGACAGCCCCTCCCTGCTGTTCATTACCATAAAACACCCTGGTGATCACACGTGTCCCTCTCACAAGGCAGAAGAGGAATCTGTGTGCAGACAGAGACAATAAAACCCAAGTTCTGGTCAGGCTCTCTGCCCCCCAGGCAGTCCCTGTGCAGTCAGGCTCTGCTCTCTGCCCAGCACTCCCTGTGCAGTCAGGGAGGGCCAGGAGCCATCAGCTCTGAGCTGCAGGTGTGCAGGGTGCCTGGGAGCAGCTCCTGCAATTCCTGCAGCCCTTGGCCAAGTGCCCTTCCCCAGATGGCTCCAGGGGCTCCTGGAGCACACAGCCCCAGCAGCAGAATCCAAACGTGCTGGCAGCAGCTTGTGGCTTCCCTARAGACATTCCCTGCAGGGATAATGGGGGATAAAACTCACCCTGCCACCTCAGAGCTAATGGGACACGGACCAAGAACTGCATGACCAAGTGCTCAGGAGCTTCACTGCTGGAGAAGGGATTAATTGTAATTTGGACACTTTGTAGAGGTGCAGCTGCCAAGGGGACATCCTTAGGCACAGCATGGAAGAGCTGCTGCCAAAAGACACAAACTCCAGAGCAGTGCAGGTGTTTGGAGCAGATGGCATGGCACAGTTGTCCAGAAATAGAGAAAATTACCTTCCCAGTACAGTSCAGAGACAGGAAAACCTCCAACAAGCCAATTCAGGTCCTCTTTCCATCCCTCCAGTTTATTCCTGCAACGTCTGCATTTGCCAGATTGGGCTGGCACCATTCTGGGTTGCACTTGGCCACTGACACAATGAAATGCCCACAGCATAAATCCTACAGCCATCTCCAGGGCAGAGSAACAAGGCCATGAGAAACAGGGAAAGAGGGAGGAAAAGCAACAGAGGAATGGCTGTGACACTGTTATTGGAGGGGAGGATAAAAGACATGCATGTTCTTAAGAAAAGCCAGAGTTAATGAGTGGCTGGACAGTTGAGACATGCCATATCCCTCAGCTCTGGATCATTTCATGCCAAGCACACAAAGAATGGCTTGTGGCATGCCAGTGGCTTGTCCTCCTGCAGCAGATCTAAGCAACGTGCCAGCTGGGCACACGGCCCCAGCATCAGGGACCCGAAAACAAACATTGGCTGAAGCACTAAGTGCTCTTTCCACACTTGTGAACAGACACTCGTGTTTGCTCTTCCCTGTGCAAACACAACAAAAGCCACAAATCCCTGGTGTTCCCCAGCCCTGGCTTTGCCATCAGCCTCCTGGAAACCAGCAGCAGGGAGAGCAACCCTCGGCCAAGGTGAGAAGAAGGYCAAGCAGCTCTGCGTGGGTCAGCAACACCCACAGACAGGGCAGAGGTGCCTCTGAGGGGACACCTGCAGCCTGAGGGGTCCCAACCCCACACCCTGGCACACAGATCTGTCAAGAGGGTCCCAATCCCACACCTGGCACACAGACACACCCAAGGGGGTTCCAATCCACAACCTGGCACACAAGACACACCCAAGGGGGTTCCAATCCCATGCCCTGGCACACAGACACACCAAGGGGGTTCCAATCCATGCCTGGCACACAGACACACCCAGGGGGTTTCCAACTCCATGTCCCTGGCACACAGACTCATCCAAGAGGGTTCAATCCACACCCTGGCACACAGACACACCCCAAGGGGTTCCAGCCCATGCCTTGGCACACAGACACACCCAAGGGGGTTACAACCACACCTTGGACACAAGATACACCCCAAGGGGGTTCCAATCCCATGCCCTGGCACACAGACCCACCCAAGGGGCTTCCAATCCCACACCCTGGCACACAGACCCA
Source organism: Sporophila hypoxantha (assembly GCA_002167245.1). NCBI lineage: Eukaryota > Metazoa > Chordata > Aves > Passeriformes > Thraupidae > Sporophila > Sporophila hypoxantha. The sequence continues at coordinate 641,480 of NDFG01000082.1, forward strand.
TCCAAGACCCACCAGGGGCTTCCAATCCCACACCCTGTCACACAGACCCATCCAAGAGGGTTCCAACCCACAATCTGGCACACAGACCCACCCAAGGAGTCCCAACCCCACACCCTGTCACACAGACCCACCCAAGGGGGTTACAACCCCACAGACCCGTCCAAGGCCCACCAAAAGGGTCCCAACCCCCCGCCCTGGCACAGCCACCCGCCCCGTGCCCCGGCCTTACCGGCGATGAGCTGCTGCCGGCGGTACAGGAAGGTCTGGCAGGCCGTGTAGTCGCGGTAGACGATGTTGAGGCCGATGCTGTGGCTCTCCAGCCAGTGCACGGTGGCCAGGCCGCGGGCACACACCTCCAGCGCCCGCACCCGCATTGCCCCGCGCAGCTCCAGCTGCACCCGCCCGTGCAGCAGCTCCCCGCCGCCATGGGCCCGGCCGCGCTCCAGCTGCACCGCCAGCCTCCGCACCCGCCCCGGCAGCTGCATCCCTGCTGCCCTCACAGCTCCAGCAGCTGCCCAGGGAAAGGAGGGAGAGAAAAAGCTACACCAAAATTCCTGAATTTATCGCTGCAGGCCTCCCCYGGGGTTGGACCGAGCCCCTGTTTTGCAGCAGTGCTTCAGCGTTGGACTCGAGTCCTGTAGTGATGAGGGATGTGTTTTTAAAGGGAGAAAAAAACGTGCCTCCATCTTATCTCTGAGCCACAGACACTGGTGACGTGACACGGGGACGTGCTGGGAGGGGTGACACCGCCAGCAAGTTGTCCCAGGGGTGGCACYAGGGCCACCATCTGTTTTTGAGGCTATACCTTGCCAGGCCCTGTCTCCACAGATGAGCCGAGCCACCCTCTATTTTTGAGGGTATACCTTGCCAGGTTCTGTCTCCACAGATAAGCCAAATTCCTTTAGGAAATCAAATTTTTGAGGGTATACCTTGCCAGGCCCTCTCTCCACAGATGAGCCGGGCCACCCTCTATTCTTGAGGGTATACCTTGCCAGGTTCTGTCTCCACAGATAAGCCAAATTCCTTTAGGAAATCAAAMTTTTGAGGGTATACTTTGCCAGGCCCTGTCTCCACAGATGAGCCAAATTCCTTTAGGAAATCAAATTGGAAATTTGTTAAAACGATCTGCGTGAGGTTTGTGATATGTCAGAAGCTTAGTTTGATTACACCAAGAAGTCATATTGCTATAAARTGGGTGATATGGGGTAAGGTTTAAATGAGGGCTGTTTTCTCCTAGGAAATGAAAGAAGTAACAGGTATCCATAGTTAACGAGCCTAGGATTTCTAGCTCTTGACAGTCAGATTTATCAGCTTTAGAATTATCAATATAAGGTCAGATTTATCAACTTTAGAATTATCAATATAAGGTCAGATTTATCAACTTTAGAATTATCAATATAAATTCGGTGTTTCTGGCTGGGAGTTGGAGATGGACATGATCATCATGTGCTGGCAGATCTCACACAGCYGGCAATCAGAGAAAGCCTGCTTGGCCTTCCTGCTTCAGGCATTCCTGGGGCACTGCTGGAATGGGAGASGAGCTCAGAAAACTCCAAAAACCAGCTTTGCTTTTCCCTGTCTGAAGTTGCACTAAAATCCACGTGAAAAAGAATGTGAATAATCACAGGGACTCGCAGCAACAGCTCTGCCAGCCAGCTGGTGCCTCCAAGGGTGATTCCAGCACTTCTCCCCGTGGCTGTTCCTGCAGCAGCACAGGTGGCAGTGCCAKCTCAGGGTCACATCAAAGTAATGGGGCAGAGCTGGAGCAYATGCAAGTCCCTGTTACGTCCACCAAATGTTGCAACTGAGGTGTTTGGAGGTGTTTAACAACSTGCTGGCATGAGGGACTGATGGGAGTGCCTGTGTGCACTTGGAAGATGTYAGTGCACGGCTCCTTTGAAGCACGTGTGGAGCAGAGATTGTCTCATTRCTGAAAAATAAAGAGTCAAATCCATACAGGAAAGCACGAGGCTCGTGGGCCCAGGCACTGCTCACACACAGAGTGAAGCAGTTGTGAAACTTCACCAGCCCTGTGCTCAGAGGGTCCCGAGGAATCAAAGCCATGTGCATGAAAAGGCTGAGAAGAGTTTCTCAAGTTCAGCTGTGCCACCCTGCTCACTCAAACCSCAAGGCACAGGGCTGGCCAGCCCCCGCCGATCCCTCTGGAACACACCTCGATCCCAAACAGAGTTAGTGCAAGCTCAGCACTCAGGAAYCCCATGTGAGTGACCAGCTCAACAAAAACACAGGGCTCACCTCTGGGAAAACAGCCTGCTCATCACAGGCTGGCCAGAGCTGCCTCYCTGTCCTACTGTTCACTGACCTTTGCTTGCAGGCCTTGACACCAAAGTCCAAACAGAAAACAAGGGAATATCCCATCCCCCAGGCAGCCCTGGTGGTGCCTCTCYCTCTGTTTGAGCTCCTCASCTGCTCTGTTCCACCCCYGGGCCTGCCCAGAGGCTCTCRGTGCCTCCTGCCATGCTGAGGGATGTGGCACCCACGCCTTTGGGCTAATCTCCTCGTGTTTATTCTTGCTGTCACAACACCTCCTTGTGTCCTCATTCAAGCTGAGAAATAGATGTTCCCTGTGACAACACAGAGCCGGGCCAAGAGCAGAGCACAGGGACGGCTCTGAGAGCCCACGCCGTGTGGGCAGCTCAGCGTGCGTCAGCATTCACTGGAGGAGGGAGGACATCACCTTCCTCTGGGGACAGGGCCCTTCCAGGGTCCCCATGGGGACACAGCTCCCTTGGGAGTTTGCCTTTTGGATTTCAGTGGGTTTGTGGGTTTGGGTGTGAACTCACTGCTCTGCTCAGCCCCGCAGAGGTTCTGTGCCCTCCTGGGCAGAGCATTTCACCTGAGGAGACAAAACAGCTCTCAGCTCACTGGGATGGGGCTGACAAAGGGGCAGGTGGCACCACTGAGCCTGGCAGCACCAAGATCTGAGTGTTGTCACCTACAGGGTCACCCCACCCAGGCAGCTGCAGCATCCTCTGTCTCTGGTACCTGGCACGTGCTCAGCTTTCTCTGAGGTGTTTTCCCTGCCTGGACACCTCCAGCCATGACAGTTTTCCTCCTCTGACCCTCTGTGGGGGACTTCAGTCCCTTCTACCTCCCTCCAATGCTCRCTGCCTTAGGGATTTGGTTGCCTGTCCTTCCTCTGCCTTCAAAATATTTCTCATCTACAACTGTGTTCCCACCTGAGGCTGGAGCAGACAGGGTTTGGTGCTCAAGTAGCTCAGGAGCACACTCCAAGGGGAGTTAAGGGGAGGCTGCAGCTTTGCTGGGTATAAACCCACTGCCCCTGTGGTTAATCCAAGCATGTTAAGGCTGGGCCTGCTGTGGCACATCTTTGGGAMGTCCCTTTGCAGCATGGCTGGCGTGGTTCTGACAGAACTTTGATCTGCTGACAGATGGAATCAAAASAAAAATTAAATTGGAGGCAGTAAATGAGGAGGCAGCACCAGGAAAGCTCTGCAGGCACAGATACCTGTGTGCATTTCCCCTGCTGACAGGAAAAGGCCAGTTCTGCTGTCAGCACTTTGCTCAAACCCTCGTGCAAACATAAAACAACTCTCAGGGTGAGGAGYCAAATGGAGAAATTCACATGGCAGTTATGGGAATATCACTCCATATGGTACTTATGGAGCTGCTCCAGAAGTTTAGGGCCAAGGAAAAGACCAATTCAGCTATGATCTGTTCCACATTTAGCAAATCAAATTGCTTAAACACAGATCCATGGCATGAAGGGACCTCTCTGTGAACTGCTGGACAAACAGGAGGCAGCGTCACAGGAGGATTTTCTTAATGCCTTCCATGACCAGCTCTAACCACATCCCTTCCTGAGGTTGCATAAGCCCAGCTTTTGATCAAAATCCTTTCCTTCCTCCCAAAAATAAATGTAAAACAACTTTTAAAAACAAATGTAGCAATGATGAAAGATCAAGACACTGATTCACGTCCCAGAAATAATGAATTTTATTCATTTTACGTAAGGAAGTGGCAAATGGATTGACAGCAGATTGCAGTGAGGTGAGTCACGAGACTGGGACAAGGATGTGGTGCATCAGGTGGGATAACTGCAGCATCTGAGGATACAGCAAGTGGAGAACAGCCAGAATCACTGAATATCCCAGGTGGGAAGGGACCTGTGACCGTGTTCACAGGGGTCTGAGGATGAGGGAAGAGARGAGGATCTGACTCCYMGTTTCAGAAGGCTGAMTTATTATTTWATMATATATATTATATTAAAACTATACTAAAAGAATAGAAGAAAGTATTTAATCAGAAGGCTAGCTAAGAATAGAAAAAGAAAAATTGAATAACAAAAGCTTGTGTCTGGGACAGAGAGTCCGAGCCAGCTGACTGTGATTGGACATTAATTAGAAACAACCACATGAGACCAATCACAGATGCACCTGTTGCATTCCACAGCAGCAGATAACCATTGTTTACATTTTGTTCRTGAGGCRTCTCYGCTTCTCAAGAGGAAAAACCTTAAAGAAAAGATTTTTCAGAAAATATCATAGCTACYGGGACCCACAAGGATCTCAAGTCCAGCAGCAAAAGCTTGGCTGGGAGTGGCTCTGCTTAGTGCTATGATCCTATCTCATGAAATAAAATTTATTTATTCAAAGGATGATTTACTCAAAATGTTCTTCCCCCKGAGGCTGCTGGGCACTGCCCAGGCTCCCCAGGGAATGGTGCCAAGGCTGCCAGAGCTCCAGGAGCTCCCAGGGGTGCTCAGGGTGGGGMTGTTGGGGTGGCTGTGCAGGGACAGGYGCTGCACTGATCATCCCTGTGGGATCCAGCTCAGYATATTCTGGGATTCTSTGKTACTCTGCTATAAAAAGGCAAAATATCCAGGTAGTTCTTACAGCTTTAATTAGCAGCAGTGTGAGTGTGACTCTGCCCAGCCTCTGGYCCCACTGAAGCAGCTGTGTGAAAAATGCATGTATTTTATGATTGACTTTTTGTAAATATTAAAATGAATATTATGTGTGTGGTGTTAGAAAGTGATGCTGTATTAATTCTCCTAAGTAGTGTGGTAAATATAGTTTTAGGTTATAACAAAATGTTAAAATAGAAACTATGCTGTGTAGGATACTTTTTTTAAAGAAAGGACTCTCACTGAGATAGCAGCCACAGGACACCTGAATCTTTCAGAGAAAGAGAATTTATTGCTCCATTATCAGGAGAAATGAACTTCTTCCCACCTCCTTCAGTTAGGATTCAGAGGAAGAAGTTGAGGATGACCAGACAGAATCCTTTGTTTGAATGGAATTTATGCATCATGTATGAGYTGTATGAATATGCAACAGGTTATTGTTTTTAAGGGTTAATCCTCTGTTAAATGTGTCCTTTTTTGGGTTTATGTTGCCCAGAAAAAGATACCCAGACTGTCCATAACTCTTTGCTTCTATTTTAAAAGTTTAATAGTAATAAAATGGTTATTAAAAATAGTAATACAATTAGAGTAATAATAATTTGGACAATTTGAATTAGGACAATATAAAACAATAGAAACAAAGAGTTATGGACGTCCGGGTACCTTTTTCTGGGCAAAACAAGCCTGAAAAAGGACACAGTTAACAGAGGATTGACCCTTAAAACAATAACCTGTTGCATATTCATACATCTCATACATGATGCATAAATTCCATTCAAACACAGGATTCTGTCTGGGCAGTGTCAACTTCTTCCTCTGAATCCCAACGGGGCCTTCGAGGCAGGAGAAGTTCAAGTTCGGGAAGAAGTTKATTTCTTCTGATAAGAAAGCAATAAATTCTCTTTCTCTGAAAGATTCAGGTGTCCTGTGGCTGCCATCTCGCTGTGAGTGCCTTCTTTAAAAAAGTACCCTACATAGCACAGTTTCTATTTTAACATTTTGTTATAACCTAAAACTATATTTACCACACCACTTAAGAAAATMAATACAGCWTTACTGTATTAATTCTAACACAGCACATATAATACTCATTTGAATATTTGCGAAAAGCCAATCATAAAACGCGCATTTTTCACAGGCACCATCCCCGGGCAGGGCCCGGAGGGGCCGCGGGGCAGCCAGGCCGCGTTGCCATGGCGACAGCTCCTCCTCCTTCCCGGCGTGCCCCGCGTCCGCACGTGACTTCACACCCGGAAGTGTTGCCATGGCGGCGGGCGCGCTCTGGGGGCTCGTGGCGCGCTGGAGACGCACGGGGCCGCGACCGGGCGGTGAGTGAGGAGGGGGGCTGAGCCGCCGGTACCGGGGCGGTGAGTGAGGAGGGGGGCTGAGCCCGCCGGTACCGGCGGTGAGTGAGGAGGGAGCTCTGAGCCCCCCGGTACCACGGGGCGGTGAGTGGAGGAGGGGGGCCTGAGCCCCCGGTACCGGGGCGGTGAGTGAGGAGGGGTGCCTGAGCCGCGGTACCGGGCGGTGAGTGAGGAGGGAGCTCTGAGCCCGCGTACCGGGGACTGTAGCGACCCACCCTTAACGGGAATGAAGCACCTGAGGGATTCCTAAGTGCTGGTGGTGGAAAGGAGCGACAAAAAGCGGAGGGGGCAGAAACAATCCGAGTTTTACCGGTAAATGACGGATGGAAACGGGAATGGGAGTCCCGGAGCACAGGACAGTGGGAAGGGAAGGGAAGGGAAGGGAAGGGAAGGGAAGGGAAGGGAAGGGAAGGGAAGGGAAGGGAAGGGAAGGGAAGGAAGGGAAAGGAGGGGAAGGGAAGGAGAAAGAGGAAAAGGAAAGGGAAAAGGGAAGGGAAAAGGGAAGGAAAGGATGGATGGATGGATGGATGGATGGATGGATGGATGGATGGATGGATGGATGGATGGGGGATGGATGGGATGGATGGATGGATGGAGGATGGATGGATGGATGGATGGATGGATAGGGATGGATGGACGGATGGATGAAGGATGGACGGAGGAGGTGGAGATGGATGATGGATGGAGATGGATGGATGATGGATGGATGGATGATGGATGGATGGATAGGGATGGATGGAGATGGATGGAGGACGGATGGATGGATAGGATGGATGGTGATGGATGGATGGATGGATGGATGGATGGATGGATAGGATGGAGGATGGATGGATGGATGGATGGATGGATGGATGGATGGATGGATGGATGGATGGGATGGATGGATGATGGATGGATGATGGATGGATGGATGATGGATGTATGGATGGATGGATGGATGGATGATGGATGGATGGATAGGGATGGATGGATGGATGGATGGATGGATGGATGGATGGATAGGGATGGATGGATGATGGATGGATGATGGATGGATGGATGGATGGATGGATGGATGGATGGGATGGATGGATGGATGGATGGATGGTGATGGATGGATGGATGATGGATGGATGATGGATGGATGGATGATGGATGGATGGATGGATGGATGGATGGATGGATGGATGGATGGATGGATGGATGGATGGATGATGGATGGACTGATGGATGGATGGATGGATGATGGATGGATGACAGCCCGGTTCCAGCACCACCCTTCCGTGCATTCCAGGTCCGGGCTCTATCTATGGCTGCCAGCTGGCGGGGCAGCGCTGCCCGGCCCCGGGGGGCTGCCCGGGGGGCTCCTGGCCGCCTCTGCCCAGCTCAGCTCCTGCCGCACCGCCCTGCGCCTCTTCGACGACTGCCATGCTCCGGCACAGCTGCAGCTACGGGCTGGGCCCCGAGGTGAGAACGGCCCCGTGTCCCGGGGCTCCCAGTGCTCCGCGGGCAGCCCGTGCCCCATGCCCGCTGTGTGCCGCTCCCGCAGGGTGAGGACGCGCTGGTGCGGGGGCTCTCGGTGCTGTCCAACGTGGCATAACCAGCTGTACTACCCCTGCGAGCACCTGGCCTGGGCCGCCGACGTGGGCATCGTCCGAGCCGCGCCCGCAGCGGTGGTGGGCGAGGAGCACGGCGCTGTGGGGCTGTGCCCTGCTCCTGGGCATCCTGCGGTACGGGATGGCACGCGGGGGCTGTGCCTGCTGCTGGGCATCCTGCGGTACGGGATGCCCCGGGTGATCATGCCCTGCTCCTGGGCATCCTGCGGTACGGGCTGGGCACCGGGGGGCTCTGCCTGCTCCTGGGCATCCTGCGGTATGGGATGGGCATGGGGTGATCCTGCCCTGCTCCTGGGCATCCTGCGGTAGCGGGCTGGCCACCGGGGGCTGTGCCTGCTCCTGGGCATCCTGCAGTATGGGCATGGCGCACTGCGGGCTGTGCCGCTGCTCCTGGATGGGCAGGGGGGCTGTGCCCTGCTCCTGGGCATCCTGCGGTACAACGATGGGCACAGGGTGATTCCTGCCCTGCTCCTGGCATCCTGCGGTATGGGATGGGCACCGGGGGACTGTGCCTGCTCCTGGGCATGCTGCGGTACGGGGGCACTGGGGTGATCCTGCCCTGCTCCTGGGCATCCTGCATATGGGATGGGCACTGGGGTGATCCTGCCCTGCTCCTGGATGGGCATGGGGCTGTGCTCTGCTCCTGGGCATCCTGCGGTACGGGATGGGCACCGGGGGGCTGTGCCCTGCTCCTGGATGGCACTGGGGCTGTGCCTGCTCCTGGCATCCTGCGGTACGGATGGGCACCGGGGCTGTGCCTGCTCCTGGGCATCCTGCGGTACAGGATGGGCCATGGGGTGATCCTGCCCTGCTCCTGGGCATCCTGCGGTACGGGCATGGGCACCGGGGTGATCCTGCCTGCTCCTGGATGGGCACCGGGGCTGTGCTCTGCTCCTGGATGGGCCAACGGGGCTGTGCTCTGCTCCTGGGCATCCTGCGGTAGGATGGGCACCGGGGGGTGTGCCTGCTCCTGGATGGGCACCTGGGGCGTGCCCTGCTCCTGGGCAATCCTGCGGTACACATGGGCACCGGGGGACTTGTGCCCTGCTCCTGGCATCCTGCGTAACGGGATGGCACTGGGGTGATCCTGCCCCTGCTCCTGGATGGGCGCTGTGGGGCTGTGCTGCTCCTGGATGCACCGGGGGCTGTGCCTGCTCCTGGCATCCTGCAGTACGGGATGGGCACCGGGGTATCCTGCCCTGGCAAAGCTGGGGGAGGTGCTGTTCCTCTCGCTGGAGTTGGTAGTGAAAGAGGGAGGGAAAAAAAACCTCTCCCTGCTCGTGGCTGTAGGAGAAATAATTCTGTGCTTTTCAGATCGCTGAGAATTTTGTTCCAGTTAGAGAAATCTGAGCAGCACAAGTGGTATGATGTCCCTCTGTGGTTGTAAGACTGATCAGGCAATCTCAGAGTGGTTTGGGTTGGGAGGGACCTTAAAGCCATCCCATCCCCTTTCACCTTCCACCATCCCAGGCTGCTCCAAGCCCCGGTGTCCAGCCTGGCCTTGCACACTTCCAGGGATCCAGGGCTCTGAGAATTCATCACAGCCCCAGGCTGCTCTTCCACTGTCCCAGGTTGCTCCAAGCCTGTCCAGCCTGGTCTTTGCACACTGCCAGGGATCAGGGCAGCCACAGCTGCTCTGGAATTCCATCCAGCCCCTTCCCACCCTCACAAGAACAATTCTGCCCATATCCCAATATCCCATCCAGCCTTCCCCTCTAGCAGTGGACCATTCCCTGTGTCCTTTTCCAAAGTCCCTCTCCATCCTTCCTGTAATTCACCCACACCTGTCAGTTTCATCTGTAGCCATCACAGCTCTGAGGACATGCTGGTACTAATGTGGGAAATGGATTTTGGAACTCTCAAAGTTTGACAGAAGGCTCACACAGTGTGCATCTGTGTGCAAAGCTTGAGATAAGAAATGCTGACTTAGAAATGCCATGAATAGACAGACATTGCTGAGGGAGAAATGGAACTAGAAAGTTTCAAAGATGGTTTTGTAAATAAGATTGATACTTTGGAGAAATAGAATTGTGAAAGATGCATTGTAGTAGGAGCCATGAGGGGTAATTTGGATGATTTTGCTTTAAGGCATTTACAGACAAGATAGACCTGAAATGTTTATAATGTATTGTAATTAGGAAATAGTTAACTTCTGATTGTGATGGTGTGAATTATAACATCTGTATTGTCTCACCCTTCACATGAGACTGAACATGGAATAAAAGTTCTTAAAGCACCTCTCAGTACCCATCTCTGGGTAGAAAAAGGGATTAATCTGACAAACTGTCACTACACCACCTTTTCTTCCAGCAAGCACTTCACCTCAGAGCAAGCAGAAGCTGAGGGCCCAGGTGAAGGCTGAAGTTCTGAGCATCCTCATGGACACAGCAGATCTCTGCAATGCAATCCACTGGCTGCCTCCAGGGTTCCTCTGGGCAGGAAGGTTCCCCATGGCTGGTAGGACTCCTGGCACCATCTCCTCCCTGATTGGAATCTTACCAGGCATCAAGAGGAGCAATTCTGAAAGCTGCTTAAGCCATGAATCGAGCTTCACAAGCTCAGTTTTCACATGGTAAAAGTGCCTTTAGGAGGCAGGGTGTTTTTTAAATTTCCTGGGTTGATATTGTCCTTCCAGATATTCCATACTGGGACTGAATCCAGATGCCTGTTGCAGAAGGGATTGTTTGCGCTGATAATTCTTATCACTCTTCATCAGAGAAATCAATTCAGGTGAATCCTCTGACAATCAACAATGGGTAAAACTGAGGGGGAAAAGAGTTGCTTCCATCTGTCCCAAAAAGATAAATGTGTTATCTTTACTTTTCCTGCAGTGTTGTTTGCCACTTAAAAGGACAGAGTGGCCATGGTTCTGTCACAGAGAACTGGTGAGGCGAAGAATCCTGAGAGCTCCACATCTGGGCTTGTTGATTCTCTCCAGGTATTGGGTTTGGCTCAGACAGGCGGAGAGTGCTAGTATTGTGCCTCTGTTCGTTTCCTCAGAGGTGAGAGGGGATTGATAGTGAGAGAAGCGATGGGACTCATAATACACTGCATGCCCTTGGAGAGAAATGTTGGGAGTGGAGATTCCCGCAGAGCTGAGCTCCAGCTGTGCCTTTGTGCCATGCACGGGTGGAGCTTTCCACCAAGGCTCCAGCAGCCTAAAACCGACCTTTTTAAATAAATTTCCTGCTTTTTTTTTTTTTCTTTTTAATAAATCACTTTCAAAGGAGCAATCAAACGAGCTGGGGTTTGCAGTTACAGTTCTGGGCGTTGCCATACTAATAAACGACACAAATGCTTCAAAGTGGCCTTGAGTGATCATTCCTCTGCTAACAGGAGAAAGTTCCTTCTCTTTGCTTCTGGAAAGCTCCAAAGCATTTAGTGCTGTGTGAGCTGCAAGTCCACATGTGCAGCAGCCTTCCTCCTTGTGAAAAAAAGCCAATCACTTGTTTTTACATTTTAAAGTTTAATAGTAATAGAATGGTTATTAAAATATAGTAATATAATTAAAGTAATAACATTTGACAATTTGAATTAGGACAATATAAAATAAATACAAAGAGTTACAGATTCGCGTGTACTTTTCGGCACAACAAGCCTGAAAAAGGAACAGTTAACAGAGGATTAACCCTTAAAAACAATAACCTGTTGCATATTCAACATCTCAACATGATGCATAAATTCCATTCAAATACAGGATTCTGTCTGGAGTGTCACTTCTTCCTCTAACAGGCCTTCGAGGCAGGGAAAAGTTCATTTTCCTGATAAGGAGCAAATATTCTTTTCTCTGAAAGTTCAGGTGTCCTGTGGCTGCTGTCTCACTGGAGTCTTTCTTAAAAAAAAGTATCTTACACTAGCACATAGTTCTATTTTTAACATTTTGTTATAACTAAAACTTATTTACCACA